>OZ010713.1:6476501-7012397 GCA_963932345.1 Ophion ventricosus
CCTCTGGGCACATTGAAATCTTCAATCAAACTCAAATATCAAACGACCTAGCCCTATCGCAATTCACAAAACGATTACTCCCCCATGGACTGGTGGATTGCCCAACGGTTGTCTTGCCTCCTATCTAAATGAGGCCAATTGACAAGTACAAGGGACATAAAAAAACCGACTGGATTAGAAGCGCGGTTGATTGACGGCTGCGTTGATCTCCCACACATTAAGGGATTAGGCTACTGTGAAAATGTCAACCACTCGTTTGTCGCTCGGGGCAACTCAAATTGAAGAGGAAGATTCAACGTATGCTGGAGGAATCGCAGATTGAAGGTCTTCAATCCGCGAATTTGCCTTCAATCTGCGATTGAAGGCAAACTTATTATTACGACGATAGAACTGCTGGGGAAACTTTAAATGTGTTTTTCACAAAAGTATGTTTTTCAAAACGGTGTACACGATTTTTCGACATCTTATGAACGAATTGACTTGAAATTTGGTACACTTATTCAGCGTAATAGTAGTTTAGTCTTGACTGATGTTTTTATTTTTAACCCTTCGTGTTCACCCTGGGTAGAATCGACCCGTCGATCAATTTTTGGCGTAAATATATAATAGTTCCCGACTTCGAATGGGACTGTATTTGCCATTTTACCTGGAGTTTGAAGTATCCTCATACCATAAAATTTACCCTCTTTACATGTCGGAATAAATACCTTTTTTGGAGCGCGTACTATGCTAGTATTTTTTCCGAAAAGTAGCACATCTAAGGAGTATCACGTCCAAATTTTGAGTAAAAATGTTAAAAACTCACGGAACTATGATTTTTTTAGCGAAAATGTGTCTTTTTCGCGTTTTCACCTCTTCATTAATTTTTTTTAACATGTCGCCATTTTATTTCTCATAAATAAATTTTTCGTACATCATCTTAAAAGTTCAAAGCATGTTCCGTAATTTTTTGAACCACTTCGGACGAATAGTTTGGTCACAATACTTTTATGAAAACTGACTGGGTAGAATCGACCCAAGTGTGTCCACCGCGATTGAATTTGGAAGTGTGACCACTAAGGGTTAACATTTTTTTTCATTAGTTATTAAAAATAATGACGTGATTTTTCCTTGAAAAACCAAGAAAAAAAATTCAAATTTTTTTTTTATTGATGATTCAAAGACGTTAACAGAAAAAAATCTCGATCAATTTCCCCAATGCTACCAGAATTTGCTATTAGAGGGACAAATCAGTATTATCCTTGATTAACTTGACTTACTAATTTATGGCACAAAAATTATCACGATCGATTAAATATAATCGATCTAACACAATAGGTATATAATGTTTCTCTATCTGTCTATATATATATATATATATATATATATATAAATCTCTTCCACTCTCTACCCCTCGCCCCTTTCTATTACACGTATAAAATCCTTCGAAGATTTTTCTACTGCCATATACAGTAGTAAAATTAATTCTGGACACTTTTTAAAGTTTAGAAATTTCATACTTCGTAATTCGTGCTTTGTAATTTTTCATTAAAAAAATTAAGGTTGTGATGCCATCAACGAACGTGCATGCAATGATCATTTGAACGACGCGGGATCATACGTGTTAGAATATTCGACAGAATTCCAAGCCTAAAACGTATTTAAACAACACATTTCTTTTTTACAGTGCACACACACACGCAGACAAATGTTTGCAATGGCTTTTATCAGGCATAGGTGAGGCAATTTTAAAGGCCCTGATTAGTTTGTCTTTAATGGCCCTCGGTAGCAATGTGTGATCAGCCACTGATGGTCCATGTTAGGCTTCCAGACTGGTGCCCTAATAAAGTTAGGAAAAATTAGGATGGGCCCGATCAAAGCCCTCACTCAATTTCCGCACGAGAGCCTAACCCCTCAAGAAGTCCAGATCTATGATTGATGACTGTGTAGCCGCGTTGGCCACCGTCTATTGAGAGGTACACTCTCCCGCGCGGAAAATTGGCAGGGCATTCCTAATACAATTCGGGGCCTTCAAGGGATTATTTGTGGATTTCACAGTAGGGTTTTCCGTAAAAGAGCCGGATCAGGCCTCTATTAGAGAATGGTAGAGTAGGTAGGTTGACTAAAACTATGGTCTAAGTACGGACACCAAGTAAAGGCCTATAAGGGGTGTAGTTGTAGATTCTCTAGTACCGATTTTCCCAATACTACTAGACTTTACTATTATAGGGGCAAATCAGTATAAATAGCGTGACTAAAGAATTTGTGGCATAATAATTATCGTGATCGATTAAATATAATAATTAAACTATGCGTTTAGTAGACGAGCTGTGATAACTTGAACCAACACGCATGCGGTGCGTTCATTGGAACAACGCGGGATCAAACGTGTCAAAATATGCGATAAAATTCTAAGCCTCAAATGTGTATCGAAATAAAACATTTCTTTTTCATAGTGCCCACACACGCACGTACAGATACGGCTGTAATAATTTGTTGCGAGGCACCGTTGAGGCAATTTTAAAGGCCCTGGTTATTTTGCCTTCAATGGCCCTCAGTAGCAAAGTGTGACCGGCCACTGATGGCCCATGTGAGGCTTCCAGACTAGGGCCTCAATAAAGTTAGGGAAAATTAAGATGGGCTCGATCAAAGCCCGAACTCAATTTCCGCACGGGCTTTTACTAAGTTTCCAATGCCTAGACAACTGGAAGTCAGTACTCCAATGAGCAGCAGTTCAACGCAGACAGTCGTTGGACGATCGCAGCTTCGACGAAAAAAAAAATGTTGTCACTGCATTTAGCACATAGGTGGAAAATAACGTTTTCATCCTGTTTGTCTATCTAGTAGTGTTGGGCTGAACTGTTTATTCTTTCCGTTTTGTGGGAACCACCCAACGCGCGAACCGTGCACACATCTCTGTTGCAACGTTCTCCCTTTTCCCGGTAGCGATTTGGTCACCAAGCTTCGTCGATCGTGCCACCGACGTTCCGGCTACGAGCGACGAAACAAGCATCGATTATGCCACGCGGCTATGCTTGCTTTCTCGCTCCAGCGCTGTACGTCGAAACGCCACAATCGAGGCAGAAACTCTACCTGATACTGGCATATTAAATATACTCTCCTCGGCCGGTCTACAGTGTAGAGCACACGAATCACGTAGACAGAAAAGACCGCTTTTCACACAATACACCAACGCGATGGTCGGTCGAGACTAAAAAGGGCCAGCCACGTCACAGGAATTGAGCCCACAGCGTTGTCGTTTTACGAATAAACTACCAACCAAAGCTCTCTCCGTAACTTCTCTTTCTCTTCATTGGAGTCTCTCGTTTTCCCTTGTGACACCCTCGCCTTCGCTCTTTTCTTCTCGTTCTATTTCATCCAGACGAGCCTTCCAACGCCCTTCAACCCTTTGGGCGATCCAACGCTACACTCGCTTTCACCGCTGCAAAGAGACAATTCCCTTTTCAATCTATTCGAAATGGGCTGGATATTAAGAAACTAAAGAGCAAGGGATACCCAAAGTTTTGTATTAATGTTTTCATGCTTTTGTTGCGTGACTTTTGCGTCAACTGATTCAGGATACTTTGATTGAGATGTTTTTTTTCTTTCTTTCTCGGTGTGTTGATTACACGCGTTATTCGTTGGAGATGTTCGGCATGCAGACTTTCCGCAGAAGGTTACATTGAAAATATTCAACTGCAAGGACGATGTTGAAGTTTGGATCGTTGGAATGAAACGAAAATTCTTCTTGCTTTTTTTATTTCTCTATTATCATCACTATCCGAACTTATTTTTTTGCAAGTTTAAAGAGGTAGAATCATGAGCAAAAGAAAGAATGAGCAAAAGAAAATTAGGTAATAAGAAAATAAATATTTTCGTGCATCCCAATGATGCAAACTTCAATACCATATTTCCAATAAATCCTTTGAGGACTGTTCTCGTAATAGCCAATTGTCCACACACTCAACATGATGTATCCAATGTCTTTGAATAACCTTTAAATAAATATGTCCACGTATTTATGCAAAGCCAACTGCAAGAATCGTTCTGTCTCAAAGATCAAAGGCTTCCTTCAAGAAATGTCAAGTGTCATACTCAAAACAGTCAGATCTATTAATAGTCAACATTACACAGATATATCGAGTTTCAAATAAACTTTCCCCATACACAGATGTACATATAGCGATATGACAAGTATTCAGATATCGTAACCTGTTCGCAAGTGGCTGAGACTGTAGTGACAAACAATAGCATCCCCACGGGCTTCAGGCACAAATATAAAAATTTAAGGACACAGGGCTAACGTATATTTTTTAATGCCTGAGACTCTCCACACGGATCCTTTATCCTGTGATGATTCGATTTGGAATCTAAACAAATCAATACGGAACGTTTATCGTTGAGGCTCGAAGATAGTTCTGGGCTGAGTGGTTGTCTCATCCAGATGCCTCTCTACTCGTATCAATGGGAGCGACATAGCATAAGAACCCGGAGATTGACAGCGCGCGTAGTGGTTCGGGAAAGGTGGTGCCTCGTCGATATTGCCGCAAAGAAGGCTGGACACCCTGACACGATTACGTACAACCGAAGAAAACAAGTTCCATTTCTCAACAATACGTCGTTTCCAGCCTTTGACTGCTAGGTGGTCAGGAGTGGTAACGATGGGATTGGGTGTAGAGAAAATATTCGTTTCCAGGGATGTGGAGAAGTTCAACTGGTCTGGAACGGACAAAAAGTGAGTTACCCAACCTCCTTAGTCCCCGTGCAGAAATATTGTCATGGATACAGTCCGATTCGGGCTAGGATCCTGGTTTTTCAATCGGGATCCAAACGGAATTCGGATCGGATCGGATCTGGGAGCGAAGTGTAACGCTCGCAAATCGGATTCCAACCAGGATTCTGATCCGGAACTATTAAGGACTCTAGTCAGAATCCAAATAGAAACTTTGCATAGAATCCAGTCTAGAATCCAGTCTAGAATCCCGAACTTCTAGAACAAAATCTAGATGGATATCGAATCGGATCCCAGGGATGAATGTAAAAATCACCAGGAGATACCGATCCGTATCAGCTGGAGGCGCTGCACGTTTTCTGAAATCATTTATTCAAGGATCTGAAAAAGATTAGGTAAAAATTGGTGCTACAGTTTAACTGTCAAAACATATATTTTAATAACAGAATTTCGAGCAAAATTCTTTACATTTAATAAACATTTTCGAAAAAGGATATATAGACCTTGAAAGACGTATATTTTCTGGAGAAAAGTGATATTGGTCATTTATTTTAAGTAATTATATTAAAATTAAATGGAGATTGTTCGAATTAAGAAAATATGTATTTAATTTTCTAACAAAAATGTAGGGAAGAGTGGGGCATAATGTGTCACGGGGCACTGCGAGCCACATGCGATTTCTCGGAGGTTTGTAGCTCGTAAATTCCGAAATTTTATGTGTTGGACCGCGATTTATAGTTGGTTTTGTCAGGTCTAAAAGAAAGTCGATAGGAGCTCACAAAGAATTATTAAAAATTAAAAATTGATTTGAGACTTGGAAACAAAATATTTCGCTCGCCGGGAAAACATGAAATATAACGACACATTCTGTAGCGGCTCGGGTTTTTGGTCCTAATCGATAGTTTGATTATTTATGATGCACTCAGTAACTTGTGTTTTTCCATTTGTAGTTTTTAATAGTTATTTTCATCAATAATCAAATATTTTACTAGTGGGGTACAATGTGTCATCGAGTTTGTTGAGCACAATGAGTCGACTCCCAATGTTATTGGCAAATAATACCCGTTGTGTAATTATCGGTATGTATAAAAATCTGTTATCTATGTTAGGAAAATACAAGAGTTTCAACCGGCTCGTTGTACCCTACGTTTCGCAGCACTTGACATACTGTTCCCACCTATCTGACACATTGTATGCCACCCATGGAGCACAATGAGCCAATCCGCAAATTGTTTTCAATCCCATTATTTTAGGATTTTTAATCTTTTTGCAAAAAATATGATAGCTTTATTGTACGCCAAAAGGTCTATAAAATCGGTTATGACCTTTTTATCTAATCAGACTTCGTTGGAAAGAGTAAAAATTCGTTAAAAAAAAGTGACAAACTGTGCCCCACCTTCCCCTATTTAATGCGTATTTCAAATTCTTGCCACGACCTCTCCATCTTGTGCTACGTAGTGGGCGTCATCTGGATTCCGATGAGGATACCCCTTCTAGGTAATCCGTATCACATCCCGAATGAGATCCGATCGTAACTTAGGTATCCCCTAAGTAATTTCTGCACGGGTCCGCGTGGACAATATTTTCTGATGGTCCAAGCGGTTAATTGAAACGTTTGTAGATTAAAATGTACATGCTGAGGATAGAAAGACAGCGCGTATAGCCGTTTGTCCACCCAAACTCATCACCAGCCCCTCCGCCGAAAGTGTGCAGCTCACTGTCGCGGAGTTTCCGCAAGGACGCGAAATTTAATTGGATCGAAGGATAAAAATCCAGCATGAAAAGGTTACGAGCTAATGAAGTTACATTGATCGACAACGAGACTCGGAGGTCTCCGCTAAATCGTCCCTGTCAATCAGAATCAATTGAGACGGATAAGTGCCCCACGTCATTATTCATTACAAGCTGACCCGGTAAACGAGCCTCGTCAAAGATCGCTCCAAAAAGAAAAATAACGATCGCGTCCACGCACGAGAATTTTGCTCGGTACATTTGCGACGAGCATTGAATCGCGCCAGAACGGAATCCCTATGACATGGCGTGGACACACGTAAGAGGGAATGGGCTATGCTTGATTGTCTCGTATCGTGAGCAGCCATGAGTGAGGATGGCACTGCCCGGTTCGTCACCGGAAATAATCAGTTTTTGCCGCAAGGAATAGCACCGATGTGTGTCTCTGGTGGTACATGTGACGATGAGTGGAAAAAACCAGACGCTGAGATACAAAGAGCTCGGACGAGGGCGTCAAAATGGAACCGTAGATCGATACCCCCCACTTTCTCTCTCTCTCTCTCTCGCCCTGATGCGATAATAAAGCCATAATAGAGAACGCAATGGAAGGCCTTGATCAACGTCTGAATAAACTTCGGCCCGTGCATCCTCATCGTTAGCAACGCTCATTTTACACGTTTTATTGACATAACTGCTGAAAACTAACGGAAGAAAGAAGCCCGTTGATCCAATTGTACAATTCGATCTGCCAATTAACTGACATGGAAGTTGGGAAGATGAATCAAATCAGAAGTGAAGGAAAATTGGCGGAATGAACATAAGGATTGCAATTGTTCTAGACACGGAGATTCGAACGAATTAAAGGCAGGATATATATTTACAACGATAAAAAAAAATCGAATTGCAAGAAGAGATGAATTACCCGTGCAGAAATATTGTCATGGATAGAGTCCGATTCTGACTAGGATCCTGGTTTCTCGATCGGGATACAGTCGGATATCGGGTCGGATCCGGGGACGAAAAGTAACGCTCGCAAATTGGATTCCAGCCAGGATCCTAATCCGGAACTATTAAGGACTCTAACCAGAATCCAAATAGAAACTTTGCATAGGATCCAGGCTAGAATCCCGAACTTCTAAAACAAGATCTAGTTCGATATCGAATCGGATGAAATCATTTATTCAAGGATCTGAAAAAGATTTGGTAAAAACACGTACTACAGTATAACTGTCAAAACTTATATATTTTAATAACAGAACTTTTAACAAAATTCTTTACAATTAATACAAATTTTCGAAAAAACAATATATAGACCGCGAAAGACTTATATTTCCTGGAGAAAAGTGGTATAGGTTATTTGTTCGAAGTAATTACATTTAAATTAAATGGGGATCGTTCGAACTACGAAAATATGTATTTAATTTGTTAAGAAAAATGTGTTTATTACATATTTGAAATACGTATTTCAAATACTTGACACCACGTGCTACGTAGTGGGCGCCATCTGGATTCTGATGAGGATACCCCTTCTAGGGAATCCGTATCATATTCCGATCGGGATTCGATCGAAACTTTGGTATTCCTCAAAAATTTCTGCACGGGTAATGGAAGAAAATGAAAGAAAAGGCTTATTGTTTGGGCTTAGTATCACTGACTAACGCGTAACTAATTTTAATCATTGGTCTTTTACATGTCAAAACATTAAACGCGTTTTTCTCAAAACTGCATTTTCGAAATTGGCGTGCAGGATTACTCAAAAACTATTAAGTCGTTTGAATTGAAACTCTATCGAAATATTGAGATGATTGACGTACAAGTGTTCAAAGGAGGTCCAACTGCTGATTTACGTCTTCGCTATAAGTAAACATTACCATGATTTTTTTTTTCGAATAATCACTTTTCGTAAGGTCTTTTAGCCAGTTATACTTGACAAGCGTTAATGTTAACCATAAGAATTGTACATACTTAAATAGAATAGTAGAACTTTGACCTGAACAAAACCTAACGTACAGTATACAACATTAGTATTTGTGCGCCGATTTTGTTATATCACTCAATTAACCATATCTGTATTGCCTTTTTTAATAGATAATAATTATTTCGGGAATAATAGATAGTCAAACACGCCACTCAAATCGCATATTTAGTTTTCGCTTTTTTTTCTTCCAGTTGTTCTTATTCTTTTTTCTTATAGTAGTTCTTATTCTTTTTTTAATAGTTTTTCTTATTCTTACTTTTCGCTTATAGTTGTGTTAACCATATTATGATTTCGGTGTCAATAAACTATAGGGAATTTTACTATTCCCTCTTTTACCATGGGCGTTTGTTGTAAATACCATGGACTTTTCTCTCTGTGTACCAAGATTGGTCACATTACTACAATGCAAGGCAGCCCATTATTGTTAGCTGCCTAATCAATGACACTCAGGGATCCAAACATCTCTGCCACTCTTCCTACCATTCCTAACGATAGTTCGTTGCTCTGACCCACTGAGTGATCTCCGAAGAAACAAATCAGAAATCGAGTGCTCCCATTCGTCTTGTAATCCAGGCACAACCCAGGCTTTTTCCCACGAATGATCGTACGAGCATTCTGATCGGCTTCGGATCGTTCAAGTGGTAGAAGCCAATCGTTGATATGGCCTCTCGTGTCGTAATATCTCACGTAAGAATGGAAGAGTTTCTGGAGTAACTGGTGAAACTTTTTGCATCGATAAACCCGACAAGGAGTTAGCAATAATTCCCATAGTTTGCACACACACACATATATGTATATATGTATGTAGAGGATCGGCACTTTCGCATTGGTAAAGTTGAATTACTGATAAATCAGTCGATTTTTGGCGTGTATCTCGATGAGCCGAGTCTCGAATCTCGGAGACGAAAATCGTTTCGCAAGATAAGAAAAAGTACACCGTGTACGGACAGGCGCTTCGGCGCTCTCTCTCTCTCTCTCTCTTTCTCTCTGTCTCTCTCTCTCTCTTATCCATAGTTTGGTCAATCGCATGAATCAATAATACGATCGAGCACATATACGTTCTTTCTCTTCCAGAGAGGGAGTGAGAGAGACCCCGTTTCTCTCCTCACACATGTGCATGTTCCTTATTTTAACAGCGTCAATAATGCAGCATTGCGTTACATCAATGGAAGCATACACGACAGAAATGGCGGTGAAACGGCGTTTATATTATTCTACTTTCTGGTATACCCAACTCTACGTGGATGTCCCTACACACTCGAGGAATATTAACGTATATCGTAAACGTCTATTATCTCGTACACGTCAATACATATATGGAGAAAGATAATTTCGAGAATATTCGACCCCATAGCGAACATTATGCAAACGCAAATAACTTTTAGTGTGATCATGTTTATATATAAAGGTTATTTCAAGAACCAGTCCCTAAAATCTGCAATTCGTTTGGAAAATATATTAAGGCCTTAGGCCACTCTAGGATTTTCCAAAAATCGATTTTTTGTTTGTTAAAGATGTACCTTAGTACCTATAAAATTATATTCCAAAAGATTATGGGTGTGAAAAATGTCTAAGTACCCGATTTTCGAATTCGAGCGCAAGCCCTCTTGATTCATGACGTGACTTTCTACTAACTTTAAGGGGCTACACCAGTGTGACACTTTAAAAAAATCGTTTTTTTTTTTTGCCTTTTTCGACAGTTTATACTTTCAAGAATATCCTGTAAAAATCATTTTATCTTGCAAATATCATTTTATCTTGCAAAAATAAGATAGTTAAATCTTTGAACGCGTTTTTCTCGAAATGAGATTTTTCAAATTTGCTGACATTGTAACTCAAAGAGCAATTATCCGATTGACTTGAAATTTGAACTAAGTACTCTTGAATATATTTACTCTACAATGACGTAGGATATTATTGATTGGATGAAAATTGACGATTTGGCATTGAAAAAAACGACCACTTTATAGGCAAGAAAACAGACTTTTTTTTCATAATTACGCCATTTTGTTAGATTTTGATATTTTTCGAAAACCCCACGTTATTGTACAGGAAATACCTTCCAGTTTAACGACATTTTTTCCTTTTTCGGTTTCAGCTACTCAATCGGCCGAAATCATGTCAGCAGTGGAGGAACTTTTTATTTGGCGCCTCCGAAGGCAGCGCATAAGTCGCTTGGATCTCAATATTTTTCTATGAAAAAATTATGTAATACAGGTCAAATATAGCCAAATATATTCTTAATTTTCCGAAACATTTAATTGAGTACTTTTCTTCCAAAAAATTCCCGAAAATCACCCAAATTTTCAGCGTTTACACTGGTATAGCCCCTTAAACGCGTTTATCTCACAACGACATTTTTCAAGTCGGCCGGACTCACAACTCAAAGAAATTTCGACCGATTCACTTGAAATTTTCACTGTATATTTAGTTTCATTTTCTGAGGCAATACGTAGGATTTTTTTATTATATTGCAAAATTCCTTTTTTATAAACAATTTTCTGACGATTTTCTCATGGCATTTTATCCTTTTTGTTTTAGAAATGCGCCATTTTGACAAAAAACAATATATCAAAAAAATCCTACGTACTTCTATAGCTATTCTTATATATAATCGAAAAAACTTTAGTCTCTCATGATAACTCAAAAATTATAGGAACTGTTGGTCCGGCCGTTGACCTTCCAGAAATAAAGCCATCATCGGAAAAATGCTGCACAGTCGCCATTTTGACATGTATCGCTGTGAAAAAATAATTTTTTATAGTCAATTACGTGTATAATAAAACCCCTATTTTGTAATTCCGATTTATTTTATGGTTTCGCTGAAAAAAAAATCGCAAAATATGCCCCTTTTTGGCCTTAAAGGTCGTCCTCAAAACAGCTGTCCCGATAGGCAATATTACATTGATATAACGAGTTCAAAATATCTTTTCCAAAGGCACAGCCGAATGGATGAATAGGTGTGAGTGTGCGTGTGCATGCGATGCTGAAGCGACCTTCTCGCAGGCCTGAATGAATATCGCGCTCGTTTTGAGAGCATTTAAAAGAGCAGAGGTTGCGCCGTATCTGGAGCGGAGCCCGCGGATAAAGATCTGTGTCACATCGTCGATGGATAGCCGTACAAATATTCCCTCCCCCCTGCCGTTTTCAGAACATTTCAAACGACATTTTTCATCCTTTTTTTCCTCTACCTTCGTGCAAAACACCCTTAAACCCTTTTTCCCATCCTCTCTCTCTCTCTCTCTCTCTCTCTCTCTCTCTCTCTCTCTCTCTCTCTCTCCCTCTCTCTCTCTCTCTCTCTTGCTCTGACTTTCTCGACGAATATTGCGTTAAGGAGTGACAAGATAAATGGAGGAAAAAAAAGTGTTCGCGAAACGATGAATTCTGTAGACTCGCGTTGGGGACAAGGCAGGCAGTCAGCCAAGGACACGAATTGGCGAGACGTATTTCATCAACCTTCGATTTTTCCACTCCTTTTATATTTCTTTCTCGAGAGTCGCGTCACGAGTCCCGTCTTCAGGGATGTATACGGGATGATAATTGGAAGCCTCATCTCCATGTATTTTTGTCCTTGTCTTTGGGGAGGTCGTCCCCGTGGTTCCATCTCTCCGTCTACGTGTCTGTCACAACGCCTCTCCTTCTCCATCTCCCGCTTTCTCTCTGTCTCTCTCTCTTTCCTTCTCTGACATGCTACATGTGATTGCCATTGGAGATGAGCGCCACCAGGCTCCTTTACCACAGGATTCTCCAGAGACACGATAAGACATTACCGTTCTGACACGACCTGCCCTCCAACGAGACGACATACAGAAAAATTGTTAACCTCATGTACCTGCGGACGCGAGACGTTACCCTATCACAAGACACAGGAATAAGACAAACCTGGAAATAAAACATATGAGGGCGATGATGAATGCAACGTCCAGAACGACCCGTTCCATACTACGCGTTTTTCTTGAAGAGCAAACAAACATAAATCATCACCGGATATACCTTTGACCTAAGTTCGTGAGTTGAAGTTAAAATAATGACAAAGAAACTATGATGATATTTAGTTTCTTGCAAGACTCAAGATTTTATGATGCAAAGTTAAACATTGGCTAGTTCGAATTGAGGTAGATGGGTTTTTAGATGATGCTCAGGGGATCGGCTTCGCTCCCTATGGCTTAATATTAGAAACAACAGGGTGTTTGCGATGATGCATTTAAATTCGGACCTAGAAGGCAAGTACAGCCATTCAGAGGGATACAAAGATATCTAAAACCATCTGAAGGGATCTGTGGACACTTTGAGATATCAGACGACATTGAATCGCAAGACATCTGAAAGAAGCGAAAGACATTCAAAGGGATCCAAACACGTCGGGAGATATCTGAAGTCACCTTAAAACCAAGAAATTTAAAGACATCCGATGATATTTAAAAGAACCGGGCGACGTCTGAAGACAACTAAAGAGATGTTGAGACATGTGAAGAGATCTGAAGACATCTAAAAGGATCTTAAAACATCTCATGAGACCTTGAGACACCTAATGATGCCTAAAGACATCTAGAGAGATCTTGAGACATCTAAAGATACCTGAAGATGTCTAATAGCATCATGGGACACCTCAAAATACTTGAGAACATCAAGAAGGATTTTGAGACATCTAAAAATACCTGAAAATACCTAAGAGAATCTTGAGACATCTAAAGAGACGTGAAATAATTCAAAGATACCTAAAAACATCTGCCAGGTCTGTAAATATGAAACCGGAATTTACCCATAGATGGCCCTAGCTGTCAATGTAGTTACCGTCAAGTCGCGTCATTGGCGCCACTTGATTTCTTGACATCTGACAAAGATTTTTAACTCACAACAATACAAGTTTCATACCCCGACATAGTTTGTTGTAGCGTTGAACATGTCGAATTTTGTGCCTGGAAATTACGATTTGCGGAAAGCATTAATTTTCTGTTACTATTTGAACACTACTGCAGAATCGCATCGAATGCTTGTCGAAGCTTACGGTGAGCATGCTCTTGGTAAATCACAATGCTTTGAGTGGTTTGAAAAATTCAAAAGTGGTGATTTTGACGTCAGAAACGAAAAACGTGGGAGACCGCCGAAAAAGTTTGAAGACAGCGAATTGCAAGTATTGTTGAATGAGGATGACAATGAAACTGTTAATACTGAACGCTACCGACAACAAATGATCTATTTGAATCAAGCTTTGCGTGAAAAACGACCAGAATATAAAAAAAAAAGGCAACCCAAAGTGATTTTGCTTCATGATAATGCACCATCGCACACAGAAAAACTGGTCAAGGAATCGATTGAAGCGTTTAGTTGGGAAATACTTTCGCATGCGGCTTATTCACCAGACTTGGCTCCGTCCGATTACCACTTATTTGCATCGATGGAACACGGACTTGCTGAGCAGCGCTTCACTTCTTACGAAAATGTACGAAAATGGCTCGATGATTGATTTGCCTCAGAAGAGCAACAATTTTTTTGGCGTGGCATCCACAAATTGCCAGACAGTCGGGAAAAATGTATAGCTAGCAATGGACAATATTTTGATCAAAATATTTTTTATCATAATCATACAATAAACGTGTATTTTTTATACAAAAATTCCAGTTTCATATTTACATACCTGGTAGAGAGGTCTAAAGTACCTGAAGACATCTAAAAAGATCTTAATACATCTAAAGATACTTGGAGACATCTAAAGGGATCTAAATACATCCAAAGACATCTCTCAATAGGTCTAGAGGCACCTAAACAAAACCCAAACCGGTCCACAGACATCTGAAGACACGGCGCAACCTCGAATTGCTTCGCAATCGAATAAATTTGTAAAAAGTATGTAATCGGTTGCCCTCCTCATTGCGGAGAGTGCCGAACGAAACCTCGGCCACGAGGTCACGCGATTCCCCGAGATACACAAGTGCGGTTGGTACGAAGCCGTGGTTGCGGCTTACTTGGACTTCCGGTAGAGCGTGTCTCTCCCGATAGGTCGAACTCTCGAGGACCCTTGGTGGACGTTGGTGGCGCCGATGTGTATTTACGTCCCGGGCAATAAGGCAGCTATGTTATAGCGAAGAACCAGCCAGGCGACCTAGACTCCTATGCCGATATACTCCTATCCTCTTGACCTGCTCGCCTCGATACTTGCAATAATCGATACTCTCGATTGCATGAGCTCCTGCTCATACCGACGTGATTGTGCTGTACAGTGGAAAGCTGCCTATGGTGAGATCTCGTATAACCTTTGGGGAACCCAGAATACACTCGCCTTTCAAGCAAAAGGTTACACTGAAAGCAAGTTTATCCTCTTCTTTTTTTTTAAGTGCATAAAGCATGGAGACAAAAATAAAAATATGAGACTCCAATGGTGCATCGTTTGGATCGATGTTCGATTGCAGAATTGCCATTCATTCCTTCGTGGTGATGAGTCTTTTTTCTTGCATGAATGGAAAATATGATCCGTTTTTACAGTTCCCTAGACTCCAGGAATACCTGTAAATGCGTCAAGTCCGTCTATCACAGCAGAGTGCTCTCCTCGTCCCTATTCTTGCATCCCACTGGCTTAAAAATCTGAATTAATTCATGACAAAACAGTATTCATTGATTACTATCAAGTAAAATTATTGCGATCATTAAAAAATACTTAGTTTTGGGAAAAATGCGGAAAACACTCTTCCAGATGATAAGATTCCATTTAAAACTGATGAAAATCAATTTTAAAAAGTACTTTTTTATTGCAAAAAAGAACAAAGACTGTGTAATATTTTATTTTTTTTTCCAAAGTGTCCTATTTTTATAATATTCAACTTTTTAAATGTTCGTTAGGCATAAGTGCAGAATTTGGATGTTAAAATACTAAAAATTCTTGGCTTATATTTTTCAGATCAATATTGAAGTCGTTGGATTTCCCTCGTACGGACAACTGCCGCCAAAACCTTCCTGAGTGAGCACGTCATAACGTCACCATTTCGAAATATTTTTTAATAAAAAAAAATCAATTTAAACAGTTTCATTATGTAATAAATTGTACCTAGACTTTCATTAAAGTGAAACATTCTGTTCCTTTAAAAAAAAAATTATCAAAGTCTGCAATTTTTCGTCGTATACGTGGATATTCCACCCTCAATAAACACAATTCGCAAGCTTTTCCAAAGCAATTACGTTTCCGTTCGATACGACAATTACGCGGGTACCTAACAAGCTGCGGACCGCCACTTCAAACTGACACTCGCTCAGCTCATTTATTTGCGACTGTGATTTCCATCAAAGACGAGTTTTAGCCTTTGTCTCTGACGATTGCGTGCCCTTTGACGGTCAATGGAGAATCCAAGCGCGAAGCGGCGGGATTCGCTATTGGAAGCAAGTCCCGGGACACGGTTAACGGTGATTCCCGCGGGCGACCTGCATTTCGGCAAAAGCGGAAATGAGCCGGGCCCGTATGCAAATGCGGCGCGTATACACAAAAGGGGCGAGAGCGACTGGTGAGCGAGCGACATCGCGATGTACCGTAATCTCGTTACAGGGCCGTGCTCTACCGTTGGCTGTACCATCAGCAGCCGTAACGCGAACACCATCGTACTTCTTGTCTTTTTCGTGTGTCTGTGTGTGAGTACGTAAATCTACCTGTGCAAGTCTGGATATGTATGTCGGTATGCGCCAGTTTGGATAAGTGAATGGAGACATACTATGGCTGACTTGAAGGCTTGGTGCCTGGGGCTCAGTGAACAGTGAAGGCTTTAGTGTCTTCCTACGGAAGGCGATCTTGAAAGATCCTCCTTGACGCTTGGTTCTTCTCCTGACGTTGTGCTACCGCTGCCGTTTCAACTGCAATAACGTTCTGTGAGGAAGGTTTACCGAGCCAGGAAGAAGACTTGCGTGAGATTGAAGTTTTCATCATTGCAGTGCAATGGGGATGCTTTTTTTCTTTCTCTAAATTCTTCTAGCACATTTTAGCTATGGAAACCAATGAACCATTTTTTAAGATGCTTCTTTGAAGATGTGCATTCGAAAACTGCACAAAAACATTTGGTATAATCTATACATATAAAATAGTTCCGTGACTGACTCACTGACATATAGACAATGCACAGCCTAAAACGCTGAAGACAGAAACATACATTTTGGAAGCTATGTTCCTTAGAAGGTGTAGAGGTGCACTAAGAAAGGATTTTTCGAAAATCAACTCTTAAGAGGGTAAAATGGGGTGTAAAAGTTTATATGGTAAATGGTATTCTAGTTTATCAACTTGAAACTTGGTATAGAATATTCTTCAAAACGAATAACGAAACGCATATTTTAGGATTTTTTCGAACAACCCATAATTAGGGATGCAATGGAGTGTTGAAGTTTGTATGGGAAAATAGACCCTTGCGGAAATTGAGTTCGGGCTTTGATCGGGCCCATCTCAATTTTCCCTAACTTTATTAAGGACCTAGTCTGAAAGCCTCACATGGGCCATCCGTGGCCAGAACACTTTGCTACCGAGGACCGTTAAAAGCAAAATAACCAGGGCCTTTAAAATTGCCTCAACGGTGTCTCATAACAAATTATTGCAGCCATATGCGTACGTGGGTCTGTGTGCACTGTAAAAACGAAATGTGTTATTTCAATACATTTGAGGTTTAGTATTCTGTCGCATATTTTGACACTTTTGATCCCGCGTTGTCCCATGGAACGCACTGCATGCATGTTGGTTCGAGGCATCACAGCTCGTCTACTAAACGCATAGTTTAATTATTATATTTAATTGATCTCGATAATTATTATACCACAAATTCTTTAGTCGAGCAATTTATACTGATTTGCCCCTATAATAGCAAAGTCTGGTAGTATTGGGGAAATCGATACTAGGGAATCTACAACTAAAGGCCCTTAGAGGCCCTTACTTGGTCTCCGTGCATAGACCATAGTTTTAGTCAACCTACCTATCCTACCATTCCCTAATAAGGGTCCGGAGGGGCTCTTGTTCGCAAAACCCATCTATGAAGTCCAGAAACAATCCCTTGAAGGCCCCGAATCGTATTAGGGATACCTTGCCAATTTTCCACATGGGCGGAACCCTGCTTCCATCTCGATGAAATTAGGAAGGTATGTTCCGTAAAGGGCGTAGAAGTGCACTAAGAAAGGATTACCTTCTCGCATTGTCAACTATATGTGAGCTGTTCGAGAAAACCAAGTGTCCAAAACTTGAATGTGCTTGTCGAATACCATAAATCATACAATGTTGTCCACAGAACTATATTGCAAAGTCATATAGTTCTGTAAAAGGCAATGGCATTGTATGATGCTGCAGTTGAAGATTGGCACATTTATATGACGTTGAAGTTTGCATTCTTGGAATTCAACAATTTTTTTTTCTTTCAATTTTCCATTTCTTCATTTGTGTCATTATGGAAAGTCTTCTTTTTGCAAATTAAGGTCGTAATCTCTACTACGATTATGTGAAAACGTTTTAATGATTTCCACAGCCTAAATCGGCTCAAAAACAATTTGAACCATTAAAAAGGATTAATTTTCGTTGCGTTCCAACGACGAAAAACTTCAACGTCATACATTTATACTACTATTTCATTAATTACCAGCCCTTACCTTAGTCAGTCAGTCTACCACCGTGTCTGAGAAACATGACACTCCACCTTCATTTTTTATTTTTTTACTTTTTTTCTTTCTTTGTTTATCTCTTCTCTGGAAAAAATCGTAAAGTCCATGCGGCCTAGCTAATAATCAAGCTAGGAAATAAAAATGTAAAAAAGAATTTTCGTTGCCTTCCAACGATGGAGTTGCTACGAACTGACCTATGACAATGCATTGTTCCAGAAACCTGAAAGATCCTGGAAACCTGGTACTGCATTAAAAAAAAAAGCTTTTTGGTACGTATTATTGGAGATCCGCATCCGACGCATCTTTTTGCAAGGTTTCATGCATATAGGTCTAAAACTATCGACACTGCGAGGTTGCGATGAACATGACATGACAAAGTCATAAGGCCTTGTTTGTCTACTGAACCCTAAAAGGAGAGAAGGAATGAGATACTTGTACCGTGTTATGGAAGATGTTGAAGCATCGTCGGAATGCACTGTAAGTTAAAAGGAGAAATACATGTAGCGGCATAAATTGAGTTTTCTTTTTACTGTAAAATGTTAGTTAACCGTCTCAAGAATACGTCCT
The DNA here is from genome assembly GCA_963932345.1 of Ophion ventricosus. Classification (NCBI taxonomy): domain Eukaryota; kingdom Metazoa; phylum Arthropoda; class Insecta; order Hymenoptera; family Ichneumonidae; genus Ophion; species Ophion ventricosus. Next base: position 6,495,101 of record OZ010713.1, read on the forward strand.
GGAATCGCTGATTAGCCGGTAAGTCACCGAAATCATTAAGTTTTCATAGTTCGTAACTATAAATACGTTTTTCTCAAAACTACATTTTTCAAGTTGTGGGAAACATAACTTTGAAACGAGTCGACTGATCGCGCTAAAATTGTGCAGACAGCTCAATAACAGTATTATTATACCCTGAACTTATACCTAATTGTTTATGAAAATTACTTTTAAAAAATACTTTTTTATTGTAAAGAAACGAAAATTTTGTGTAAAATTAGATTCATTTCGGAAAAATGAAAGTATTAAAAAGAATTCAGGTTCCATTCCAACGATCCCAACTTCCACACCTTCATTTCGGGTCTTGAGGCTTTGAAACTGAAATCCCCAAAAACAACGAGAAAAAGAAGAGCAACGAAAAAACCGATCGTCCAATCCAACCCTCGTGTACTTTTTCTCTCGCGAGTTCCGGCGCCATAACAGCCGAAGCTTTCGGGGAAAAAAATCAATGGCAACATCTACAGCAAAGACTGTCCTGACCTAAAACATTGTAATCCTCCAACGGGTGATTGATTACCTTCGTATAAGCTATTTCGGACAATATACGTTTCGATAATGATGCTTCATGCTTTTAATGTGGATATCCGTTCCCTAAGAATTGCCTGGCAATCCTCCGGTTGTCCTGGCAACGGAGAATCAAGATACCGTGTCCCTAGGAACCGACCTTCCAGAAATGGGGGCACGAATATTGGAGGATTACGTGAATCCGTTTCAGGCACATTGGAGGGTCTCAAAAAATACCGTAATAGCCGCGTAGGTGGGGCATTGCTAAGAGCTTTCGGGCGCTTTGGATAACAGACACTATAACAAATCTTCGACTCAAGTTTATGTTGTCACGTTATGGCCTGTAGTAAACTTGGAAATCCTTCAAGTATCCTGAAAAACGATGTTCTGTTACCATTAGTACTATCGTGATTTGTATTAGAAATCTCATCATTATAGGTAATTTGATGATTGTTATTATTGTCATTATTATTATTTAACATTTACAAGCATTTTGCAGCTATCTATGAGAATTCTACGGACACATGTCGAGTGAGACTCTCTCACAGACAGCTCATAAATGAAATCTATGTCTAAACTAATTTAATCCGTGCTACCACTGGATCCTATTAATATGATTATTAAAATGAAAGAAATGTATGGTGTTTTCAATCATATTTTTACCATATTTTATGTTTCCCTGGAGGAACAATAATATTTTATAGCCATAGTTACTGCCAAAAATATAGTACTGCTTTTTGGTATTTGAGCAGTTGCATAAATTATGCACACAAATCTTACAAGCATACGTTGATTGTTCTATGCTATATAATATAGTAGGATTTCTTAAGATGGATATTCCCTTGCACTATCAAAAATTAACTCCCACCAGATCTTAATAGTGTACAGGCCTTAAAAATATATACAGGGTGGTCCAATAACCATTAGCACCTTGGATATCTTCGAAACTATAAGGTTCACAGAAATATTTGCTGAAATGAAATTGCACAGTACGAAAGGGGCCATCCGATAGCGATAATAGTTTTTTTTGCAGATGGAGGTACTTCGGACATTTGAAGGTCAACTCCATTTTTTTAAATGGATCGGTATGTTTTTTTTCTGTATCATGAAAGAGGAGCTTAAAACGAGTTCAACGACCTATAACATAAGGTCATTGAAGGTCATAGAAAGTACAGAAAAGCGTTTATCTTACTATAAACGTAGTAATTTTATTTACTACCGAAACTGTAAGTATTATCGCCTTTCTGTACTTTCTATGACCTTCAATGACTTTATACACAGTGTATCTACGTATTAGTAGCCGGAATGGATAGTCTGATACAAAAGTGAGGGTTAAGTAAACATTATATTAGGCGTTTTCATCATTACTTTGTGAGTTTTTATATCCCAATAAGATTTAGAACCTACATTGTAAGGATATTTCGCAATATTTTGAAGCTTTCATCAATTGAGCGGAGAATAAACTTTTTAACGTAACTGTGGCGGGACTACTGTACCTTAATCCGGTTGGAAATTAAAAATTGACAAAACGTGCGCAATATGGCTATCGATATACTTCTCCGTGTCTCGAACACAAGAGATTGGACTGCGTATTCACAGTAACGGAGAGCCGTGTCTAATCGAGGGTAAGGAAAGAAAACAAGAGCGACCCAGCCCAGGGTTCCCAGACCCTGACTGTTCGGTAATGGCCTCAATTGCACGTAACGACGAATTAAGTATAACTGCACGGCCAAACCGCAGTGGCATTCCGATCAACGAGGCAGACAACGCGAACAAAAAAAAAATGAATAAAAACAGCGAGAAAATGAGAGCAGTATGACGGCGCGCGCATGTGTAGCAACAACAATGACGATAAAATTACGAGAGAGAAGAATAAATCCTCGAGGTCTCGACATTGCCACGCTGGAGTGGACACGGTGTGTTTCGCTGTCAGGGTCGGGTGTATTCTTGATGGCGATTTCACCCTGATCAATCTATACGTTTCGTGTGGTCCTCAAGTCCGTTGTAAAACGCCGCAATCTTGCCATTTTTGCGTAGATTAACAATGTCAACGAAAAGCAATTGCGGAGCAATAATAATATCGAGGCCCTGAACGAAATTTAACGAACCGCGAAGGATTTTTATCGACGTTGAAGGAATGATATTTACGACACGGTGTGCGATGAAGGCCCGCGTTTCCCACACTTCTTTAATCTCCCGACACAGCGAGCCCTTCAGAATCGATGAATTTAAATTGGCGAATTTGAATTCCCATAGCCGCAAAATCTCCCGTATTGAACTTCGGGACGCTGGAGTCCCTGGAGAGCTGGTTCTATCTGGTACAGGGGGAAGAGGAAAGAAGAGCGACCGCGATGTCTTTCTCGTTCTACAGGATCGCGATGAGTAAAGGCAAGACTTTGGTCGATGCCTTTATGAGGCAATAATGCAGTACCGAGATTCCCTTTTTCACGATTCGCACGTTTACTTTCCGTGGATCCTGAATAAATTATTGTAAATAAATAGGAATGGAAGAGATCCTTTGAAAGAAACGCCCAGCCCCTCTCAAAAACACGTGAACTTATTTGTCATAACGCGTAAGTACAGGTATCGGAATAATCCCGTGCAGAAAATTAGCCGGGCATCCCTAATACAATTCGGGGCCTTCAAGGGATTATTTGTGGATTCCATAGTAGGGTTTTCCGTAAAAGATTCAGACCGGACCCCTATTAGGGAATAGGAGGATAGATAGGTTGACTAAAACTATGGTCTAAGTACGAAGACCAAGTAAAGGCCTTCAAGGGGTGTAGTTGTAGATTCCCTAGTAACGATTTTTCCAATACTACTAGACTTTGCTATTAACAGGGGCAAATCAGTATAAATTACTTAACTAAAGATATTTGTGGCATAATAATTATCGAGATCGATTAAATATAATAATTAAACTATGCGCTTAGTAGACAAGCTGTGATGCCTTGAACCAACACGCGTGCAGTGCGTTCATTGGAACAACGCGGAATGAAACGTGTCGAAATATGCGACAGAATTCTAAGCCTCAAATGTATCGAAATAACACATTTCTTTTTCACAGTTCACACACACACGCACGTACGCAGATGGCTGCAATAATTTTTTATGAGGCACCGTTGAGGCAATTTTAAAGGCCCTGGTTATTTTGCCTCCAATGGCCCTCGGTAGCAAAGTGTGACCGGCCGCTGATGGCCCATGTGAGACTTCCAGACTTGGGCCTTAATAAAGTTAGGGAAAATTAAGATGGGCCCGATCAAAGCCTGAACTCAATTTCCGCACGGGATTATACTTTTGACTGATGCCTCAAGTTTACTTCTTGAAGACAGTATTCCAGTCTAGAAATTTTTAAAAAATATTTATTTTGTTTGGCATTTTCTTAAAGTATAGACTCTTAAGAATATGTCCTCGAAAGAAAATTTCAAAATTTCTTATATTTACAGACTTATAGCGATTTGAATACGGTCGGATTGAGAGGCCGAACCGACGCAAGCCGGACAATCAAAACATTCTATGGAAGAACTGCTCGGAGGTAAGAACGACCTTCAGAAAATCATGATTTCAAAATCGAGGAAGGGACACTTTACGAGTACACTCTTTTTTTCTGCTAGTTAGTTATACACACTGGGTCTGTGCGACCCGGCCAACTTTCGAATGATGTTGTTTCCTTCAAAATAACGTCTATTCAGATTTTCTTAACCCTTCATAGTCACACTTCCAAATTCAATGGCGGTCGTCACACTTGAGTCGATTCTACCCAGTCAGTTTTCAAAAAAGTATTGTGACCAAACTATGCGTCCGAAGTGGTTCAAACAATTACGGAACATGCTTTGAACTTTCTAAATTATGTGCGAAAAATTTATTTATAAGAGATAAAATGGCGACATGTTAAAAAAAATTCATAAAGAGGTGAAAACGCAAAAAATATACTTTTTCGCTCAAAAAATCATAGTTCCGTGAATTATCAACATTTTTATCTAAAATTTGGACGTGATACTCCTTGGATATGCTACTTTTGGGAAAAAATAGTAGCATAGTGCGCATTCCAAAAAAATGTATTTATTCCGACATGTGAAGAGGGTAAATTTTATGGTATGAGGATACTTCAAACTCCAGGTAAGATGGTGAATACAGTCCCATTCGAAGCCGGGAACTATTATACATTTACGCAAAAAATTGATCGGCGGGTCGATTCTACCCAGGGTGACCACGAAGGGTTAATGAAAGAGCACACCCTTAGGAAATCGCCTGTGAAGATAAAATCTGTGTTCGGTTCATATTTTGTCTGAAAAAGCTATTTGAGCAGATGAAAATGTTTCACGAAAGAGAAAAAACGCAATTTTTGCACTTTTTCTTGTAATTCAGACCTCAGGAACTAATCGACAGAATTTAATATTTTTCGCGGATTCTGAAAGAGCATTCTCGTTCTTCTTTCCACACTCGCTAAAAAATCAAAATCATCGTTGAACACATTACAAAAAACTGTCCAATATCCACAAAAATCACTCAAAACTCGCCCAATTTTACGCTACCCTTACATGTCAAGGAAAAAGCAAGAAAAATCAATAAATTTAATTTTCTTCGCGAACAATCGCGAAAATAACGTCAATTACGTGTTATGAGACCAGACCGAAGCGAATGTTCCTAAAATAAGCGTCCACCCTCTCTGCCACTGTGAATCCATCGCGAAGTCTCGTGCTCTATCGTTCGTGAAAGAAAATACCGCAGGGGGTTTCGAGCTTTATGAGTCATACATGTGTAACCGGTCAATTAACGAACGATCACGATAAATTTTCATACAGCCATTTGCATAAATTAAACGTTGACAAAGTGTGAATTTATCACGGGCCATTAAGAGGATCCACGAGGAGAGTTCTGGCGAAACGATGAAGGGACAGGAGGGGGTGGGGGGAGGAGACAAAATTCGTGATTTCCTCACCTCGATAATTTGACTGGAGACTCGAAGAGACGAGAAAGGTGCTACGTGTTGGGCTTGAACTGAATAAATGGCTACCGACGCGGACTCGTCGTAAAAATCGTGTAACGAGAAATTCGCGGCGAAGATCGAACGAGTACTAAATTTTTTTAAATAATAATAAAATATGTTGTACCGTACGTACGTGATTTTGCACGAGTGTTCTTAATGACGAAATGGCCAAGGGAGGAGGCAATAAATGCGTCTCTCGCCAAAAGTAAAATTCTCTTTGTACGTTCGACGTTGCAAGAGCCGGTGGCATAAAAATCGAGAAATGCTTCTTTCTTTATCGCCATTTATTGCTGTCTGAATAAAATGGAGCATTGCCTGTATGCATATATCATTTGGAAATTGTTGGCAATTCAGTGACAATATCCATGGAAGAAATGAGACCGCACGTGGTCGATTTTTTATATATATATAGATATAGCAAAATTATGCAATTATCCTTTTATTTTTAAGGGAAATTGTGGTTAAGGTAGTAGTCTCGCCACAGTCACGTTAAAAAGTTTATTCTTTTAATTATATTTATATTATAATATTATATTAGGAGTTTTCATCATTACTTTATAAGTTTTTAAATCCCGATAAGATGTACAACCTACATTATAAGGATATTTCGCAATATTTCGAAGCTTTCATCGATTGAGCGGAGAATAAACTTTTTAACGTGACTATGGCGAGACTACTACCTTAAGGGCTGAGTAAGGTTAATTCGGTGAAAAAAAAGCATAATTTCAAGAATTTTTTTAAACAATACAGGTAATGCTGGTTTATTTAATTAATTTCCATATAATAATTCAACATCTGAACTATATTTTCCTAAACTTTCATTGCAAAATATTGATAAATAAGCCGTTTGCAGCAAATCTCCGCAGGCGCCTCGAAAAAAAGTTGTTTTGCGGTATACGCTATGACTCGTCACTGGATCATCTGAAACAAAAAAAATCAAAATGCGTTTATTAGGTGAGATGTTTCTCGAGGTAACGCTGCCGAGTTTTTTTTTTCATCGATTTTTTCATTTTCGGTAGCAGTTGGAAGTCAAAAACGCGATGTTCGCTAAAAAAAATTGGCAAATTTGTTATGGTAAGATAAAAAATATTTATAAAAAAAAAAACTCGGCAGCGTTACCTCGAGAAACATCTCACCTAATAAACGCATTTTGATTTTTTTGTTTCAAATGATCCAGTGACGAGTTATAGCGTACACCGCAAAACAACTTTTTTTCGAGGCGCCTGCGGAGATTTGCTGCCAACAGCTCATTTATCAATATTTTGCAATGAAAATTTAGGAAAATATGGTTCAGATGTTGTATTATTATATGGAAATTAATTAAATAAACCAGCATTACCTGTATCGTCTAAAAAATTTCTTGAAAATATGCTTTTTTACCCCGCCCTTAATTCGCATCCGAAAAGAGTATCTATAGATACTCTGCGTATACGGACACGCACACAGTACTGTAATCTAGTTCTAGTCTGCTCCAGTCGCTTCGTGGCGCTAGCGTCGCTAGACATTGCTTAATTTAAATCGCTATATCTCTGAAACTAGACGGTCTAAAGACATGATTTTTTTTTACTCAGTTCGTCATATGTTCTTCGGTAATTGAAAATAAAAAAAATCTGTAGAAAAGTATCGAAGTTATTGCGTGAAATGTAAAATGTTTCCACTGCTCCCCATAAGAACACGTGTAAAACCGTGCTATCTTTGACTACCAATATCTCGAATACACAACGGTAAATCATTTTGAAATTCTGCAGGTATTCGCTTAATAATGTCCTGAATGGGTCCTCAAAATAAAAATAAAATCTATAGAAAAGCGCCTTGGCAAGACCTTACTACCTTAAGACGACTATGGTCGCAACGAGACGTTAGGTTAAATGAGCGAAGTGCGGGTAGGGAGCAGAGATGCACGGAGAGAATTAAAAAGTAATTTTTGTCGTGAAGTTCATGGTAAAAATTACCGTGATATATTTCAATGTGGTGACAAGTCAGAAAAGCATAATAATTCGTACGCGACCAGTTTTTTTTAACTCACGTTACAGAAAATTTCAAATACGTATCTAAAATTTTACTATACAAGAAGGGTAGCGCGCACGATAATTTTTACCGAGAGCACAATACATTTTCCTATAACACTCATTAAATTTTCTAATAAATCTTAAAATAACTGTTATAAAGACGATACTTTTTTATAGACATTTTTGAAAGGCATAAAATAATAAAATGCACAGTAAAATTTCGCTGATATTATATATTTTTTAAATTTAAGTTTTGCGTATTTTGTTACACATCAAAATTTACTAGAAAATCTGGTAAAATTTTCTATATAAAGAAGAAATTTTATTTTATTTTCGTGAAAATCTCTGTTTTACTCAGTAATAATAAGCGAAGTTTCAGGGTTGTCATCTGGTTACCGTTACTGCACGGTAATTTTTAACGTTTAATTCTCTCCGTGTGGACAAAAAGTAATTAAATTAACAATTAACAATTACAATTATTATTATAATTGATCATTTAATTACTTTGTAACAGATTACTTAAGTAATTAGTTGCCACAAAATCCCAGTGTAATTAACTACTATGTAATTTCATTGAAAATTAATCTAATTACAAAATAATTAATTATATATTTATTCGCATAAACCAATTTTCTAACTGATAGCTAAACAATATTTTAATTTTGTCGTTCAAACGAGACATAATTTATCACTTCTTTTATCCAACTTTAGAGGATAAAATGATATTTTCTTCGATATTACACCATAACTAGTAACAAAGTAATTAAATTACAAAGTATTTGAATACATTTTAATCGGATTACTTTGTAATTAAATACATTATAACAGATTTCATATGTCCTGAATAATTACAATTAAAATGTAATGAAATACAGTTCAATAAGATTATTTTGTAATTTAATTCGTTTGTAATCAGATTAATAATTGAATTACATTGTAATTTAGGTATGCCCATCTCTGGTAGGGAGTCATAGGAAAGGGTAATACGTAAAAACCCGCAAGAGTATACGTTGGAACACGGAGGAAAAAATGTATTAGTAGTAGACATTCATAACAAAAGAATCCAGCAAAAAAAAAAAAATTTCAAATATCACATGGAAAGTCAGAAAAGGCGAAAGGGGCACAAAAAGAGAAGTAGAAAAGAACGGAGAAAGAGAGAGAAAAAAAAGAGAAAATAATAGATACGGAGAAGAATAGAGAGATCGGGCGAGAGAGAAAGAGGGCAAAGAGAAAGAGATATTGAGACGGACCGAAAAAAGAAAAAAGTGAAAACGATAGAGAGAAATAGGGAGCAAGAGAGAGAGAGAGAGAGAGAGAGAGAGAGAGAGAGAGAGAGAGAGAGCGAGCGAGAGGGAGCGAGAGAGAGCGAGAGAGAGCGAGCGAAAGAGAGAGAGAGAGAGAGAGAGAGAGAGAGAGAGAGAGAGAGAGAAAGTTTCTCTTTCTCTTGCTCTCTCGATAGAGAGAAACAGGGAGCAAGAGAGAGAGAAGGTTCAAAACGAGGATATTCTATAAAAGGTTCGAAGATTCGACGTCCCTATACTACTGAATAATTTCTCATCTCTAGAATCGGCACAAGAGATGCTCTGACCGGTTACACTCCGCGTGTACACACACACTTGCACACACACACACGCGATCTCTCGAGCGTCGGAGCAGGGTAGACACCACATTGTATTTGGGTCCTTTAAAATGTGTTACAAGAACGTTTGCCCCAGCGACGTTGTAACGATGCGGTGTAGTGGTGGTCACGCGGCACCTCATCTCGCGCGAGGCGCAAGAGCTTGGAAAGTAAGACAAGGATTCGCGTCGTATGAGCGAGAGATGATCGCGAGCGAGACACGCCGCGCAACTTTGAAGAGAGAACGCCGTCGTGTATACTCCTTGCACAGGCCTCTTGCGTAGCCGCACCGAGCTCATGAAATTACAATCGTCAGACGATTTTAAAAAATCACAGAGGCATGCAATACCATTTTCACGGATTTATGTTTCTTTGGGGGGTTGAAACGTTAAGGGTACCGGATAAGACAAGATACGCCAGGCTAATGTTCAGAACCAAATTGTCAGAGACTATGGAGCTCCGGAAACTCAATAACGATTATTCAAAACCAAAATAACAATTGTGACCATGAATGCGCGATTTTATTTTGTTTCATTTTTAAATCTCTTTCAAATCTGAAGGCTTAAAATTTATTTTGATGTTTTTTCAATATTATTATTTATTATTTATCATTATTATTATTTATTATATTTTTTCTATATGAATTACATGACTCATTTCGTTTTATTTTTTTCAATTTGCGATGAATAAGCCACCCCGAAGAAGAAATAAATTGAGTCATGTAATTTATATTTAAAAAAATTATAATGAATAATAGTAATAATGATAAATAATAAATAATAAAAATATCGAAAAAACGTCAAAATAAATTTTAAGCCTTCATATATTTGGGAAACGTAAGAATGGATAAATTGTATATTGTAAAAATGTTCATTGGAACCCGAACTCGCAGGAGGTTTAGGAATTTAGCAAAGTTCTTTTCTTTTTTGTTTTATTTTTTAATGAGAATGAGAGGGAGAGAGAAAAAGAAAGAGAGAGAACCAGAGAGAGAGAGTTTGGTTGATTGATCGGTAAATTTCTTTACGCGTTGATTACGCAATGCGGCAAGCAAATGATTGCAAAATCCACGAAATAAAATAAAGAAAGTACTAATAACCACATAAATAAATCGTCATAATAATAAAGATAAAATAAAACCCACGTAATAATGAATGTTATGTAAATAATACAATAATGTTGATAAAAATTATGAGAAATGTTGTAGCAATGTTAATCATAATAGTTATAACAATAATAGTAATAGAAACAAAATTATGAATATACGTATAGTAAAAATAACAACAATAATAATGGTGGAATATTATAGAATAATAGTTAAACATTTATAGTAATAATTGAAAAATATAATAAATATGTGGTAGTAATTGAAGTTAATAATAATGAAATTTATGGTACTAATTAATAATAAGAATAACCATCATTAACATTAAAATAGGGAGACAGAGAGAGGGAGGGGAGGGGGGGAGAGAGAGAGAGAGAGAGAGCGAGCCGTGGTTTCTCGTTTTCTCGATCGCAAAGTATACGCTCATTGTTCTGTCGAATTGGCCTACTTCGAATCATGAGAGTCGTATGTAATTGTCCAACGACAATTAGGAACAGCGTGCCGCCAGCGAATCCACAGTACAAAGTGTCAGCCTCGATTGTCACCCTGTTTCACTTCAGGGTTGGTCAAACGTAAGATCAAGAAAGAACACATGAATATCGGAACAATCACAAAGTGCCATATAAAGCGATAGAAAATCCTCAAAGGGTGTTAGAACCTGTCGTTAAAATGAAGAAATGTTTTTTTTTTCCCTTCGAAACCGCACCATCGAGATTTTCGCTAAAGATAAAATGAAGATGAGCTCAAACTTTGCATCGTTGAAATGCAATGAAAACTATTTATTTTTAATTGCTAAAAAATCTTTTTTTCTGTTTTTCGCTATAAAATTCCATCAACAATTTTCCATGATCCTTGTTTTAAGGCGAAGTAGAAGATGTACCACGTGACATATGAGTGCGAGACAGACAGCTGAAATTTTCGAACAGAGATTTCGCAGAGATCAATAATATTTGGAACAAAAGAAAATCGTCAAGATATACGTCAGGAAATTGTGCGGAGCCTAATGCTCTGTTTTTTTCCTAAAAAAAAAACTCAACCATCTATGAGAAAACTTTTTATCTTCGAATAAAATATTTCATATCCTAACTAATATTTATTATAAATCTGGCTTTCTGTCTGTCTGTCTGTTTGTTACTCAACCAGGCTTATGGCCTGGGTTAAGACATAGGATACTTTTCATTATAATATCTAATATTTTTCTAATTATAATATTATATACTCAAATCTAATCTAATTATTGAATAAAAACTATTTGATAATCAATAAAATTTTAAATGCAGATAGCTTATGACACATAAGACACTTTTCATTCTAATTCTAATATCTAATATTTTTCTAATCTGTATGCCTGATGTTTGTTCCACTATCACGCCTAAACAGCCGAACCGATTTTTATGAAAATTGGCACACATGTAGAGAGTTACTTCGAATAACACATAGGCGATGAAAAATACATCTAATATGTTTCTAATTCTAATATCCGATTCGAATCTAATTCGATTATGAAATTATCAGTCTTAAATAATTCTTGTTATAGAATACAAACAAATAAAATCTAATTAAAATAGATGATAATATAATATCAAATCCAATATAAATATATCTAATATTTTTCTAATTATAACATTCGTGACAAATCTAATGTAATTATCAAATTGATATTCTTATAGAATACAACGAATCAAATATAATTCAAATTTAATAAAATTTAACGTCTAATATTTTTTTAATTGTAATATTTTTAAAAATCTATTGATAAAATTTTAATTCTCATAGAATACGAACGACTAAAATATAATCAAAATCGAATAGGATACAATATATAATATCACATATTTCACTCAATTCTGAATGGCGTATGATAGCCTTTAATAAAAATAAGCCATTAAGAGGTATTTTAAGGGGTTACGTGGGTTTCAATATCTCCAAAAATCCATTTTTTTTTAAATTTTATCATCTAAATAGATAGATTCGTTTATTCCATATGTACAGCTTTCGCTTTTTACAGCACCCCTCCTCTTTTCACCTTAACAATACAAATTTTTCGTAAACTAAACGCCACTTAAGTACTAAATATATCTTTCTCTTTGCTTTTATTCCTCCTCTTCCCGAATCTCCCCCGTTTTCCTTCGCATATTTTATTATCTAAATAGTACAATATGTCGAGAATATTCTCTTAAAGTTTTAAGTCAATCGGAATAAAAGTCTAGGAGAGAGAGCCTTTGGGAATTTCCCCCGTTGGGAAAGATCGGCAGGGAGCGACGCAGGTATACGCATTTTTCTCAAAACACTATTTTTTAAGTCGGTGGACACGATTTCTCAAAAACTAGTGCACCGATCTTATTGAAATGTTGCACACTTCTTCAAAATAGCATTGACTAGAGATTGGACGAAGGTTTTTTTTCGATTCCAACTAGTTTTACAAGGCTATACGTAGTGTAAAATGTACCAAAAATTGAACTATTTTGCATACAACTCTGCCAAAAATTCAAATTTCAATTTTTTCAAAAATCCTTCGTTCAATCACGAGCTATACTTGTTTACTAACAGAAAAAATTTGGTTTTTTAATTTCAGATAAAGCTATCATGAGTTATCCTGACCACCACGAGGACACTTTTTTTTTAGGCGTTTCCGGAAACCAGGTCCCACCGGCTGAATTTCCCAAATTTTAGGATGAATTATTTTTTAAATATTGTTGAAATGTTGCTCCTTTATGTGCTTAACATTTTGAATAAAATAATTTATATTATATTTAAAAAAAAATATAGAAAATATGCTTTTTCTTGGCTTGGAAAACCCACGTAACCCCTTAACGCAAGTTGCGAGATGAACGCAGGTGAAGTCGCGGGTAGAAGCTAGTAATAATATAAAGAAGGAAATAAAAATATTTTAAAAAAAGAATTTTCAGTGCGTTCCAACGATGCAAACTTCAGCACCATAAATAAAGACGGACCCGGAAATAGTAAAGTCACAAGTAAATGAAAGGTATGAGATCGTAAAACCCTAAATCCAATGAAGAAACATCCCCCCCCCTCCGAGCTTAAGAAAATGCGCGAAATAAAAATGATTTCGTTGCTTTCCCATAGTGCTACCAAGACTTCCAGTCGAGGAATCGAACCATCAAAGTTTTGGACTCCAAGCATTACGGGATCCAACTGAGATCCGAAATAATTCGATCTTTATCACTGATTCACAGCAACAAAATGATAAATACGTTTCATTCATATCGCTCCCTGACAATCTGACATTTGACACGAGGTAATAACGGTATGGGTCAAGACGAGCCTAACAAACACGAGATACGCATCTGAGGGTTATGCGAATGGCAGACCAAAGTACGCCTCTCCTTTGTACGTACACACGCACAAAGGAGAGCCGAGTTTCAGACGAAAGAGGATAAGGGAAAAAAGGAGCGGAACTCGCCGGGCAATCGTGAAGCCCTCATCCCGAGCACGTATTTCCTCGGCTATTCTGAATTCCGTGAGCATCTTGCGTTCCTCCTCAAGATTAAAACGGGACGAATTTCTCGCGACTCACAGTCAGCATACAACGTCTGAGAAAAGACAATACTCGGAAATTAACTGGACCTGTTTCGTGGGATAAGATTGTCTTTAATTGAGCTTCAAGATAAAGTTTGAAAAATAATAACACAACTCTATATATGAAGGAAAAAGTTTCTTATACCGATGAAAAATTGATCGGATGGTCTTGGTAAGCCAGTTTTAATTTTTCAATTCCACTGATTGATTGGCTGAAAGATTTTTTTATTTTCATTCTATTATTACTTTACTTGTTTTTATTTTCTTATTATTTTAATTTTATTCTATTATCGTTGAGGGCTTGCAGCACTTTAAGTTATAATATTTCAGGGTTTGCAGAACTTGAATATTTTTTTTTAATGCCCTCGCGAACCTGTAGTCTTAAAATTTTTATTTTTTTATTTTATTTTAATGTTTTTTCCTAAGGTACACGCTGTTCGCGTTTGTTACCTATTTTTTCCTCCACTGTGACTGTTTCTTTCCTCCTTTTCCACACTCCTTTTTCTTCACCCCCCCCCCCCCCCCCTTCCCCTCCTTGCGGTCGCAGCCCCCTTCCCCCTGTGTATCATATTCATCATGACATTTCTGTCATGGGTATAGGGAAACTGCGGAAAACCTATACCAATACAGCCGGTCATCAAGTTCGCCCCCCAGTCGTGGAACTAGTCTTATTTCGCCGCGAAATGCAGAAGAAAAACATTTCACGACGAAATGTACGCGACTGGGATTCGAACCCGGGACCTCCCGGTCCGCAGGTTTATTGGCAAGCACGCTAACCACTAGACCATTGCACCGGTATGTAGTCTTTAAATAATATTGATTGTTATTGTTATAATATTATCATTATTGTTATTATTATCGGAGGGCTCGTAGACACAAATGTCACACATTCTGGCCTGGACTAAAAGATGTGTAATATTTCGGAACACCGCTGCCATCTCTCGGCAAGCTTCGTAAACTCTTTCCCTCTTCGTTCGTTCGTCACTCGCTCTTTCTCTCTCTTAATCGAGACGAGATGAGACTCAATCGGTAAAGCGGCACAGTATTTTTTAAAAAGACCAGAAAAAACATCGACAGCGACGTCTCCTATTTAAGGGGTTACGTGGGTTTGAAAATTAAAAAAAAAAACCATTTTTTTAAATTTCATTACCTAATAGTGCAATATGTCTAGAATATTCTCCCAAAGTTTGAAGTAAATCGGAGTAAAAGTCTAGAAGAGAGAGTCTTTGGGAATTCCTCCCGTTGGGAAAGACCGGCCGGGAGCGACGCAGGTGTACGTATTTTTCTCAAAACACTATTTTTGAAGTCGGTGGACACGATTTCTCAAAAACTAATGCACCGATCTTATTGAAATTTTGCACACTTCTTCAAAATAGCATTGACTGGTGATTGAACGAAGGTTTTTTTTTCGATTACAACTAATTTTACAAGGCTATACGTAGTGTAAATTGTACCAAAAATTGAACTATTTTGCATACAACTCTGCCAAAAATGCAAATTTCAATTTTTTTTAAATCCTTCGTTCAATCACGAGCTATACTTATCTACTAACAGAAAAAATTTGGTTTTTTAATTTCAGATAAAACTATCATGAGTTATCCTGACCACCGCGAGGACATTTTTTTTTAGGGGCCTCCGGAAAGCAGTCCCCATCGGCTGAATTTCCCAAATTTTTGGATGAATTTTTTTTTTTAATATTGTTGAAATGTTGCTCTTTTCTGTGCTTAACATTTTGAATAAAATAATTTATATATTATATATATAAAAAATAGAGAAAATATTCTTTTTTTGGCTTCGAAACCCACGTAACCCCTTAAAAGGACATGTTTTTTTTTGCAATAACAAAGTTTGCAGCGTCGACAGGTAACGATAGCATTTTTTTCACTTTTGTTCTTTAGATCTCTTTTAGATTAGATTTTAGATTTTAGTGAATATATATATTTTTATGGTTTTGAAGTGAGATCTTTAGAAAAAGCACAAAAAAGTCTGTTTTGATTTTGGATCATATTGGAGTTATAAAAGTTGGTGAGGTTTCGTTGCTTTTAATTAGAATAAACTTCGTCATTGTAATTTTTTTGCGAATATTCTTGGGGATTATCTTTGGATATTTAGGCATGATAATTTAGTAAAGCCGCTTCCGTGTATAATTTTTGCAGTGTTTTCCTTTTCAGAGACAAGATTACTTATTGCATTATTTTTATGCGGGATTTATTTTAATGAACCGAATTTAATGGGAATATTTTTATTAGCAATGCTACGGCTATCTCGTCGTAACAATTAATTCTCGAAAATTAACAGTATTTTTCCAAAATTAATTGTCCATTTTCTAAGACGGTGAAATTTCCATCGTTGGAATACAAAGATTTTTTTTCATTTTATATTTCTTTATTTTTATTATTATCCAAAGCCTCTTTTTGCGAATTGAAATCGTCAATCTCTAACACGAATACGTAAAAACGTTGGAGTGATTTTCACAGTCCAAATCGGCCAAATAAAATTTGGGCAATTAAAGAAAAATTAATCTTCGTTGTGTTCCAACAATGCAAACTTCAACGTCATAATTTTTTGCTACATCAATATTATTACGGTCAATAGGAAATGAACCTTATTTTTTTATTTTCCTTGTCAATATTAGGTTATTACAATATTTATTATTATTATTTATATTTATTATTAGAATATATTTGGTTGTCGATTTTCGGATAGCTTTTTCGGATAAAAGGAAACGAGTTATCGGGATGGGTCCAACGGCATTCTCTAAGTCTACCAAAATCCGTTTCCGAACCCTGGTTACCGGCCCCATTCGGCCAACTAGCGGCCGAGATATGACCGATCAATGTTTGGCAAATTCGCAAAAGCGGCAATGCGAACCTTCGAAAAGGCATTTTTTGGCGTTTCGGCTTCTCCAGAATCGCCCTTTCGACCTAGGCACCTCTGCCTGGGCTCATTTTTGCACGGAAACGATCTAGCTTTCAAATGGATTCCGAACCATCCGGCTAGAATCACTTGCCAATCTGCGGGATCGTTCCAAAGTGAGCCTCCCGGATTTCGCCAATTTTCCTGAGGCCTACCCCTTTGGTTGTCGATTTTCGCGATTTTCGGGTGGCTCCTTTCGGATAAGAGGAAATGAATTATCGGGATGGGTCCTTATGTAATGTTTATTGGAAGACAGGTACTAATTATTCCCAGTTTATAAATAATATAGCCCTTTACATTTGTTTTTACACATTAACTACACGCGCCTCCGTTTTCACAACATTTTATACCCTGACATTTCTTTTTCTCTTTGCGCTACATGCTTTACCAAAGCCTCGAATTGAAAATATTAATCGAATCATTAATATTAACATTGTGTAAAATGTTAATAGTGGATTTTTTGTTAGAATGAGTCTGTCCACCTCGTGTCCGTTTAATTTATTGTGTACCGATAAGCCCGTCGATTCCGGCAACTAATCAACAAACGATTTTTCGTACGATCTAGCCGCGGAAAAAAAAGGACCGAGGCATAAAATAATTGTTGGCTTTGATGAGCCTCAACGACTACCGTGTGTGTGTATATAGAACGAGGAGAACAACCACTCGACGAGAGATAGAGTCCGATCGTTAGGGAGCGGCTTTCGAACTAATTTAACTAACAGGCTTGAAGCCCGTGCTCTATAGGGAACAAAATGTGAGCTATTTCTATCGTTACCCAAAGTTCGACGCTCTTACGTTAAGCCGTAAAACAAATCAGGGATAGAACTGGGTTTACGATTACGCGTTTGCACCTCACCGTATCAACGCTGAAAATCCATCGTCGCTTCTTGCGATAAAACACCGAAACAAGAACAAAATATTAGATGAAGTAAAAAGTTATGAGCATTTTTTCGCTTTATTTCGACGATGAAATTAACATAGTTAGGATTATCCGATTTAGATCAAATATGCGCCGTTTTGTTCGATAACTTTTGTCCATTTTGAAGGCAATTTCATAATTCCGCGATTGAAGAAGTCCTCGTCCTTATTGGTAAAAAAACTTGGCCAACTCATTTTCACAAGCCTCTCTTGAGGCCAGTTTTGTACCATCAAGAAAATTCTGCAAATCCTTGAAAAGGTGATAATCGCTTGGTACCAGGTCTGCACAATATAGCGGGTGCGATAGAACCTCCCATCCAAGCTCTCGGAGCTTCTGGCGCGTCGTTAAAGATGTGTGCGGCCTGGTCTTGTCTTGATGGAACACAACACCCTTCCTATTGGCCAATTCTGGGCGATTCTGGTCGATCGCCTGCTTCAATCTGGTCAGTTGTTGACAGTAGAGGTCCGAATTGAGTGTTTGGTCCTATGGGAGCAGCTCATAGTGGATGATTCCCTTCCAATCCCACCAATCACACAGCAAAACCTTCTTGGCCGTTAATCCGGGCTTGGCGATCGTTTGGGCCGGCTCACCGCGATTGGACCACGATCTTTTTCGGCTGTTGTTTTTGTATGTGACCCATTTTTCATCACCAGTCACCATCCGCTTCAAAAATGGGTCGATTTCGTTAAGTTTTAGCAAAGAATCGCAGGCATCAATTCGGTCCAAAAGGTTCTTTTGCGTCAATTCGTGTGGCACCCATACACCGAGCTTCTTGAGATCAGCGTTATGCAAATAGTTCCAAATGTTTTTCTGGCTAATCTTCAGTTCCTGGGCAATGGAATAAGTGCTCACATGCCGATCCGACTCGACGATTTCCATGATTTTATCGACATTTTCGACGATTGGCCTACCAGAGCGTGCCTCATCTTCGACGTCCATATTACCAGAACGGAATCATTGGAACCACCGCTTTGCTGTTGCATTCGATACTGTAGTGGGTCCATAAACAGCACAAATTTCTTTGGCCGCCTGCTCCGCTTTTTCATCTTGGTCGTAGTGGTACTGAAGAATGTATCGAATTTTCTCTTTTTTTACCTCCATTTTCAAACGCTGTAACAGACAACTGGCTTCACCAAACACAAAACTGTCAAAGAACTTTTTTTGAAGCGTAATGTCATCTTTAAATCTCCGTATAGTATGACCCGATGCGATGTATACATTGTAAGATATGGCTCACTAAAGACATCTAGCGGAAAAGGCTCAGAACTTTTTACTTCACCCAATATTTACAACATGAGCATATAGATGCACGTTGTTGAAGTTTGCATCGTTCAAATACAACGAAACTTCACTTCAGTGTGTAAATAAATAATTAATAATACATTAATATTTGTTATATTGATTTTATGTTAATTTTCCTTCACTAATTGTTATTCAATTAATTAAATTAACTTAATTAAATTTAATTAATTCAATTAATTCAATTTCACATTAATAGTTATCTTTTTTATTTGTAATTATTATTATTATCTAGGCTAATCGTTATGTTACATTGAAATATAAAGTTAATTTTACTAAATTAAAATCGGTAAATAAAATTGTTCTTAATGTTTGAAATGTGTAAAAATGATTTAATTCGGAATGAAAAAAAAATGTAATACATTGGCTACAGTTATTGAATTTAATACGTAAACAATTAAATTTAAAAAACTGGTTGCAATGTTTAAACTTAACATTCTAGTGAGTTTAATTTTTAAAATCTTGTTTAAGAAATAATATTTAATAATAATAAGAAATATATCAAAATAATTTTTTTTTTCATTCAAATTGAGTATATAAAGCGTTCAAGTGGGTGGTGAAATATTGAATAACAATTGAATTACTTCCAAATAATTTGCGAATTTTTAATCAACAGTATTTTCCGAAGATCATGATCAATCTTTGACTTGTAGTATTTATTTTTTCAAACAGTGTCGAAAATACTGCCAAATAAAAGAATCGCTCCACTTATTTTTTTCCCCCTAAGCAAATGACTTTAAGACACCCACAATATTTTTTCTCCAAAGCCCTGAACGCTATTTTTTATGAATTATTTCACATTTTTTAAGCGACTAGTTTCAACAGAAGGAGGGGGATAGGAAGAAGAGGCGCAGAAATAATTAATATTGCCATTTACTTTTCGCCCTCGCTGTGAGGAGGCTGACAGAAAAAACCCGACAAGTTTTTCGTTCTTTTTTTTTTTCACAATACAGCATATGTTCAGCCACTTTGAGCGTTGGAAGTAAATTACGCAAGCAGCTTATTATTACGTTATGTTTAGTTTGGCCGGCCTCGAGGCTCGGCAACGTTCGAAGCAGGGGGCGCTCCAACGTCTCGTTCTCTCCCTCTCTCTCTCTCTCTCTCTCTCTCTCTCTCTCGTCTTAGCGATAAATATTGAAAATTGCCCGACGCAGGAGAGAAAGACAAAAAACGAAGAGGGACGGAAAAAAAGACGAACCTTTTTACAAAGGTACGTGAGTCCTGCAAGCACTTACTTATAGCCGAGTTAAGCGCAATCTCTAATGGAATATAACCAGAAGAGAAACGAGGGAGCATGAAAAATTATTTTTCCAGTGCTGTCACTCCGATGTTTACCACGGCTAACGGCATTACACGAGGCAGACGATTATATTATGACGGTAAAGAGCACGTGTACGCCTTGAATATTTTAAGAATGACGCAGACTTCGTTAAAATGCGAAAGGCTTGAAAAAGCTTGCTATGTATATATCTATTGAACTCGTTATATTTATGTAATATTTACTATCAGCATATCTAGCTGTTTTAAGGATGAACCTTGAAACTTTTTTCATACGATTCGTTGATTTTGAGCAAAGAACGATTCTTAACCCTTCGTGGTCACCCTAAGTAGAATTGACTCGTCAATCAATTTTTGGCGTAAATATAATATATAATAGTTCCCGGCTTCGAATGGGACTGTATTCACCATCTTACCGGGAGCTTGAAGTATCCTGACACCATACAATTTACCCTTTTCACCTGTCGGAATAAATACCTTTGTTGAAACGCGCATTATGCTACTATTTTTTTCCCAAAAGTACCATATCTAAGGAGTATTACCTCCAAATTTTAGGTAAAAATATTAAAAATTCGCGGAACTATGATTTTTTGAGCGAAAAAGTGTTTTTTCTTTTGCGTTTTCCCCTCTTTATGAATTTTTTTTAACATGTCGCCATTTTATTTCTTATAAATAAATTTTTTGTACATCATCTAGAAAAAGTTCAAAGCATGTTTCGTATTTTTTTTTTAACCACTGCGGACGGATAGTTTGGCCACAATACTTTTTTTGAAAACTGACTGGGTAGAATCGACCCAAGTGTGGCCACCGCTTCTGATTCGTCTGGTCGCAATTTTAGAGACATTGTTTTTATTCTTTCATAATGAAAATTTAGATGCCTCAGTAACTTATCCGAATCATCCCTATATATGTTCTACCTACGATCTTTTTTAATTTTCGAAAAAAAAAAGTATTAAAACATTTTGTGCATTTACTCGCCTCGCGATTTTTTTTACTTGTGCCATCTTTATGAAGTGCACCGCTGAGCAGTAAATAAATGGCCAACTGAACACGGTCGTAAATTTCTTAGAATTTGATTGAAAGATAAAAAAAAATAGGTTTAAGAGGATCGGTCATTAAAGTTCAAACGATAAAAAAAAACTTTCAATAGTCGAAATTACTCCCAATTGTTTTTAAAAACTTTTAATATAAAAATATTTACATACAAAAAAGAGAAAAAATAATTGATACATATTGCTACAGGCAAACTCGAAAAAAGCAAAGAAACGCTTTTTCCTCGAAAACAAAAAAAGATCGTTGAACATACATGGGGGTGATTCGAATAGGTATTGGAGGCATTCGGGTGTTCCTTTTAGACGTCACTTTTTGTGCCACCCTGTATATATATATGAAGAATTTCACGTGAGATCATTATGAGGACTGTAAGGACAATCCTTCCAGTCAAATGTCTTCTAAATCACCTCTCCCCACACACACATACATATATGGGGAGGGCATGTTGAAGACATTCCACTTTGAGGCCCACTCTCCTAATCCTCATATTCCCCACAGGAAAGTTAAATACCATATATCTGTATGTATAGATCGGAAATTTCACGTTACTTCATTACTTTTCGTTTATTCATGTTCAACCAAGAGCCACGTAAATGGATAGAATTTCGTAACAACAATCCTCGACTAAAGCTTTCCTGTCTAACTACTTTCGTACACAATAACGACCACTCGAGTCGAAATTGTATTTTAATAATTGAATCATGACAAACGTAATTTCACGTGTTCCTGTTTAACTCGTGTGAAAAAAATATCAGTGATTTTTTCCCCAACGGTTGAGGAACATAAATTCTTTGAAAAAAGATGATTTTTTTATGGTGTTGGAGTCTGCATCGTTGAAATGCAACAAAAGTTATTTTATTTCTTATATTTTGTACATTTTTTTATATTCTGTATATTTGTTATATTTTTACTATTGTACAAAATCTTTTTTGCATTCTTACATTGTAGATCACGTTGTAAACTTATTGGGCAATTTTTATAGAACAAATCTACTGCTATAAATTGCAGCAGATAAAAAAAGTGAATTCTCATTGGCAAACTCAGGTTTTCTTGTTAATTAAAAAAGATTTTCTTCACGATCAAATAAAAGATACACGAATTCGAATTGTCACGTTTTTTATGGTGTTGAAGTTTGCATCGTTTGAACGCAAGGCATTTTTTTCTTCATTTTTCTTTATTTTTAACATTATCCAGAGACTTTTTTTTTGCATATTGGAATCGTAAATCTCTAATAAGAACACGTGAAAACATTTGAGTGATCACGTCCTAAATCCGTGAAACAAACTTTGTGCAATAAAAAAAATCGTTGTATTCCAATGATGCAAACTGCAACGTCATCGTTTTTTCTACCATCCCACTTATTTTCAATTCTGTAGAGTGAAATTATTAATCCTTTGTGGTCACCCTGGGTAGAATCGATCCGTCGATCAATTTTTGGCGTAAATATATAATAGTTCCCGGCTTTGAATGGGACTGTATTCACCATCTTACCTGGAGCTTGAAGTATCCTCATACCATAAAATTCACCCCGTTCACCTGTCGGAATAAATACTTTTTTTGAATTTTTTGAAAAAAATGTTGAAAATTCACGAAACTATGATTTTTTTTTATCGAAAAAGTGTTTTTTGCGTTTTCACCTCTTTATGCATTTTTTTTAACATGTCGCCATTTTATTTCTTATAAAAAAAATTTTCGTACATCATCTAGAAAGTTCAAAGCATGTTCCGTAATTTTTTGAACCACTTCGGACGAATAGTTTGGTCACAAAACTTATTTGAAAACTGATTGGGTAAGAATCGACCCAAGTGTGACCACCGCGATTGGATTTGGAAGTGTGACCACGAAGGGTTAAATATCGCGATCCCTGACAAACAGCAATGCAAGAACGCTCTCCCTCCAGTGGTGAGCGAATTTTTGTTCATCAACGATAAAATAATATAAATAATATTCTTTCAAGAGCTATTTTTTTTCTAACATAATTTATTGTTGCTGCTTTTGAAGATTACCCCGAAAAATCATATAAAAAAATACGAACTGACGAGAAAACACGAGTTTCAGATCACCAAAAAAAAAAAATTATCCATTCACCGAAGAGTACTCACGTGACGTTTGACCCGAAAACATTTGTTGAAAAGTTAGGACGTCCGTCCTAAAATTAAACGACTCGTACAAATCGCGAGACGAGATTGTCGCGACTCGAAGTAATTAGTAACCGGTGCAATAAATCACTGCTAGACTATATGCTAGTAGAATAATCTGCGACTCTTGCAACGATCGATTACTCATTCAAATCACTTATTGTTATTATTATTATTATTATTATATATATGGCAGAACCGACTGCAAGACCCGGAATGTAAGCGATGAAAAGAAAAGTTTTGGAAAACGCCTGTAGCAGCCTCGAACGTATGTACATACGCTACGTCGGTTGACGCAATAATAATAACTTTTCATTGCTCGCACTCACGATTCCACGTGCGCTCGTAAATATATTATACGATCTTGTGTGTACACAAAGCGGCTTCTCTTTCTCACTCAAAGTTGACAGTAAGAGAATACAAAAAAATAATAATTAAAAAAAAATTAGGTCTATATACCCAGGAGAGCGCGTGCACAACCTGTAATAGTAATTGATGTGCATGCACAATGAATTTCCTTCGTGCCTTGGCGCTACAAAACTCCACAGCAGGAAATGGCCTTCGAATGAGAATACGTAAAAAGCAATATTTGTATTCTGTAAGATAAATATTCCTTACATATATATTTCCAACTAAAAGCACTCATAAAAACGGAATTCTTATAATTTTTTTGCCGAACTGTCATTTTTTTAAACGCAATTTTTTTTCCCTGTATATTTCATTTCATATCTCACCGTTCTCGAGTTGCAGTGCATTTTTCGAAGAGTGCACTACTTTATGAAAAATTGAATAATCTTGCGAACGAAAAAATTAAAAATACATTTTTTTAGTATTTAAGAAAATATTTTTAAAAATGTAAAAAAAGAAAATTTCGATTAAAAGATTAATCGAAGTTTTCTTTCACTCGATATTTTGTTTTGAACGTCCATAGTTCTAAAGACTGCACTACTTTTTGAAAAAGTTGAATAATCTTGCGAATAAAAAAATCAAGAGTACATTATTACGGTGTTGAAGTTTGAATCGTTGGAATGCAACGTAAAGTCTTCTTTATTTTTTCACTTTTTTTTATTATCTCAACTCTTTTTTCCAGCTATAGGTTGAAGGTATAGGTGAAAAAGTTGAATAATCTTGCGAATAAAAAAATCAAGAGTACATTATTACGGTGTTGAAGTTTGAATCGTTGGAATGCAACGTAAATTCTTCTTTATTTTTCACTTTTTTTATTATCTAAACTCTTTCCAATCTTTTCCAACTATAGGTTGCGGACCCTTCGAAAGGATGTTCAAAACTGTTTCAGTGGTTTTTGTACCGTAAATGCGGTGAAAAAAATCGGGCAGTACGAGAAAAAAAATTATTTTCGTTGCATCCCAACGACGCAAACTTCAATACCATCATTTTTTTAGCATGTCTTTTTAACCGGGGTTTTTTTTTCCTCCGGATATTTCATTTAAAACCCCACAGTTCTCGAGTTACAGTCCATTTTTTTCGGAGACTGCACTATCTTACGATAAGTTGAATAATCTTGCGAACGAAAAAATACATCTAATTAGTGGAAAATAGAAAGTAAATCTGGGCGCTTTTGTGTTTCGAGAACTATTGCCATTTTCCAACAAATTCCCCGGGTTTTCATGAGACTGGAAAACGTCAAAATAAAGGAAACAATTCCGTTTCAATTTACCTAGTGAGTAAAAAAACGTGGTAGAGAACGAAACGAGGCATAAAGGAGCTTGTGTTTTTTTTCTACCTTTTGACAACTACCTGAACCATTATTTCACGTCCTTTTTTGGCCGTGATATGTAACTTTTCGTCCCAATTGAAAATTCAGAAAGTATACGCGTACTTTTGGAAATTTCAATCGGGACAAAAAGTTGCGAGCCTTGGGCAATTAAATATTGGGTGAAGTAAGAAGTTCTAGCGTTTTCCGCTAGATGTCTTTAGTGAGCCATATCTCACGATGTATACATCGCATCGGGTCATACTATACGGCGATTTAAAGGTGACATTACGCTTCAAAAAAAGTTCTTTGACAGTTTTGTGTTTGGTGAAGCCAGTTGTGTGTTACAGTGTTCCAAAATGGAGGTAAAAAAAGAGAAAATTCGATACATTCCGCAGTACCACTACGACCAAGGTGAAAAGGCGGAGCAGACGGCGAAAAAAATTTGTGCTGTTTATGGAGCCAATACAGTATCGAATGCAATAGCAAAGCGGTGGTTCCAACGATTCCGTTCTGGTAATATGGACGTCGAAGATGAGGCACGCTCTGGTAAGCCAATCGTCGAAAATGTCGATAAAATCATGTAAATCGTCGAGTTGGACCGGCATGTGAGCACTTATTCCATTGCCCAGGAACTGAAGATTAGCCAGAAAACCATTTGGAACTATTTGCATAAAGCTGGTCTCAAGAAGAAGCTCGATGTATGGGTGCCACACGAATTGACGCAAAAGTACCTTTTGGACCGAATTGATGCCTGCGATTCGTTGCTGAAACGTAACGAAATCGACCTATTTTGAAGCGGATGGTGACTGGCGATGAAAAATGGGTCACATACGAGAATAACAGACGAAAAAGATCGTGGTCCAATCGCGGTGAGCCGGCCCAAACGATCGCCAAGCCCGGATTAACGGCCAAGAAGGTTTTGCTGTGTGTTTGGTGGGATTGGAAGGGAATCATCCACTATGAGCTGCTCCCACCGGGCCAAGCACTCAATTCGGACCTCTACTGTCAACAACTGACCAGATTGAAGCAGGCGATCGACCAGAAGCGGCCAGACTTGGCCAATAGGAAGGGTGTTGTGTTCCATCAAGACAACGCCAGGCCGCACACATCTTTAACGACGCGCCAGAAGCTCCGAGAGCTTGGATGGGAGGTTCTATCGCACCCGCCGTACAGTCCGGACCTGGCACCGAGCGATTATCACCTTTTCAAGCATTTGCAAAATTTTCTTGATGGTACAAAACTGGCCTCAAAAGAGGCTTGTGAAAATGAGCTGGTCAAGTTTTTTACCAATAGGGACGAGGACTTCTTAAATCGCGGAATTATGAAATTGCCTTCAAAATGGACAAAAGTTATCGAACAAAACGGCGCATATTTGATCTAAATCGGATAATCCTAACTATGTTAATTTCATCGTCGAAATAAAGCGAAAAAACGCTCAGAACTTTTTACTTCATCTAATATACGTATTGTTTTGTTCTTGCTTATATTATTCAAACGTCATTGCCAATACGTACGCTCACAGATACGCAAATGCACACGAAAAATAGGAAACGAATAGGAAAAAAAAAAAAACAGTCTCAGTTTCCGTAACGCTGTAAGCGGGTTACGAAGCAATTTGTCGTGTGTTATGTAAAGTCGGATGGAGCGTGTCAAAACGGAGCTGATCGTGAGACTATTCCAAGTATACGCCTCGCGGTCACTCGCGAAGGGAAGTTCCGACGTGATGCATAATGCATATTGGCGCGAGCGCGACATTCGCTCACAGATTTGCAGCTATGCTCTCACGTCTCACGCTTGGATCGCGCATGACACGTAGTATGCGCGCGGGAAAAGCTCTCGAAACGTGAGAAACACGGGGGAGACAAACTGAATTAGCATCCTCGTATCTTCCTTCGCAATGACAATCGAGGAGAAAACAAAATACGTTTTTTTTTTTTTCAATTCAATAGTTTTATATGATGTTGAAGTTTGCATCGTTGGAATGCAACGAATAATAATTCTTTTTAATTGTACGAAGTTTTTTCGTTGTGATAATGACCCAAACGTGTTTACATATTCTTATCAGAGATTTGCAATCTCGATTGTTTAGGTCGAATGCTCGACCCAAACAAACCCAAACAAACGTAAAGGATAAGCGTAAAAATAAAGAAATGAAAAATAAACAAACAAAAAATCGTTGTATTCCAACGATGGAAACTTCAACGTCATAGTTTTATAGCCTAGGCTCTCAACTTTAATTTGCAACAAAGATTTTGTGACAAATTCCAAAAATTGACATGACGTTGAAGTTTTCGTCGTTGGACTGCAACAAATAAGACTTCTTTTTAATTACTTAATTTTTTTTAGCTGACTTCGGATTTGAATATTGTTCAAACGTTTTTACGTACTGCTGTTAGAAATTCACAACCTCAACTTGCACAAGAAAAAAAGAATTTGGATAATGATAAAAATAAAGAAGTGAAAAATGAAAAAAAAAAGCGAAATATCGTTGCATTCCAACGATGCAAACTTCAACGTGACAAATTTATCGAGTTGTGAATATTTTTATGAAGGGCCGACTGCGCTACGGCGATAATCGCTGTGATTTACCGCTTTTTGGCGTTTTTTTCGAAACAATGTTTTTTTTTAACCGTGCAAGCCGTATCTCAAAATCTATTTGCCAGTTTCACTTTAAATTCGGACGAAGCATAATATTTTCTCTCGTATGGGCGAATGATTTCTTCATCCGTTTATCCATCTGTTGATCACAAATGATCAGTTTCTTTTTTTTTTTTGTCGAAAATCGCTTTTTCCACAGCTTGCTATTTTCGTAATTATCAAAATTTCAAAAAAGTATCCGGTCGTACGAAAGTTTTATTATTATACCAAGAATACATTTTTATCAATTTTTCATTTCAGATGACCCTGGTTGCCAAAATTAGCCGTGCAGCCGAGCAAAAAGTGTCAATTATTTTCATATAAATCATGTCACAATCAGCGACAAATCGTAATTTAGCGAAATCTTGCGCTGGTATATATACAGGCGTATATAAAAAGGGGGGGGGTGGAACTGCATTGGGAACACGTACGTTATCGGTTGCGCAGGAAGAACACGTCCAGTATATCAAGTTTCGCGTTCCCATTGCAACATACACACATACACACACACGATCGAGACACCGATTCAGACACTTTGTTGCAAATAAAATTGTGCCCGCGCGGCAGGACGGAGCACAGCTGCGCTGCCCCGTGGTATTCGGGTCATCGAATTTCGATTGCCAATTTCGATATTAATAATGATCAATATTCGATTCAATGATGAGTGCCATTTCTTCGATTTTCTAGTTGCGCGCTGATCCAGACGGGCTCTCACGAAAAAAAAAGAAAAGATTTTACAGTAGATACCTCGATTATCCGAATTTTCGGAATTTCCGAACGCTTCAGCGTCTTATCCGAACTCAATAATGGTCTTTTTTTCTCAGTTAAGGTATCCGCCCCCTAAAGTATCCCACTTTTTTTCTCTAATGAAGCTGTTTCCCAACACTTCGAGATGTTTTCAAAAATACATTATTGTCTATATGTAACTTCATACATCAGATCGTATATACACGGAGAGAATTAAAAAGTAATTTTTGTCGTGAATTTCGCGGTAAAAATTACCGTGATATATTTCAATTTGGTGACAAGTGAGAAAAGCATAATAATTCGTATGCGACAAGTTTTTTTTTTAACTCACGTTACAGAAAATTTCAAATACGTAACTAAAATTTTACTATACAAGAAGGGTGGCGCGCACGATAATTTTTACCGAGAGCACAATACATTTTCCTATAACACTCATTAAATTTGATAATAAATCTTAAAATAACTGTTATAAAGACGATACTTTTTTATAGATATTTTTGAAAGGCATAAAATAATAAAATGCACAGTAAAATTTCGCTGATATTATATATTTTTTAAATGTAAGTTTTGCGTATTTTGTTACACATGAAAATTTACTAGAAAATCTGGTAAAATTTTCTATCTGAAGAAGATATTTTATTTTATTTTCGTGAAAATCTGTGTTTTACTCAGTAATAATAAGCGAAGTTTCAGGGTTGTCATCTGGTTACCGTTACTGCACGGTAATTTTTAACATTTAATTCTCTCCGTGTACATTGTATGTACGAGCGTATTCCAGCAGTTTGATCATGGCTTTCAAATTTTGGATGACCATGAGATTATATCTTTAGTGCGAGCGGTCCAAGAGGATGACAATAACCATGATGATGATGTTGCGATTTATCTGCCTCGGAAGCGCATAATAAACCGTTTCACAGTGAAGCTTTCAACGCTTTAGAAACCACCCTGAAATGGTTTGAAACCAAACCAGGAAAATAGTCTCACACAACTGCTGTTCTTGAAACAAATTCGAGACTTAGCGGCCAAGAAACGCGCAACTACTATGAGACAGTAAAAAATTGATCATTATTTTAAGCCCCAATTGTGATCTAACTGCATAAGTAGTGGTGGTAGAAAAATTGAAACTTTATTCATTGTTAATTGCTATCGAATAAAGAATTTAGGGTCGTTGGATTAATAACGAGAATTTTCGATACTCTTTATATTATACCAGTTGATTTTCCCGGCAATCCGAGATTTATTTTCGATTATCGGAATTTTTGATTATCCGAACGATGCCCGGTCCCAATTAGTTCGGATAATCGAGGTTCTACTGTATTTTCAAATTGCGCAATTTTCATCTGATTTTTCACGCAGAAAAAAAAACGATTTTTCTAATCGGGTTGTGCAATTTTTTGTTTGGGATCAATTTTTTTCAATTGACTTCAAAAATTCCTTGTTTGGGTTTAATTTTTCAATTGACTTTTTGTCAGTTATTATTATTATCAGTATTATTATATAAAAAGAAAAATTCGAATTGTTAAGAAATTTTTGTCAAAAATTGCATCCTCTTTTTTATTCGATTTCTTGTGGAATTGTTTCACGGCTAATATTCGTTTTTTTTTTGTTTGGGAAATTTGATTTTTTCTTTTAATTTCCGATGGCTTTCGTAGCAAAGTAATTCGAAGGAAAAATATTCGGTTCTATTCGATCTCTTATCTGCATGTGAATAACGAGAAAATTCGTTCGACTTACCGGAACATAGACGAGGCACTGCGAATCACTTGCCCGAGAGACGTACACCTGCAACGAGAAATACGTCATTAATGCACTGCTCTTTTTCCACACGGTTATTCGAGCCTCTACTCCCCCCAACCCCCTCCTCCTCCTTGCTAATTGAGAGTTCTGCTCTAAGTGCATCGTTGCGATCGTGACTTACGTAGCGGAATTATAATTTTTTTCAACAAGCAAATGACAACGATTATGCGTTTTTTGGGACGCTTGAAATGTCGCTTTTTTTCCGAAATTTTCCTGCAAATGAAGATTTGATTTCTCGGAGAGTGCAAAGTTTCAAGCAAACTTAACAATCCATTTTAAATAACGAGACTCGTTTAGATTTCGTAATAAATTATATAAAAAATAACGATCATTATTTTATAATTGCGTGTGTGATAAATATAATTGTTGTAACAATTATGTAATATTAATTGTATGTAAAATACTGATAATTATTCCACAATCAATCAAACGAGTTTTATTTGCACAACTTTTTACAAAAGTTTTTCCAAACCCGTAACGTTGACAGGACAACAACTCTATCCTTTGTTTCTCTATTCTCAGACATCTCTCTTCTTAAATATCTGTATTCCGGAGAAGGTTTAATCAGAAACATCTCTATTCCAAAATGTCTCATGTCTAAAACATCTCTCTGCCGAAACATCTCTATTCGTAAAGATCACTATTCCACAATAACTCACTTCTGAAATATTACTGCTCTTAAATATCTCCATTCCACAATATTTCGTACCCGAAACTTCTCTATTCTTAAATACTTGTATTCTTCAAAATCTCATGTGACATCCAAAACATCTCCGACAATTTCATCTAACAATATCTCTCTTCGGAAACATATTTCTTCCGAAACATCTCTATTCCGAAAAATCTCTCTTCCGAAACATCTCTATTCCGAAACATCGCTCTTCCGAAACATCTCTATTCCGAAACATCGCTCTTCCGAAACATCTCTATTCCGAAACATCTCTATTCCGAAACATCTCTCTTCCGAAACATCTCTATTCCGAAACATCGCTCTTCCGAAACATCTCTCTTCCGAAACATCTCTCTTCCGAAACATCTCTCTTCCGAAACATCTCTCTTCCGAAACATCTCTCTTCCGAAACATCTCTATTCCAGAACATCTCTCTTCCGAAACGTCTCTATTCCAAGAACCTCTGCGTTGCACTTGTTTTATTCATGGCCAATATAGTAAATGCAATATTACGAATGGGTTATACAAATGAAATTGATATGAAGTTGGCGAATGACGAATAGAGATGTTTCGGAAGAGAGATGTTTCCGAAAAGAGATATTGTGAGATGAAATTGTCGGTTTTATTGATGGTCAATATAGTAAATGCAATATTATGAATAGGTTAAACAAAGGAAATTAACATGAAGCTGGCGAATGACGAATAGAGTTGTTTCGGAAGAGTGTTCGGAAGAGAGATGTTTCGGAATAGAGATGTTTCGGAAGAGAGATATTTCCGAAGAGAGATATTGTGAGATGAAATTGTCGGAATAGAGATGTTTTGGATGTCACATGAGATTTTGAAGACTACAGATATTTATGAATAGAGAAGTTTCGGATACGAAATATTGTGGAATAGAGATATTTAAGAGCAGTAAGATTTCAGAAGTGAGTTATTGCGGAATAGTGATCTTTACGAATAGAGATATTTCGGCAGAGAGATGTTTTAGACATGAGATATTTTGGAATAGAGATGTTTCTGATTAAACCTTCTCCAGAATAGAGATATTTAAGAAGAGAGATATCTGAGAATAGAGAAATAAAGAATAGAGTTGTTGTCCTGCCGTAACGTTCCGTTTACGCAAATTCCTCCACTCAATTACTACACTCTTGTACTTGTACTTCGTACTCTCTAACGTTTCTCTCTTTTTTCTTCATTTGTTCCTCTACGCCATCTCTTTCTCGTGCCCCTTCCTCCTTACTCATTTTTTTGCACACTTCCTCTATTTTCCTAAAACATTCACATATCCCTTTTTGTATTTTCCCACCCAACATACTTTTAATTTCCCCCTTTATTGCCACATCATCGATTCCTTCCATCCACTCCTCTGTTTTCTTTTTTGCTTTCTCTGTTGCTAACTCCCTGCTTTTTCTACAGATTAACAGGTGCTCCATCATTCTGTTCTTTACATATCCTGCACTTCCATTCCTTTTCCCTTCTCTTTCCCGCTCTTTCTTTGTTGCTACATCTTAGCCTTGTCCACATTTCCTTGCCCCTGCCTTCAACTCCCTCCTTCGACCAGTATTTCCATGGCATATCATCGTTCTCTATAATAAATCGCATTGAAGTTTGCATCCGAACGATTTTCTTTTCCATTTCTTTATTTTTTATTATTTTCCGAAACTTTTTTTGCCGATCGAGATCGTACATCTCTAATAAGGATGCGTAAAAAAGTGGAAGTAATTTTCAGAAGCAGAATCGGCGGAAAAAAAATATTTCAGCAACACAACAAATATTTCGTTGCATTCAAACGATGCAAACTTCAACATTATTATAATAAAGGGTGTCTCAAAATGACGTGACATTTCAGTTTATTAATAAAACGTATTATTTATTTGAAAAGTACGAATATTTTTATTTTAATATAAGGTTAATTTAATATAAGGCTAATTTTGCGACACCCTTTATATTTGTACTTCTCATTATACGTCGATTTTCTTATTTTTTCTTCTTACTTCCTTAAAATGTCCTCTCAAGTATTCTAGCCCCCTTTTATCCTTTCGTCTATGCCTTATCATTCTTATGATGTCTTCTATTTCAATATCTCTTAATACTTTCACAAAGTTTTTCCCTCATTTTGGCGTGTCTCCGTTTATTATCGGTCTTATTATTTTTTTTTTTCTTTTTTCATTGAGCAATCTTTTGCCAATGTACCTCGAAGCAAAGAAAATGGCATGAATAAACAGCGAGGAATCGGGCACACTCGCGATAGCTCCGATTTCAGTCGGCAACACGTCATCAGAAGCTTATCAAATATTTCTAAGCTCGAAACAATCGTATTTCACGGTATGATAATTCCAATAGCCCGCTCTGCAGTGGGCTCGCGTTTCTATACAGACCAGAGAAAATAGGGAGTCTCAGCATTGTCGAGCAAGGTTATTCGGTTACGTAGACGAAGCAAGCACGAATGACGACGAAAAGAAATATCCTCGTAGTCATTCACGTTCGTTCAATTGAGAGCAAAATTGCAACAACAAAATATATATATATATATATATAATATAAAGTGAAAATTTCGTTAGTTCGCACTCGTTCATCTGATTTTCTCGGCGCAATTTTCATGTAGATTACAAAGTGAAAATCTTACTTGATTTTTATATGTATTCAATATTCTGAAAGCATAATTTCATTATAATGCAATTTGCCATTATTAGCAACAATAATTTTTTGATTGTTATTAAAATTGCTAATATAAATTATCATGATTTGTAATTATTATACTTGCTGGTCTTAAGGCCTTGGGCCACTCTAGGATCTTCCAAAAATCGATTTTTTTTTGTTAACCCTAGAACGGTAACCTGGGGTGAAAAACCACCCCAGGCGAGCTTAAATCTCGCGCCCTTTCTCCCTTCCTCACGTTTACGACTGACTTCTTTTAAATTCCCAGACTTCGATTCCCAGTATAAATAGACTTTTTCGAAAATCGAGTAAAACTAACCATCCCGTCTCAAAACTGTATATTTTCACTTTATAATGCCGTTGGATTTATTCAATTTCGTTAAAAATCAA
This sequence comes from Ophion ventricosus, assembly GCA_963932345.1. Classification (NCBI taxonomy): domain Eukaryota; kingdom Metazoa; phylum Arthropoda; class Insecta; order Hymenoptera; family Ichneumonidae; genus Ophion; species Ophion ventricosus. The sequence continues at coordinate 6,529,122 of OZ010713.1, forward strand.
CGGAGATATTGCAAATTCAATTAAAAAAAAAAAGTCATTTTTACGAATTTTTCATGTTTTTCACCCTTTTACCTCATTTTTTACTAACTTTTCTTACTTTAAGCGGAATCGCCATAGGCCTACGTGATTCTGCATTAAAAAACGAAAAGAATGAGCCCAAGTTGAACCCTTTTCGTGAAATTTTACCGGAGATATAAATTTTTCAAAATTGGGGTGGTTTATCACCCCAGGTTACCATAATAGGTAAAAAAAAATAGTTACCATTCTAGGGTTAAAAATGTACCTTAGTACCTATAACATTATATTCCGAAAGATTAATGAAACTGAAGTTTGCATCGTTGGAACGCAACGAAAGTGATTATTTTTCAATTGCTCGAATTTCTCGTGGCTAATATTCGTCACGAAAATCCATCAATCATTTTTTCAATCGTTTATTTGGAGATCTATAATTTTTATCTGCAAGAAAATCATTTGTAAAATAAATTAAACGAAATTATTTTACAAATAAAAGGAAACGAAATATATGAAAAAAGAATTTTCGTTGCATTTCAACGATGCAAACTTCAAGCCCATAAAGATTATGGGTGTGAAAAATCTCTAAGTACTCGATTTTTCGAATTCTAGCGCGACCCCTCTTGATTCGTGTCGTGACTTTCTACTGACTTTAAACGAGTTTATCTCAAAACTACATTTTTCAAGTCGGCCGGACTCTTAACTCAAACAAATTTCAACCGATTCACTTGAAATTTTAACTGTATATTTAGAATTACATTTTCTGAGGCACTACGTAGGATTTTTTTAAATTATATTGCATAGTTCCTTTTTTATAAACAATTTTCTGACGATTTTCTCATGGCATTTTACACTTTTTGCTTTAGAAATGCGCCATTTTGACAAAAAACAATATATCAAAAATAAAATCCTACGTACTTCTATAGCTATTCTTATATATAATCGAAAAAACTTTAGTGTCTCATCACAACTCAAAAATTATAGGAGCTGTTGATCCGGCCGTTGATCTTTCAGAAATAAAGGCGTCATCGGAAAAATGCTGCACAGTCGCCATTTTGACGTGTATCGCTGTGAAAAAATAATTTTGTATAGACAATTGCGTGTATAATAAAACCCCTATTTTGTAATTCCGATTAATTTTATGGTTTCGCTGAAAAAAAAATCACAAAATATGCCCTTTTTTTGGCCTCTAGAGTGGCCTAAGGCCTTAAGAACCATCATGTATAATTATTTTTAACGCAATCTATTACTCGTTGCCAATATTATTATATTATCGGCAATAATAATGTTTAATTATTAATAACATTAATCATATAATTCTTTCAACGGAATTTTTTTTTCTCGGTGTTCATTTTCTTTTGCTCTATTCAAGAAAGAAAATCTTTCATACGTTTTTGAGGATCCTTATCAGAGATCTATAATCTGAATGTCCGAAAATAAAATATAGTATATAAAAGTAAAGAGATGAAAAAGTGAAAAAGAATTTTCGTTGCTCTCCAACGATGCAAATTTCAAGACTATGTTTTACGAGAAGGTCACGTTGAGATACAAAAAAGCTTTGTGTGTTTTCTACGAAGTCGTAATAACAAATATAATACTCATATGTATAAGAATATTATAATTTCTTGTGCAACACAGTGATCGCCAAATCTAGTATTCAATAAAAATAATTAATATTGTTCTTTTGCAGCGTTCATCTGCTGGTGGTCCATCTGCAATGGACTACACGTCCATTTGCTGGTGATCGAGTATCCATTTACTAGTAATTTATGATCTTAAAGTTTGCACCGTTGGAACGCAACGAAAATTTATTTCTTTTCAATTGCAAATATTTTTCATTTGGCCGATTTAGCCTGAGAAAATCACTCGAACTTTTTTTACGTATTCTTATTTAAGATTTTTTACGAAAATATATTCACGGCCTCAATTTGCAAAAAAAAAAGGCTTTGGCGTAATGATAAAAAGTGAAGAAAAAAAATCGTTGCATTCCAACGATGCAAACTTCAACGTCGTCGTAATTTCGTATGTGACTGAAGGTTGCATCGTTGGAGTGCAATAAAAAATTATTTACTTCCTCAAATTTCTTTTACCAAATTTTAGCTTGGAAAATTGCTCAAGCATCGTTGAAAATCCTTGTTTGCAGATGAACAATCAACATCTGCATAAAATTATTTCTTATAACAAATATATATATAAGAAAATTAAAATATAAAAAATAATTTTCCTTGCATACCAACGATGCAAACGTCAAATGCCATAATTTCGTGGAGATTCACTGGCGATTTAGTCATTTCGCTACTTATTTGTCAATTCCTCCAACATCATTTGTTGCAATTAGTTCGAATATATTTGTTCTACTATGAAAATATCTTTTGTTAGCTATAGCAATTAACAAATTTCTATCGATATTTTCATTTTACAGTACATCTGAATTCTACAGAGACGTTACTCGTCCCATTCACTGGTCGTTTTACCCTACGACGATCATTTTTATTACAAGGGAATGCATCTCGCCGCGGATGTCCTACCGCACGTGTGGCCACAAAAACAAAATATCGCGCGTTTCCAAGGGGATAAATTGTCGAGCGCGCTCATCCCGTCCCTCTCCATCTTCGTACGCGAGAGTAAAAGGATTTTTTTTTTTTACCATAGAAGTTTCGGCGATTATTCCTCGAGGGGAGGGGGCGTGAAAAAAAAGAAAAAAAGAAAAAATCCGTAATAATCGCTGTCTACGATCGGCAAGCGCGGGTCGAAACGACCAAACGAAGCACCGCTCCCGCGACTCGTTTGTTTGCAACTAAAGTCAAGGCCGGTACGAGGATCTCTCAACGACGGTAGGGAGAGAGCGCCGAGCGTGACAAAAGGTGCGAGCGAGAGGTAAATAGTTCGCGCGAGAGTGAGAACGAGAGATGACAACCTTCGTGTGTCAAAGATGTGGAGAAAAAAAAAAAAAAAACAAGCAAAAGAAGACGGAAGATCGCGCGAGAGACGAGGATGCCCAAGAAGACACACGCCACATGTAGGACGCACACACGTGTGTATATATAGCTATAGTGTCCACTTACCGGATGGTCAGGAACGACGAAAGCGAACGCCGGTACGTTCCGGCTTATCCGTGCCACGATAACTTATCACTCGCACGAATCGTTCGATCCATCACTATTTTATCGGACATTTCAAAGCTTCCTTTTTCTCGCTCGTCGCGCGATCACAAAGTACCAAAGCCCCGACAACATCTTTTTGTGTATTTCTTTTCGTTCGTTCGGTTTTTTTATTTTTTTCAACTTGCGCGAGAACAAACACGATAGTGCACACTCCGGGCTCGAGCAGCCTGACTCTCGCAACTATGGATTCCAGGCCAGTCCGACCAACCGTACGTACGACGCTGCCTCGTTTCGAGTAACCTCCGAAGTAACGTATCCACCCCGTGAACAATGTCAATTTCAAGGATGAACTCGTTCGCTTCCACGAAAACGATCGCATAACGACAAATTCTTTTTCATACGATTGATATCAACGAAACGTTCGGTGGATTTACGAGAAAAAAAAAAACCCACCTGAGCACCGTCAAGTTGGCTACACTGTTTAAAAGACATTTCGTATTCGGCGAGTTTGCCGCCTTTCGGGCTAACGGATAGCACGGGGGTCATGTTACGGTTATATGACGGATCGTGGCCGAAAGTGACGATTGAGAAATGTGCTTGGGATAATATCGGGACGGGGATTTTGAAGTATTCACGAACCCGACTATTGAAATGATATTCGTCTACGATTAAGAAATCGTAATTTATGCTACCAAGTGCGGGAAACAACGACATCCATCGCGCGTGAAGTTTCCGCATGAGCCGAAGGCTTATGGTGCATTTCACACGAGTACAAATGTGATTTGCAGCACGAGCCGAAGGCGAGTAATGTAACCACACGAGTACGAGAAATGCACCATAAGTCGAGGCGAATTCGGCAACTTACGCGCGATGTAATTCGTTTTTTTTTTCGCACATGTCCCGTACATTATTTTTTGCAATGACTGTCTCGAAAGTTGAATTTGAGATTCAACAAAACTAATAACAATTATATTCAAATATATCGGATCAGCTCAGATCATTTCCTTGTCAGAAAATACGACTGTGATAAGTTGACGTTTCATATCACATGAATTTCGCTACATTCAAGTTTGTTCAATCGGTCCAAAATTGTAGAACAAAAAACTATCAACCGTGAAAAAAAAAACCGCTTTTTCGTGAATCAATGCGGTAAAGTGAGCTATAGATTTTTTTCCGCACTAGTGCGGGAAAGTCTCACATTCCCGCACTAGTGCGGGAAAGTAAGCATCGTTGAGAAATAAGCCACTTTCCGCACGCTAAATACCAATCGAAAATCGTACTTTCGGGGCAGGCATTGCAAAAAATACATTCCATCATACTGGTAAAATTTCAAGCTAGATTACCGAACTTTTAAGGGGTTACGTGAGTTTGAAAATTTCAAAAAATCATTTTTTTTAAATTTTATTATCTAATACTACAATATGTCTAGAATATTGTTCCAAAGTTTTAAGTCAATCGGAGTAAAAGTCTAGGAGAGAGAGCCTTGGGAAAGACCGGCCGGGAGCGACGCAAGTATACGCATTTTTCCTCAAGACACTATTTTTGAAGTCGGTGGACACGATTTCTCACAAACTAATGCACCGATCTTATTGAAATTTTGCACACTTCTTCAAAATAGCATTGACTAGTGATTGACCAAAGATTTTTTTTCGATTACAACTAATTTTACAAGGCTATACGTAATGTAAATTGTACGAAAAATTGAACTATTTTGCACACATCTCTGCCAAAAATTTAAATTTCAATTTTTTTTACAAACCCTTCGTTCAATCACGAGCTATACTTATCTACTAACAGAAAAAAATTGGTTTTTTAATTTCAGATAAAGCTATCATGAGTTATCCTGACCACCACGAGGACACTTTTTTTAGGGGTCTTCGGAAACCAGGTCCCACCGGCTGAATTTCCCAAATTTTTGGATGAAATTTTTGAAAAATATTGTTGAAATATTGCTCTTTTATGTGCTTAACATTTTGAATAAAATAATTTATATATTATATTTAAAAAAAAATAGAGAAAATATGCTTCTTTTTTGGCTTCGAAACCCACGTAACCCCTTAATCCTTCGTAGTCACCCTGGGTAGAATTGAACCGTTGATTAATTTTTGCCATAAATTATATAATAGTTCCCGGCTTCGAATGCGACTGTATTCACCATCTTACCTTGAGTTTGAAGTATCCTCATACCATAAAATTGACCTTTACATGTCGGAATAAATACCTTTTTTTGGAACGCGCACTATGGTAGTATTTTGTTCCCAAAAGTAGCATATCTAAGGAGTATCACGTCCAAATTTTAGGTAAAATTGTTGAAAATTCATGGAACTATTATTTTTTAAGCGAAAAAGTGTCTTCTTTGCGTTTTCACCTCTTTATAAATTTTTTTTAACATGTTGTCATTTTATTTCTTATAAATAAATTTTTCGTACATCATCTAGGAAGTTCAAAGCATGTTCCGTAATTTTTTGAACCACTTCGGACGGATAGTTTGGTGATAATACTTTTTTGAAAACTGACTGGGTAGAAGCGACTCAAGTGTGATCACCGCGATTGAATTTGGAAGTGTAACCACGAAGGGTTAACAAAAAATTACGACTTTAAAATTCGTGTAATTTATGTAGCAACTTTATGAGATGACACGCCTAGCCACATTTATATCTGATAATTTATATCCTAAATAACTCTAGATGTCTAATATAAATTGCTCTAAATATGTAAAAATTCTAAAGATTCCGTAACAATAAAAACAGGGCGTCGCCGAATGTTTAAATAAAATATTCACAGGGCGTCTAATTTTGACCAGAACTGAAATTTCATTACGTTTAAGGATTTTTAAGGCAAGGAATACGGATTTTTTCATGACTTTTAGTATGACTTTCTGGTATAGAAGTATACTTGATAATTCTTTAGTGCGACTAATTTTCTAAATTTTTTATATTTATATTCTGATATCTAAAAAATATGTGTGTTGTATGCCAACAAAAAGTATACAAAATAAACGAAAAGTCACGAAACTGTACAATTCCACGTGTAGTCAATTGCTGTAAAGAAATATATTTTGGGAAAATGTGGAAAAATATTACATACATTTAGAAACTTTGAGTATTATCATCTAGTCGCTTTACACGCATAACAAAGAAAAACTAATTTGTTGAGATAACGAATCATTCTTCTTTTTTTTTCTAATAGCGTAGATTGTGGCAAACCCGCGAAAGTTTGAAACTATTTCGGATAAATTAATACAAAAATCGGCCATGATAATGAGCGCTGTAGAGATGTTTAAAAAAGTCAGGTAGATTGGTAATTTTTCATGAAATTTCATGACTTTTTCAGGGTCGAGTGTAATTTTATGACATTTAAGACTTTTCATGACTTTTCAGGTCGGTAGACACACTGATTTATGATAAAGCGTAGAAAAACGTGACCAGCAGAAATTTCGTAACCGCAACTTCTCAGAGAGCATGTAAAAATGTATAAACCTACAAAGTAATTTGTTATGGCCTCATCTCCTCTTAACCGCGAATCGCTCGGTCCACTGAGTAACTAAGAAAAAAAAAAGTGTTCGCCTTCTTTTGCAAAGTAACGTGTCTCCAGCGCTATACGAGAGCGGGATCAAATGGCCATGTGGTCGGCGTAGTATAATGAACGCGTCGATGACTAACAAGTGAACTTATAATAGAACTTACCGGACAAGAAGGAGCATGATTCCTGACTGCTCGGTAACTCGTTCGCACTCACACTGAGCACGCGTTTCATTTTCCCTACTGCGCTCATCGTAATTTGCAAACGTTTCTTACGTCACTGACTGAAAAAAACAACGCACACGCACGTGGAAGTCCGTATAGGCATGAGCCGGAAATTGCGGTGATTTTATCGTAAAACACGTGACACTCCAATGCCACGACTCTTCCGGAATGTTTCTCGTAACGTACTCAGGTATAGTCCAAAAAAAAAAAAAACATTATTCCTCAATCCGGTGACGTTGAGACTGCGTTTGCTCGCAAAATCGTCGTGAAACAACGAAGGCGCGTCTACAACAAAACAAGGGTCGTTTTTTAGAGTAAGAACCAATTGTTACCGCAATCGATTCGTGAAGGAAAATCCAATTTAGTTGATGATCTATGATGATATATTACAAAATACTATTTATTCGATAGAAAAATTAAAACTGAAAAAAAAAAACAAATCAATAAATATCGCAAAATTAAATAATAATGATACGAGTTTTTTTTAGGAATCGCTCTGTTGCTCGAGAAATTGTTGAAGAAGAGCGTTATCCAAGGGTATCAAGAGATACTCGGTGCCGTCCACGTTTCTCTTGGTCTTCACCAATTTGTGATCTATGAACTCCGTCAATTGAGCTCTTAGCGCCAAATCCGAACTGACGAGAAAACCTTCTCTAGCGCCCCGATAAAGATCCTTGAACGCCATCCCTCGAAACACAAATTCGATCGATAAAAAAATCATCGTCACGCGACATGAATTCTTTATCTCGCAACTTACCTGAATAATGCTGAGTCTTTCCGTTCTCGAGTTGATACTTGACGAGTAATATGTAGATCGCTTTGGTATTGGCGGTCAGAGATTGGAACACGTTGTGCAGGGAGGATAGCGCGAGGGCACCGCTGCGCTGAACTAGTAGCGAACTCTCGTAGGACGTCTCAGCCTCGTACGGCAAAAACGTTGTCGCGTCGAACCAATAAAAATTGTACCGAGAACGCTTCACGTTGTCCCAGACTGTATTTAAATATTTTTGCTTAAACATTTCGCATTTTGGATCGTTGCTTTTTTTTACTGATCCAAATAAAAGAAATACTTCATTTTCTCCACTGTCAGTTTTTACTCGATGTCTTAGACTGTATTTTTGTTGTTTTTTAAATTGTATTTTGAATTGTTGCTTTTTTACTAATATGAATAAAGCGTGCTCTATTTTCTCTACAATAATTATTTATACGTTATACATTTTTCTTTCGTTTTGTTCATCTATATTTTTTTTTTACAATTTGTACTCTTATTCGTTAATTTGGAATATTTACGTGCACTACTTGAAGTCGCATATTTTACCTTCGCAATCCACAATTTAAATGTCTTTTGCTTCCTGTGCGCAGCATGGAAAAATCGTACGAGTCAATGTAATCAGGCGTTTTTCAAGTAACGAAGTTTATTTCTGCTTAATTTTTTGTTGAGATTTTTGTTAAAAAAAAACAAAGGTAGAGAATTTGAGTTCTCTGGCTAAGGAAAATAAAGAAGAAAATATGAATATTGCATATGCTGCGGACTTGCAATAGTGAAAAATTGCCCGTTTACAAATTTATTCTCCAAGCATTGAAACTTTGAAAAATTCAAATTTAGAACATTGTAGAGTTATCTTCTATAATGAAATAATTACTCCTGTCTTTTGGATTGTTTTGATTTCTGGTTACAAAAAGTAGAGATCCATGGACAAGCTAGATTTATAAGGAAGTAGATATAAAAAAGCATTATTAAAAATCTAGGGAAAAAACTAGATTTATTAATAGACTAAAGTTCTACAGAACTAGATTCGCCCCCACCCACCCCCACCCCCCGCCTCCACCGTGTTGACGCTCTCTTTCGCGAACAAAATAATCTGCCCTTGAAAAAGTAACAATAAACTTACTGAGTGGCGCATTGATGTGATCCACCGAAGCCAAGAGACGAACGTTCGGTATCGCAGCCAGACGGGATATGGTGTCCTGAGCTTTGTTGGAACGCAGTGTCGCACCGTCGATATTATGAATCAGCAGGTAAAGACGATCGTCGGGATTTTTCCGCAGAGTCGCCTCGATCAAATTGTACGCTTCGTTAGGATTTGTAGGGCACTCAAGCTCCAACAATTCTGTGATGATGCTATCGAGGATCTATGGGGAAAATATGATGATTAAATATGAAAATTCACCATTGTCGCACACAATGTATTTTCCATGGACGCGACACTCACGTCTTTCACAGTTAAGCTCGGGAAAAAACCGTTGACGATCAGAGTCGGGTGTTCGACAACGATCTCGCTGTGAAAATCATTTATCAGATTTCTTTTCGATCCCAAGCCGTGAAGTAGCAAGCTGTAACCTTCTCTGAAAAAAAAAGAAATCGTCAATTTAGCTTGACAGTTGCAGCTGAGAGCAATCGTTATTGTTCATGAAGCTTTTATCATAGTTTTATATATTTTTTTGTAACATATAAAAAGGTATTGTTTTCGAAATCGCCGGCTGCAATTTGTACACCTTTGGATTTATCATTATCCAAAGCCTTTTTTTTCAAATTGAGATCGTAAATCTCTAATAAGAATACGTAAAAACGTTTGAGTGATCTTCGCAGCCCCTCTTTGCCTCTATCCTAAAATCTACTTTTTTTTTAATTTTTCGATGCACAATTTTGATTTATTTAGATGAATAATTTTTAAAAATGCCTACTCACTCCATTATGTGATACCACATTGGAAAGAGAGCTCTACAATTGTCGGCCAATTTGCAAATAGATTGATTGTGCGTTCTCGATATGTGGCTCTGATTTCCCAACAATTCCTGCAACTTTTCCTCGTTCAATTTGGGATTTCTCAGCCTGGCAAGAGTGCGATCGGACGTCAATACTTTTTCCGACTGTGTCTCAAAATACTCGTCCGTTTTCATGTGCTGTAAACGACGAGAAAATAATGCGAGATTAGTACGGCCGAGGTATCGTTGATGGTGCGGAGTGTAAAATTTTTTTTTTTTAAACAAGTATCTCATTGAAACGCACAAAATCAGAATACGCAATCGATTTGTTCGGTTTACCGCGTCTCGCCGAGGGCGTTGCGGGCATTTTTTTCAACTGAACGTCTCGACCTCGTTTTCCACCATCTTTTTCGTTGTAGTCTTCGTCGTCGTCGTCATCCTCAGGTAGCTCTTTATCATCGCTGCTGCTCACGTCTTCGTTAGAAGGAACAAACTCGCTGTCCTCGGATACGCTCTCGCTCTCGCTGCTCGAGCAGGATGCGACTCTTCTTCTGCGCACGAGAGTCTCTTCGCGGCAACGCAACAAGGTTAGTATAAAAAAAAAATCTGCACGCCTTTCGCCTCATTGTTCAACCGAAATAACAACGAATATTTTGTTCAGCTACAGTTGTGGACGCGCAGGTTGCGGCGATCGTTTAGACGCGCGAAAGCCCGTGTGCCGACAGAGTATCGGCACAGGTCTTTCAGTGTCCCCGTGGCCTCGTTAAAATACGATAAAATGGGGCGAGCGTTGCCCACAGCCAGACGATAGAAAACGCCTGGCTGTGGGCAACACTCTGAGGGTTTTGTCTAGAACTGGGGGGCGTGACAATTATGAGGTAAAATTGACAATAATGAAATGATAAAAGCCTGCAAGGGGCTACGATGGAACGTCGGGAATTTAAAAAAAATGCCTATGCTGTTTGCCTGCCAAATTAATTAAAGAGGAATCCATGTGCGCCTCGCCGCATAATTTTATTTTGGACAATAAAATTAACCCTTCGTCGTCACAAATCCAAATTCAATCGCGGTGGTCACACTTGGGTAGATTCTACCGTCAGTTTTCAAAAAAAGTATTGTGACCGAACTATCCGTCCAAAGTGGTTCAAAAAATTACGGAACATGCTTTGAACTTTCTAGAAAAATTTATTTATGGGAAATAAAATGGCGACACGTTAAAAAAAATTCATTAAGAAGTGAAAACGCAAAAGAGACACTTTTTCGCTCAAAAAATCATAGTTCCGTGAATTGTCAACATTTTTACCTAAAATTTGGCCGTGATACTCCTTAGATATGCTACTATTGGGAAAAAATAGTAGCATAGTTCGCGTTCCAAAAAAGGTATTTATTCCGACATGTGAAGAAGGTAAATTTTATGGTATGAGGATACTTCAAACTCCAGGTAAGATGGTGAAAACAGTCCTATTCGAAGCCGGGAACTATTATATATTTACGTCAGAAATTGATCGACGGGTCGATTCTACCCAGGGTGACCACAAAAGAGTAATCATTATTTTCTAGATGAAATTAATTCACCACTATCCTTCCTATTCAATTTCAAATTGTTCAAGAAATTCAAATCAGAGTTGTCCAAAATCTGTATCGGGCGTTACGTTTTGCCCGATACCAATGCATCGAGTATCGAAAAACTTTTCGTTACTCGATACAAAAGTATCAAGCTATTGTTAGAGATCGCGACTTTTGTATCGAGTAGCGAACATTTATTCGATACTCGATACTTGAGTATCGAGTAATGAAAAGTTTTCATTGCTCGATACTTTTAAATCGAGTAACGAAAAGTTCTTCGATTCTCGAGACTTTTATAATATTGTTATTTGTTTAAATTTGTATAAAATGGTTTTTTTGTTATTTGAAATGAAATTGTTAAGTTTTCCGAATGCATATCAATTTTTCAAGAATTTTTTTATCGTTTTGAATCTTTTTTACAAATTTTGAAAAATTGACAAAATGTCGGAAATTCTTTACCTTACTTCGAGTACAAGGGTTCCGTATTAACCGTGAGAAATTACAAAACTGTTAACAGAATAACTTCGTATTTTGAGGCTTTGGAATGGCACAAGTATCGAGTAACGAAAAGCTTTTCGTTACTCGATACTTGTGTAACGAGTAACCAAAATTTATTCGATACTCGATACAAAAGTATCGAGTATCGCATAAACTTTTCGTTACTCGATACAAAAGTATCGAGTATCGCATAAACTTTTCGTTACTCGATACAAAAGTATCGAGTATCGAAGGATTTTTCGTTACTCGATACAAAAGTATCAAGCGATTGTTGGAGATCGCTACTTTTGTAGCGAAGTATCGATCGAATTCTTGTTGCTCGATACATTTGTATCGAGTATCTTTAATCGAATTCGATACTGAAGTAACTAGTTACTGCCAACTCTGATTCAAATGCACTTTAAGTCTGCACGATTCAGTCATTTCTCGCTGAATGAAAGTGCCGCATTTCTCGTATAAAGTTCTATTCATATGCAAAACAATTATTCCAGTATCTCAAGCTTTAAGAAACTTAGCGAATAAACTTTAACAGAAAATGTTAATCTCCTCAACGAACCTTTTCAATGACTTTTGCAAAATAATATCTCTACATTTATCCGAAAATACTCGGATCACGTGCAAAACATTATTCGCCTAGAATTCTGAAAAAATAAAAACCCTGTGAGCTTTCTATGAGGAATAAAAAGAACATTTGCCTCGGGTAAATTTCATTAGAAACGACTCACCGGTCTTAGTCTTTTGTCTCGTATTCGTGCTCTTAGGAGACTCGACTTCGGCCCTTTCCACAATGATTCTCAGCTGCGGCATTTTGAGCGGGGTCCGGGGGGTCGTGGGAGTTCGGCAGAACTTAGCTTTTTCCACCATGCTGTGCTTTTTAGTCGGTGTCTTAAACCCGCAGTACTGATTCGCACTGACGTCCTTGTCGTCGAATAATTCTGAAAAACAGAAAATCGTAAGAAAAAACAAATTGAGACCTCACTTCGCCGGCAAGTTCTGCTCCGTATTTTTTTCCCTTACCCCTCGGTCTTCGAACATCTTCCTCGATAGTTTCGAGCTCCTGCTCTAATTCTGGTCTGTAGACAGGTTTCGAAGCTGGTTCGCTCTCCAAACTCGACGTACTTTGCCATCTGCGTCTGCTCGGCGTTACTTTCCGTACCAAAAAAATATTAATGAATTACGATATTAACGCATTGTTGTCTTTTTAGCTGATTTGTGTAAATTTTTGTGTCTATGGAACGGTCACGTTGTTATGGCTGTTTTTCTTAATCGTTCATTCTGATAATGTAAATTTATGTATGTACACATGAGCATCGACGCATGTATAACATATTATTATTTTACAATTTAATGTCGATTATAAATAGATTTTATTTAGCCAATTTTCCGCTCAGGTTTAAGCATATTACGTCAATTAACAGCATTTACATAGTTTTCTCTTATAATACTCTTACGTTTAAATATTTGGTTCTTCAATTAATCTCTTTTCACGAGGTTGAAGTTTGCAACGTTGGAATGCAATGAAAATGAAATATTTCTCAATTTCTTTCATTTCTTTTCGCCGATTTCACCTACAAAGATCCGTCAACGATTATTTAAGATATTTATTTAGCGATCTACAATATAAATCCATAGAAAATAGAACTTCTATAATAATAAAAATATAGAAAATAAAATGCGAAAAAGAACTTTCGTTGTGTCCCAATGATGCAAACTTCAACAACATCTCTTTTCCCTATTATTATATTTCTGTTATACATTATAATCTTATACCCTTTTTACTTTTTGTTTTGTCTACTCCATAGCTATTCCTCGAACATTATCATTCTCATAAATTTCTCACATTGCCTTTTCTAAGTTCTAAATTCTCTCTTTCCTCCCAGCACAGTCTGCTGTCGCTTCTTCAAACCCGTTATTTCCCTGTCTCCCCACATTGCCATACCGCATTCTCGCCTGTTGTCCTTTATCCTCTCCTTCGTTTCTGTTCCCAATATATTTGCATCCATACATTGTTAATACCTTATAAATACACCTTGCCTGCGGAAATGTGTGGTTTTTTGTTATTAATTTTTTTTAAATTTATGTATAAAGTTCCGAAAAGGTCCCATCTCCGATCGGGCTGAAATTTTGCACAGACCTTCCTTTTAATATCTTAAGGGATCCCCTAAAAGGATTTTTGGTGACGCGCTATAGTTTTCGAGATATCAATTTTTGAAAATAATTTGTTAATAATTTATTAATAATTGTTATATAAAGAATAGTGTGTACCGCAGAGGCTGGGATTTTGCCTCCTTGGTCCACAAGGTACTATTGTTGGAATATTGGTCAAAATTTTGTTCAGTTTGTCACGGACCAAAAAAATAATTTAAAAAAACCACACATTTCCGCAAGCGGGGAGAAGTATAAATAGAAGTGGGAGACAAACCCCTTTAGAATGACACCCCTATCGACAACTCTTATCTCATGCACCTGCATACTAAAGCCAACTCATATTTCTCAAAATTTAGCTCCGTTACTCGCACACTCAAAAATTGATTAAAAAAAAACCAAACATTTCCGTTGACTGGGAGAATCAATTTAAAGTAGAGACCAACCCCTTCAAAATGACACCCCTATATCAACTCTCAATTTGTGCAACCGTAAACTGAAGCCAACTAATATTTGTCGAAATTTTGCATACTAAAGCCAACTAATAGTTGTTGCAATGTCGCTCCTTTACTCGCGCACTAAAAAATTAATTAAAAAAAAAACCAAACATTTCTACGGGCAGGGAGAAGTCTCAATTGAAAGGGAAGACCAACCCCTTCAAAATGACACCCCTATCAGCTCATAATTCGTACAACTGTATACTAAAGCCAACCCTTATATTCTGTACAGTATTTCGAGGCTTCTATTCTGTACCAGTCTCCCTGAATCCTTCTATCATTTAGTATTTCACATCCAGTTTTTAGCTCAGCCTCTAGTCGATTCAATTCATCCCCAATTTTCATTCTTATCATCGCCTCCCTGTTTTTTACTTTTCTACAAGCATTCTCTGCTCTTCTACCCCTACTTAGAAGGATTTTCATTTGCAAAGTTCCTTATTTCTTTGCCAAGACTGATTCTCGGCTATCTCTATCCATTTTCAGTATGCTTAGTATTGTTAGCGCCTAAATGTATAACAGAGATTGGTTACCAGATCAGCTCGTCGAATTACGCGAATAAGAAGGTAGAAGGGAGCCTTCCTTCCTTCGGTACCGCCGAGGTAATTAGTCGGTGAAGCGAGTCTAACGCGAGATTAGAGAGCGCACGAAGGTAGGAGTTCTGGTGAGAGGATCCCGTCGTGGGGAGCTCTGTCGCGATAATTTAAGTTTTGTAATATGACACGCGGTTGTCGTGTACCGCGAGGAATTATAATCCAACATGCCAGCGGCCTAAAATTTAATAAAACGTGTTATGGACATTCTAAATTTGAGAACCAAAATTTTTGTACTCTCTACCCTGTTCCGCCCGGACCTTTCGATCCTGCCTGAAAAGGAAAAACGTAAAATCTTGCTTTAACAGTATGTTTGGGTTTCTTTCGTTTTCTTTCTCACTTCCACCACGATTTTTGGCCTCCCAGTCTTCATTCTCCCCACTACTCTTTGGATCTTACCCCTCTTGCTTCACCACCAAGTTTCTGCTCTGTAAGTTACAGCTTTATATATATTATTTATTGTTAAATATTATTTATTATTACATATAGTTTTACGTATTATTATTATACGATTTTATTGCTCTGGGAAATAAATTATTAGTATTATTTTATTTTTCCGAGCAATAAATCATTATTACTCCATTTTATCAACAATATCGTTATTGTTAATAATAAAAGTATGTATTATTTGTTATTCCCAATCTAAAATTGTAAAAATAATAACATAAAATTGCAAGAAAATTTTACACATGTTTTTTTCTTTTATTTTCTATCGGGACGAAAATTTTCGTAAAACAAAATGTCAATATTGATTCTACTTTTTTTCTTTCATGCAAAGACATCGCACGCTTTTTGCTTCCGTTTCTGCTGCATTACGATTCACGACTGTGGGAATTTTGAAAAAGCGTTTGTTGTTCTTTTGTACACACAGTCGCATTGAGGTTAAGTGTGGATCGATGACACCGAGAATCCCTCCAAAAATGCGAAGCGACGAGGAATTTCAAAAGATTCGATCGACTTACGTTTAACGGGTGTGGTACTGTCCTCGCTCTCGGACGCTCGACTACGAGCGATTCTCGCGGATCGTCGCAAATTTTCACTCCCTAGCGACATGATTTACACAATTAATCGCGCGATTACACGAAATAACGAGGAAAAAAAACCACTACAATTGACCACTTGACACTAAACGCGGTACGACCCTCGGCAATCTGCCGCAAAGGGACAACCGGAAGAGCACCGCACAGTGCTGTCCTCCGGGGGAAACGTTTCGGCGACGAACCACCGAAAAACAAACGAATCCTTTGGCTTTACTTTCGGAAAAAACGGGATAACAAATATCGCGTACTCGTTGCAACAACGCGTACCGGTGTAATTATTTTTCCGCATCGAGTGCGATACACAATTGTATTCGATCGCAATGTTTGTGCCCTTAACACTCGCAATGGGAGCATCTAGCGGCGAAGACGGTGAACTAACGTCAGAGAGGTTAATTGACCAACGAAATCCAAATTCTTTAGGGTTAGACTACTGGAATAGTTTCTACTGTGTATGTGTGTGTGTGCATGCATCTGGCATCTGACAGTTCGACGAAAAGATAACACAATCTTTGACTATTTTTTATCGATATTTCCAGCATACTCGTCCTAATCTTATTTGCGCTCGAGACGGCAAAGTGGATGGATTGCCGGACAGGAACGCTAACGGTGGCACGTATAAATCGCGCACTGTTAAAAATGGTGACGAGCCGCAATGACGGACGAAATTAACGTCCAATTAGCTCCAAATGCGAGTACCTCTACTTCTCAATATTCGTCAGTATTTAATAAAATCTTCGCTTCATAATTTACAATGTACATATATCGATATATATGTATGCAATAAAAATGTACCGTGTGTGCATGGCTGCATAGATGTTTTTTCATGAGGTCATCGCAGCGACAAGTTCCCTGGACACGTCAATTGAGATCAGAGTGATCGCATGCAGGAAGACTTCTCGTCATGGATAAGGAGGAGGATAGGAACGATATGAGGAGCGCCAAACATTTGTCCGTCAAGGACCCGGGTCTCATAGATCCGGAGATTCGTTTGAAAACGCTGTCCACTCGGGGCGAGGCTGTCGAAATGGATCACAATACACCGCTCAGAAGGTACAATTTTTTTCAATGATCGTTTCTCTGCGATTCCGAGCGTTTAGGATCCTTTCACTTTTATCCTAAACTAGTCACGCTATTTTCACTTCCTCTGAGAATGTTCGGCATTGTCGCCTACAGTAGCTCGTTTCTTAACCGTATAGCGTTTTCCACTAGGGCACGGCGAAAAGATGAAAACTAGTGCCGAACAGGCTATATTTTCACTGGGTTTCTGTTGCATCCGCCAGCAGAAACTCAGTGGTAATGCCCGCAAGTTAGACGACATGTAGACCAGTGTGCGGCTAAGGCGGTCACCCAACTGAGTATCAGCCTTGGCTGATGGTCGTTGGAGTGGGAGATCACTGCAGCTGCACTCTGAGTGCATCCTCCTATTGGTAGCATCTCCAATGCATTTTCTATTGATAGTGCTTGAGACAAAATCTTTAAAATCATTTATTTACGGTAACGATCCGAAGGATACGTCTGGCAGCTTTGCGTGATGTTCCGTTAAGATGTCTCGGTTGACCCAAACGCACTTATTATATTATTATTTATCTATTTCATACTACAGGGTGCTTCTCCTTTTTTACATGTCTACCTTTCTTCATTTATTCCGTCTTTTTATTATTATTTATTGGTCTACTCCAACGCTGCTCAATATTGAGGACCGGAAAAGCTGCCGAACGAGGTTGAAGATTGCATCATTGGAATGCTATGGAAATTTATATTTCTGAATTCCTTTCATTTCTTTTGGCAGATTTTGCCCATAGAAATGCTTGAACCATTTTTTTTTAGTTTTTAGCAATTCTCAATATCAATCTATAAAAAAAATCTTTTATGATAATAAAAATATGGGGAATAAAATGTAAAAAAGAACATTCATTGCATTGAGGTTGAAATGTGCATTGTTGCAATGCATTGGAAATTAATATTTCTGAATTCCTTTAATTTCTTTTGGCAGATTTTGCCTACAAAAATCTTTCAACAATTTTTCAAGATACTTATTTAGCAATTTACAATGTAAATGTACAGAAGAAAGATCTTCTACAATAATAAAATTACGGAAAAGAAAATGAAAAAAGAGCTTTTGGTGCACTCCAACGATGTGATCTTCAATATCATTTTGTTGTGTTCAACAATGAAAACTTCAACACCATGCTACCAAATGTTCCTATAGTATGGTCTTGAAGTTTGCATTGAATGTAACAAAAGTTCTTTTTTAGATTTGATTTTCCTTATTTTCATTACTACCGCTATTTTTTATAGATTTATATTCTAGATCTCTAAATAAGTATCGCAAAAAATGATTGGGGCATTTTTTAGACCAAGTATGCCAAAAGAAATTAAAGGAATTAAGAAATATTGATTTTCATTACATCTCCACGATGCAAACTTCTACCTCATTCTCCAGTCTTGTTGGGTCTTAAATATTGAAACTTGTGTGTGTTTTTTCCTATTTATCAAAATTCGCCCACCTGTATGAGGTTAACAATAACGAGTAATTGACGAACTTGAATTCAAACAAATACAAATTCGTGGAACGATTTTCCAGTTAATAATTTCAAATCTCTTGCACTAAAATTGCCGTTTAATAGTATTGAATCCTTGTTAATTTTATTTTCTTTATTACTATCACTATTTAAAAGCCTCTGGACTATTATTATGATCACTATTATCAATTTATTACCAATTTTATTTTATTGACACTGCCATGCTCATCAATATTGTAATGTGCTCATTACGTACACCCTAAATCGGTAAAAATAATCGGAAAAAATTTATAGGATTTATATTAAATCCTATAAATATTTTGGACATTAAAAAAAAAAATTATTTCCTATCGGTACGTAAAAGTCCATAAAACACAATGTCAATGTTGATCTGACACTTTTTCCGTTTCGTTTGAATGGGCGGACTGAACATGTAACGATTAAAGGTTACAATCATTTTTCGAATTCTCCTTAATATCAATTGTTTTCTCGATTCTAATTTAAAAAATAACATCAGGGATTTTGTCGATGCACCTTCTTGTGGAAAAGTTTCTTGATTATTTTTTTTTATATATTGAGGGCTCCTATTCACCAAGGTCACTATATGTAACTGTACCAAATAATCGATGAATCGCAGATATTACAGAAGCGGCGTGGAAATGGACAGAATGGCAAAGGTTTACTTGAAGGAGGGCAATCTCGAAGAGGCGTACCTCCTGTACCACAAATTCATGACGTAAGCTAAATATCCACGAAAGATGTTGATTTCGCGACTGGATCGAACGCGCCCAACCAATAAGCGAACTTTGCATTGCAGACTATTTCTGGAAAAAGTGAGAAGACATCCTGAGTACAATGAGGTACCTGTCAAGGATAGAGCGTCTAATCAAAAAATGCTCAGAGAAATTCTCCCCAAGGCGGAAGCTCTCAAGGTGAAACTTTTGGAGCAGTACAGAACGGACACTCTCAGATACATGGCGGACGTCAGGGAAAGGGAAAAAGCGGAGCTCGAGAGATCGGAGCAAGAGAGAAAGCGAAGGTACGCGGAATAAGGGATCGAGGGCCAATTTACGATCGTGCGTATGGTATTTTCAAAGTGTATACTCTTTCTCTGTCCCTCTCACTCTCTCTCTCCCGCGTACATACGAAATTAGGCTGAGAGAGGAGGAGGATAGAAAAAATAAATTGGCGGCCGTAGCCGCTGCAAAGGCCGTCAAAGCCGCGCTGAACTCTTCCGTGTTGGGCGGCCCCGAGGTCGACATTTTGCAGCCTTCCGTGCCTTCCCACTTTCCATCCATCGCTGCAGAGTTCGATCCGGTGGCATTCTCAACTACGGCGGATAGGTGAGTCTCGCACGAGTCATTCACAAAATCTGTATGTTGCGAAGAAAGAAAACGGAAGTGAAATTTGCTTAGTGCAAAACTTTACAGTGCGCATTTATACAGTAAAACGTTTAAAACCGTATAAAAAAAAATTTGTCAGATTAGTTCTCGTGATAATTGAAAGTCTGTCGTTTGAAAATGGCATTTACAAAACGTTGTTATTGTTAGAGCGAATTTACTGTTATTTATGTTACAGTTAAAACCCATTTTCAATTTAAACGCGTTTTAACTAGTAAAAACTAGTTCTTACCGAACGCCTTCGTTACAACTTGTTTTTACTAATGGAAACTAGAATTTATGTTTAAAGAACCAAACGAACCCGAACTTTGACCTCATCCGGAAAGAGTTCTGACTGATTTATTTCATTAGAACTAGTTTTTTCTAGTTAAGACGACTTTGTTTAGGTTTTAAATAACTCAGTTGGAGTTTTAACCTACCGTTGACGCATTGGGTCACTTTGTCCCTGCCGAATTTTAAATAAAATGCTCACTTTCCAAAATTAAAAACTTTCAATCATTTTTTATAACAATTTAATTTTATGTTATCCGAATTTCAATTATGCAGACACGTTAAGAAGCGTTCAAAGTGTATTTCGTGGTTTTGAAAAATAAAAATCGTCCGATAGATAAAACTAATTATCAAGAAGGCGTTAGTGAGAACTAGTTGTGACTAGGGAAAATGCGTTTAATCTGAAAACGGATTTTAAGGTGGGATATTCCTTTAAGCACTCGAAAATAACCGAGTTTTCAAGATTTTCTTGTGTCAAAATGATTTATTCTACATAATTAAAATTTTATCTACATATTTAAATTTTCAAAAAGAATTTTTAATATTTTAAAATCGCGGTGGTACCACAACTAACTTTAGAGACGATTGCCGCCTGAGTTGTTCCACAGTGTACAACTTAGTGTCTGGTCCATTGATCTGAAACATCAGAGCCAAAAAGTTTTACTTTTCTAAGACCCACACGCTCTATGTGAACCTAAAAAATCCTAAGAAAAGTGAAAATTCAAAAAATGATTTCCGTTTGAAAAAATGTTCTATTTTTCATGACATTTTTTCTATAGTATTTATTAATGAAAAAGTCGTTTTTAAAAATAATTTTCAAGGAAGTTTAGGTTAACATAGACGGTCATTATGTGATCTCGAAGTATGCAGAATTTCAAAATGATTGATGAGATAGTTTTTGAGTTATCTTGGCGAGGTTCACAAAAAATGGTTATCAGGAAAATACGTTTAAAGTTTCAAGTCTTAAAATTTTTCTGACTAAATGACCTATCGAATGTGACCTATGTAAACAAGTAGTGTTGGTTCAAGACTTTAAAAAATCTATAATATTACACCAATGATATTCTCTTTAAACATATATAGTATTACTCATTTATATCAAGAGGTTTATGATGAGGCTCTATTAGTTTGTTTATATCGATATATGGAAAAATGTATTAATATACTATTAGTAATTAGTTTAAAGTGATTTATCGCCCAGCTGCAGTACTTCACACGCACTAGCTTTCGGCCACGTGTATATCGTGAGAAGATTTCGGCGTTACATCGCTCGCTACGAGGCGAGCGATATACACAATCGCTAGCTCGGGTTATCACGTACATTAATCGTTCGCAGAAAAACACCGTCGATAGATCGTTCGACGAAACCGTTCGCCCAGGATAAGCAAATATTGCGCGACGTTGTATTGCCGAGTCGAACGATGCGCGAGTTTCTTCTGCTCGCGTTCAAAAATACAACGAACAACAAGGAAACGTGCGGCGTACTGGCTGGCAAATTGGAGCGCAACAAGTTGCTCGTCACCCACTTGCTGATCCCTCAACAAACGGGATCACCTGATTCTTGTGCGACGCACAACGAGGAAGATATCTTCGATTATCAGGATCAACATAATCTCATAACATTGGGATGGATTCACGTGAGTCTCTTGGATGGAGAATAAAAAATGTAAAACTAAAAACAAAAAGACCAAGTCTCATGCAATTACATCAATGATGTCCAATTTCGTACTTTTTTTTTTCATTAAGAATGTTCGCGATCATGGCAATCATTGATATTTCTCCTTGACAGACTCATCCGACACAAACTGCATTTTTATCGAGCGTCGATCTTCACACCCACTGCGCGTATCAGTTGATGATGGCCGAGGCAATAGCTATTGTTTGCGCTCCGAAATACGACGAGTAAGAATACGAACCGTAAACCCACGGCAGACCGTTTACACAAGCAATTCTCCGGGATCGTTTCGAGAAAATTAATTCCGTGCGTATCGATGTTTGCTTACAGAACGGGCTATTTCATGCTCACACCGGAGTACGGATTAAATTTTATCGCGAGCTGCAGACAAAGTGGATTTCATCCTCATCCGACCGAGCCACCGCTCTATACGGTAAATATAGTAGCTCAAATTATACAGGCGTTTCGTCGTTGTTCAGCCGAAAAAAACTAGGTCGCCGTTCAGATAAATGTGCACCTTAATAGTACAAGAAAAAAAAATACAAAATAAGGCAAATGGATATGAAGTATTTTGTTCTTTAATTTGGTGGTTCGAGTAATTTTAGCGTACGGATAATCCTCGGAAAATTATTTTTCCTTTTTTTTTATTTATTATTCATTGTGGTAATAAATATTATATATAATAATATTACCGATTTTTTCAAGTGCTTTATTAACCAATGAACAAGATTCAATAAATAATTGTCAGATATTGAAATGAGATGGGCTAAAAAGTTCTTAGCCTGAGGTTCAACGAGCTAATAGGATGACTCATGGTAGCTAGGCCGAGAACTTTTCAGCATTCCCCTTACATAGATAACTGTAAATATTTGTATTATTTATAATATATATTCATTTTATTATATATATTATAAATAATATAAATATCTATTTGTATATAGAAAACAATTATCTATATAGGAGGGAAGGCTGAAAAGTTCTCGGCCCACCTACCATGAGTCATGCTATTTGCTCTTTCGAACCTGAGGGCGAGAACTTTTCATCCTCACTTTATTCGTGTGTATATATATATATATATATATATCGATCATTTTTAATTAATAAGATAATAAACAGAACGGTAACAATATCGATAATAAACTTAAACGAATGTTTCGACATAATTAACAAAACAATGTTTAGCATAATCAACAATGTCCTTAATTTTTAGACGAAATGTTCATCAACTCAGGTGCTCACTTTGCAATGTTCCCTCGATAGACCCTAGTTCATGAAAAATTATAAATCGATAAATATCACGTCTAAAAATTAAGGAGATTATAAATTATTCTTGAAGTTATGATTATTCCTCGTTCCAAAGAGTACATTTCCTCATTTCAACGCCAAAAAACATATTCGGGCAGTATAAAAAAAACGACAAATCGTTCGAAGGTTCTCACCGAGTGCACAACGATGCTAATTTTTCCAGAACGCCTCGCACTGCAAACTTTCCCCGACTGCCGATGTAGAGGTGGTTGACCTCAGAAGGAAATGACGTATATGCACGAAGATCGAAGCATTCCAATCGATTTTCTGCAATCGAGAATCCGCGAACTGGTCGGCTCTGGCGAGACGATGCGACGGTTTTAGCCGCAATAAACGAGACGTTTTCTCACAGCGAACGGTGAGGATCCTCCGAAGATTCGTTGCACAGTAATCGCGATGAAAAATAGCGCGATTTTCCACGCGGGATTGGAAACAGCCTGTCAATGGATCTTCCCGAATCGGCTTTTCAGAGAGATCTCATACGAGAGACTCGCACATACGAACGGAGATCATGTGATGATTTAACGCGAATTTCCAAACGAACGTCGGGACTGTCCGACGAAAATCAATTTCTCAATCCTAAGAATGAAAGCAAAAAACGAAAAGTTCGACGCATAGCACGCTAGGAAAGTTTTGAAATGTCGAACAATACGCAATCGCTTAAAAGATAGAAAAATGAATACGAAAAAAAACACGGTATCGAAAGAAACTATCCGATAGCTCGCAAAGTGTATTGTCTCATTGATCGCTGAATCGCGAGCGAGATACCGACGAATTCGTAGAGCCGGGTACATCTTTTTTCCAAAAGTAACGCGTAGAATAGAGATTATACGAGACCCTGAAAAAAAAAACGTAATTTTTCGTGGCAAAGAATTTTTGCAGCGTCGCTGTTAGGGTCGTATCGCACGTGCATTTACACCCAATAGTTTTATTCGATCCTGATTTTGGTGCTTCGCTATTAAACGAAAATCTTATTCAGAAAAAATTAATTACGAATAATAATAATGCCAAAAAATCATTAACAAATACTTCGAACGAATAATTGTTCAACGAATACTCCGTACAAAATGTTTTTCTTCACAGAGAATGAAATAATTCCTTTTTCTAAATACTTATTAATTTTTTGCCAAGTTTTCTCTTTTTAAATTGCTTTTCGATTTTTTTTTTACAGTATTTCTAAAACTGTTCGTACAATGACTTGAAAACTTCATAAGAATAATGTGAATCCGTATGAAAGAAAAAATCAATTCACGATTGATTATCGATTTTTCTAAATGTTCAAAACAAAGTTTCAAAGAGAATTCTGAAAAAATGTGCAAGTATTCAGAAAAATCAACGAAGTCATTCTATATACGCAAATTTTTTTCCACCAATTATTTCTTCAACAATGAACTGTTTGAGCAATTTGTTAGTAACGTCTCGGCATTATTATTATTCACAATCAATATTCACAGCAACTTCAATATCACTGACTTTTCGTCAGATTTTCGTTGAATCGCAAAGTACTGAATTTCCGATCGAAACAAACTTTTAGCCGAGAATGTACGCGTGATACAGTCTTAAGCACACGAGGCTCTCGCCGATTAGACTAGCTTTTGTAAACATTTTACATCGTAGTTTGTATAAACTTGCGTGATAAGTTCGCACCGTGCCTTTTGGACCGTTAACTCGACACTGGTTTCTTTTTTCCCTCCTTACTGTTCCTTTCTTTTTTCTTCGTTTAATCGCAACGTACGCGCGAGATACGTGCCGCTAGTCAAAACTCGCTAAAAGTATTTATTGTTCGGATTAAAGGGCCTCGTCGTAGGAACAGTAAAAAAAAAAAAGGGAAACAGAATTATCGCTACAGTGCGGTAATTGTATCTTTTGTTATCGAATCCTTGTTTGAATCCCTGTAGAGTCGAAACTTAGATTAAGCTTTAATTTATTTACACTCTACTTCAATGTATTTGCAGTCTTAGCAGAACCGCAGTGCGTTCGAACTATCGATCGAAAAAAAAAAATATTCGTCGTAGAATTCGTTTTTTCTTTTCGTTGAGATCGACGCGAGTACGAGGATGAAAATATCCACGTACATTTTTCATATCATGTATGAAAGTTTCACGCACAGAAAATAAAACAAACCTGATTATCGCAATAAACAAAATACCTCTGGGTTCTTTAAATTACAGAGTGAAGGCCTCGCCTTTTCGCATTATGTTCCCACTGAAACGCTCGCGAAATTAGGAACCTATTTTGAGCGTTGCACCGCAAATCGACGAGCGTAGGCGCTGGGCAAAACTCACAATCAATGCGCGCTTCCGGGCATACGAGTAGAATTAACACTCGGAAAAATTCTATTCGCAACCCTCGATAAGCAATACTTTCATTTCTTTCGGGTATTTTTTTTTGGTTGTGCATTTTGTCGAGTATTTTTTCTGGTTACGAGCTTTTTTTGTTGTGTTACCGAAATGGTTTTGTATATTTTTTCTGTTTTTGAATTTTTTTTGCCCTTTTCTTCTACTTCCACGATTTTTTTTCGTCCATTAATCTTTTTATTTAAAAATTCTGTTGTCTTTTTTCTTCGGTTTTCGATATTTTCTTCTACGTGGGATATGTTTGCTTTTTTTCTTTCTATAACCAATTTTTTGGTAGTATTTTCCGATTACCAATTTTTGGGGGACAAAAAAAACGTCAAATGTTTTTTTCATTAAATCAATAGAATTAATAAAATTTAATAAACGTAAAGAAATTCAATAAAATTCAGTAAAATTTCTCTTCGATTAATTTCGATAAAATTACTCTTCCGCCTTATTTTCGGGTATCCCAAAAAAAAAATCCAAGTTGAATACGCGACACGAATTTGCATCACGATATTTCATCGGAATACGTGCGGCAACGCGTAATATTTCTCTTTTTCCTCTGTTATTTATAGGTTGGACATATACCTACGCAAAATCATCGTCATTATTCATTGATTTATTCCGGGAATTGTATTCGCAGACCCGTAAGAGCAGGCGGAAATAAACGTCACACTCAGTTACTGCATGCACGAGCAATCGCGTGTGTCTCTCTAAAACTCACCTGGACGCTACGTAACATGTGAAGGGAAATACTGCGAAACGTCTACTTCGAGGCCTAACGTACCAGAACAGCAACCCCCCCACCAGGCGTTCGAGCAATATGTCTGACTATATATCTCTGACTCATTGCAATCGATCGAAGATTTCCTCGCCGTACTTCCTCTTTCCGTCCGCCTTCGTTTCGTGTCAATGACTCAACGTTCGATGATTCCACTTTTTTTCTTCTCGTTCTCCGTAATTTCTTGGGATATTCGCACAGGTGAGAATTTTCCATGAGGGAAACTTCCACTTTTTTCTGTCGATCAATTAAAAGCGATAACAAGAACACGAATAAAAAAAAGCGCTGCGAAGCCTTGTTCAAGACCGAAAGTATGGCTCGGATTGGTCGAAAAGTTGGGGGCACAAATTTCACGCAATCGATGCCTCTCGTTGTGCTATATACTCAAAATGAAGTCAGTTCAAGTTGCGACGAAATATTTACGCGTATGAGCATTTTCGTGGATGACTTGCGAATGAAAATGTAGGTCGTGCCTCCAAAAGTCAGTACGCTGAGACGTGTGTACAATTGATGGTGATGGAAATAATTATCATTGCTAGTATCATACGACAATAATAGTAATAATATTAATACGCTTGATATAATAATTGCTGTTGTCATTTTAATTATCTTTATTTTTATTTCATATATATATATATACACACATATATACATATATGAGTAATAGGTACAATAATTATTATATTTATAGTTAATATTGTTACTATTATGAATACATCTATCATTATTATTTAATTACTTTAATATCCAGGACACTGAGATCAAGAATCTCATGTTTTATCGACTGAGCTAGCCGGGCGACATTATTTTCAGAATTTAGTTATTGAAAATAATACATTATTTAATAATATAATTATTATTATTATATAATTACATGATATTGATAATCAAACACACATTAGTATCATAAATTTGTAGTATTAATGATTATTATTGTTATCGTTGTATTTCTTTTCCCTCAATACAGCCACTGTAGGAATGATTTTTTATAAAATACTTTTTCCATATTTGTCGACAGTTCGTTAAGGCCTTAGGCCACTCTAGGATTTTCCAAAAATCGATTTTTTTTGTTGTTAAAAATGTACCTTCGTACCTATAAAATTATATTCCAAAAGATTATGGGTGTGAAAAATCTCTAAGTACTCGATTTTCGAATTCTAGCGCAACCCCTCTTGATTCATGTCGTGACTTTCTACTAACTTTAAACGCGTTTATCTCAAAACTACATTTTTCAAGTCGGACGGACTCCTAAGTCAAACAAATTTCAATCGATTCACTCGAAATTTTAGCTGTATATTTAGAATTACATTTTCTGAGGCACTACGTAGGATTTTTTAAATTATATTGCATAGTTCCTTTTTTATAAACAATTTTCTGACGATTTTCTCATGGCATTTTATACTTTTTGTTTTAGAAATGCGCCATTTTGACAAAGAACAATATATTTAAAAAATCCTACGTACTTCTATAGCTATTCTTATATATAATCGAAAAAACTTTAGTGTCTCATCATAACTCAAAAATTATAGGAGCTGTTAGCCCGGCCGTTGACCTTCCAGAAATAAAGGCGTGATCGGAAAAATGCTGCACAGTCGTTATTTTGACATGTATCACTGTGAAAAAATAATTTTGTATAGTCGATTACGTGTATAATAAAACCCCTATTTTGTAATTCAAATTTATTTTATGGTTTCGCTGAAAAAGAAATCACAAAATATGCCCTTTTTTCGCCTCTAGAGTGGCCTAAGGCCTTAATTATTGAAAAATTCCCCCATGTGCATTTTATTTTCTGTGAACTGTCGACAAAAGAACAAGACGCTAAAATAATTTAGCACCAAAGCTTGTCCAGTCGACGAAAATCAGTCCATACACCCGGAAGCGTGCAAACATAATGAAGTTTGCGATGAGTTTTTCGAAAAGTTTGAGAACTACTCACGGCCAAAGATAACGCGACAACGTGATAAATAAAAAGGATGCGAAAAGAGCAGGGAAAACACGAGAATTTTTCACATCGAGCAATTTGGAATATGCGCTCTTGCCGGGGGAATTCCCATGACGCGGTGGAGGATGAAAACGTATCGCGCGGAAAATCCTTTGAAACTATTGAAATCGAGAGTAAGCGAAAGATGCGATTGAGTGATATGTAATTTCGGACATGGATTCGAATTATACGCGGGTACAACCCAAGTAGCAATTTTCAAAAAGTTGTCCAATAGTCAGCTAAACGGGTACCAAATGTCCGCCCGAAGGTTACCTCGAAGTTAACAACCATCCAAAATGATAACTGTTGGACATATGATAACTTGTAGGTAACTTCCAAACGGACATTTGGTGTTCAATTAGACAACTTCTGGGCAACTATCTGGAAATTGCTACCTGGGAACGAGAATATTACCCTCGATGACTGTCACGCAGGTTCCACATATATATCCGATCGTATTTTCTCAGCATCAGCATAGTGTTGTACAGTCACCTCTGTAGGATCCTCGCACTTCGTTTGCAATACGTGTACTCGTGGTGCCTTAACGTGAGCGCGCGCGCGCGCGCGCGCGTTCCCGACCTTCGAATCTCCGCGCGTTCGCGCGTCTCTCTCACCCGTGGAAGTTCCTTCGAGAGGAAAAGCAGATAAGCCGGTCGTCCGTAGTGACGCGCCGTCCGGCATCGAGTTAGGACGGACAAGAGAGAACGCTCTTCGATTCATCTATTACCAACCGATCATAAACCGAGTTTTCAAATAAACAGTTACTACGATTCGTAATTACGAACGAATCGAAGAGAAAAAAAAAGTGGTAACTCAGCGAGAAAAAAAAACACCGAAGAGGCAAAATAAAAAATCGATGGGGTAGGAAAAATATCGTGGAAAAATTCGTAAAATCAAATGATGGAAGTAATGAAGAGGTAATTAATAGCGCGACTGTTATAAAGTTATTGCAATTACGAAATAAAATTCAGGTGCAATTTGTACTTTTTGAAGCGTTATTTCGCAATTTGCCTCGATTTATTAATAATAATTCAATTAAATTGGACAATTGCTGCGGCGATACGTGCGTTTTTATTAAGGCCTCGGTGTGCGCGTGTCATCCCCTGTGCGCCTATGGAATAAGAGCATAGGAATTTGCCGAGCGCGCCCATCGTTATTTTACGAGGGAACAGCCGACGGTCTTCCCGCCCGCGATCCTGCGAGAACATAAATTTTGTGTCTGCATCGGTCGTTCGTTTTTTTTTTTTTTTACATCGTAGCGCGTCCTCGCATTTGTACAGTATTATTGTTACGAATATTGATAGAAGTGCCGAGATCACTGAGAAAATTCGACTCGTTTTCTCGATTGGGATTCTCGGCAAAAAGTTCGCGACGTTTGTTTTTCTCGACGCCGGCGACTGACATTTGTACAGGGTCAGGGAGAGGTCCTGCTCGCCGGTACATATATTGTCACCGATTCAACGGTAAGATATTTTTCGGACCCTATTCGTTGAGTGGTAGAAAAAAATACGTGGAAAATATTTTTTTTTATATATTTATTTATAAATATTGGCAGAAGTGACGAATTTTGTTCTGTACGAATAACATTTTATGAAGACATTGCACTTGTAATTTAGATTTTGAATTTATACATTCACGCTTATTTTGCCCACCATTGGTTAATGTTTTTTTGAGCCCGTTTTTGTTTAATGCTTATATTTTTTATTTATAAATATCCTTCTTACTAACGAATTCCATTTTTCCGTGGGACTAACTTTTCTTTCGAACAAAATTATCACTATAATGGAAATTTATTATTTTTAATTCTACACTCATTTATTTACAGATCATTAATTGTTATTAAGGGGTTACGTGGGATTCGAAGTAAAAAAAAAAGTATATTTTCTGTATTTTTTTAAATATAATATATGAATTATTTTATTCAAAATGTTAAGCACATAAAAGAGCGATATTTCAACAATATTTTTTAAAAAATTCATCCAAAAATTTGGGAAATTCAGCCGGTGGGGCCTGGTTTCCGGAGATCCCTAAAAAAAAGTGTTCTCGTGGTGGTCAGGATAACTCATGATAGCTTTATCTGAAATTAAAAAACTAATTTTTTTCTGTTAGTAGATAGGTACAGCTCGTGATTGAGCGAAGGATTTAAAAAAAAATTGAAATTTGAATTTTTGGCAGAGTTGTATGCAAAATAGTTGAATTTTTGGTACAATTTAAACTACGTATAGCCTTGTAAAATTAGTTGTAATCGAAAAAAAAACCTTCGTTCAATCACTAGTCAATGCTATTTTGAAGAAGTGTGCAAAATTTCAATAACATCGGTGCATTAGTTTTTGAGAAATCGTGTCCACCGATTTCAAAAATAGTCTCCTTAAGCCTGATTATTAGTAGTAGTAGTTTTATTTTATTTCCCGTTAAGCGTGTTTACACATCGCCCCCCTCCCCCCCACCTTTACATATTATTCACGTTTACGTTTGATTTTTTACATTATTAATTAACGTGCCTTCATTTTCACAACATTTTATACACCTCCGTTTCCTTATCTCTGCGCTAAATGCCAAAGCCTCGAATTCTTTTACGTACGCACATAACTCTTTGACAGAATTATTCCTAACTAGTTCCAATATTTTTTGCCGTAGTTCCCCCCGCCCCTCTTCGTATTTCAGCACTTCTTCTAGTTTTTCCACTACTTCCGCTCTGATTTCTGACTTGACCGCCTCAGAGCCACAAATGTGTTCCAAACTTTCCTCCCCACCCCTGTAAATTTCGCAGCACTTGTCCCTGTATCCCTTATTTTCTTATTTCTTTATCTATATATCCTTTATCTATATTCCTACACCTTATTCTTGCCCATAGTTCCTTTGTTTCTCCTCTAATCTCCTTTGACTCCCAGTATTTTTCCATGTCTGCGTTCCCTTTTTTCTTCTTGTACTCTTTGCGGTATGTTGATTTCTCAATTCTCCACCAGTCGTACTGATTTTCCCGCTCTGTTTTGATTTTTATCCCGTTTTCTACTTTATACTCCATTCCCCTCACATCCTCGTTTCTTATTGACTGCCAGATTCCTCCTTCTCCCACTTTTTGAATGCTTAATCCTGATTATTATTATATTTGAAGCTAATTCGCAGTGTCAAAATTTGTATATTTTTATTTATAAATATCCTTATTACTAACGAATTCCATTTCTTCGTACGACTAACTTTTCTTCCGAAGAAAGTATTACTTAATAATGCACATTTATCATTAAAAAATCGTGATCTCGAAGCTTGCATCGTTGGAACGCAAGGAAAATTTATTTCTTGTCAATTGAACACATTTTTCATTTGGACAATTTGGCCTGAGAAAATCATTCGAACTTTTTTTACGTATTCTTATTTACGATTTTTTACGCAAATATATTTACGGCCGCAATTTGCAAAAAGAGGCTTTGGATAATGATAAATATGACGAAAAAAAAACGTGGTATTAGAATTAAAAAATTTTTTTTACAAATATTTTCATTTGCGGGGAATTTTATTTTTTTGTACGAATAACCTTTCATCCGAATCCATTGTAATCAATTTATAATTCATATTTATCATTTGTAATTTTACATTATTTTGTGTGCGACTCGTCAATTGTTATTTGAATCTAATTATCGTGGTATTCAAACCCGATTCATATTTTCATTTCGAATCAGTATTATTCGAATTGTATTCATGATAAATAATACAAATCATAAAATATAATATTTCCAACGTTTTCTTCACGAACGAATATTTTCAACCGTAAAACTTGACGTAAAAACCCCAAATAAAATAATAAAATTCAAATAAACGCCTTTGCAATTGAACAAAAGAAGTTAAATTAAACACTCGGCATATCAACCTTACGAAAAGTACAACAATTCGTTTCGTTGCAGGTTGAGACGCTTACGTTTCGCAAATTCTTTATTATAATCGGCCACAGTCACACGTTCGGATCGTAAACCGATTAACGGCCACGTGTACGTGCCCGTGAAGTTGAACAAAAGGCCGTATCGATCTTGCTGACGTGTCGTTATCGAAATGAAGAATTCCTCCGTGATTTATTTTATCGGTGAACAAATGACGTTCGACACTGTCACGGGCTCGATAACTGCCAATTAACGAATGCAAAAAAGGACTGGAGGAATAATTAATACTTAGATATTTTTTGCATCTGAAACATTGTTTTTCTATAACATCGAAATCTAAAATTCTATAAAATCTAATAATTGTTTTTCTAAATAAACTGAAATATTCAATACTTTTTTCTTTCTTAACGAAGTTACTCCGAATAAAAATAATAACGAGAAATCGTTATTTGTCCGTAATTTTTCCGCTATCCTGAGCAGAATAAAAAATATATATTGTTATCACTTTTCCTTTCTTTTTCATTATTTTAATTCAGTTGTTTCTTGATTTCTTTTGCAATATAATTTCTATCTATAAAGAAATGTTTTTTTTTAAATTTTTCCTTCATGCACTGGTTGCATACGAACCCAAACAAACCCAAACAAGTAAACCAATATTTCGTTATTTTATTTTCCCACCATGCATCGTATGGCACACGAAGGACGTCAGAATTTTTTAATCTCTTTTCTTGAGGTTTTCGGGGACGTTATTTTTGAAGATTTCTCATTTACGACCCGTATTAAAAAAAAAGATGCTGTTCGTATCGGCTGGAAAGAGAGAGTAGTTTAAATTTAGTTTCCAGACTATATCTTATTAATCCGGCGATCTCAGCGAATCGGACAGGATTAAACGTACACGAAAACATCTCAATAGCGCAGAATCTTCGGAATGGACTTTCTCTTAATTTATTACAGAGACGGGGACCCTGCGGTCGTAGACGATCGTGGAATACCGTAGACATCACCAGAATTAATGGCCCTATGTACGGGGCGATACAACTCGCACAGGACCACGTTGCCCGATAACGAATGCTCCTTTTTTTTTTCTTCCGACGTTGTCACTGAAAATCAGATTAATGATTAAAAAAAATGTATATTATTATTTTTATAATTAGGTTATGGATATTAACATATTATTTTTTTCTATATTTAGTTTATGGTTACTCTAACATATTGCCGTTTTCTTATTCGAGATTTACGACTTCAGTTTGCAAAAAAACTAAAGTCCTAAATCTCCAAGATTTTTTATCATTATAAAAAGCTTTTTATAATGAAAAAAATAAAGAAATGGAGAATTATGAAAAAAAAAAATTGTTCCATTTTGGTTCTCTTTTCGTAATTCTTTTTCGTATTATAAAATATTGTGTAATTAGGAATCTTAAAGGTTTTAAAGAATATATTATTTCGAGAAAAGAGTCATCAGTAAAGCAAATTTATTCGGAGCCAATGCCGCGAATTCTTGGTACGACATAAAAAGTCCAAAACGTTCCGGAACGATTTTTTATGCCATTTCACCGATAGTTGACATAAATGAATTTAATAAACGGCATTTTGAAGGGGAGGAATTCACCTTCATTCCGTTTTTTAAATATTTTTTACAATTTTTTTTACGACTTTTCTTCTCGATTTACGGTAATTAAATCATCTGATTTTTTACCGAAAATAGGTGAAAAAAAAATTTCGAAAAAAAATGTGAAAATATTCTCGCAAACTCAACGAAAACCGATTCAACTTTTTACTATCTTGAGGTTTTCCTTGAATCCTTGTCGTTTTTGCGTTACACGTTATTTTTCAAATTGTCTCTTTTTTTTTTTAAATCAAAATATCTTAAGAAAAAAAAATCGTAGGAAG
The DNA here is from genome assembly GCA_963932345.1 of Ophion ventricosus. NCBI lineage: Eukaryota > Metazoa > Arthropoda > Insecta > Hymenoptera > Ichneumonidae > Ophion > Ophion ventricosus. The sequence continues at coordinate 6,563,061 of OZ010713.1, forward strand.
CTTTAAAAAAACAAAATTGAAGCTTGAGCTTCCCTCTTTATGATTCCGGTCAAAAAAATGCATTAAAAAAATGTTATCTGTAAACGGGGTCCACCAGAAAAAGAACAAAAAAAAGGCGAAAAATGGTCGTTTTCGAAAAAGGGTACTAGTCGTAAAAGAAATAGTAAAAAATGTTTAAAAAAAAAAACGGAATGAAGGTGAATTCCTCCCCTTCAAAATGCCGTTTATCAAATTCATTTATGTCAACTATCAGCGAAATGGCATAAAAAAAAGTTCTGGAACTTTTTTGAATTTTTGTCCGGAAACTTTTAGCCTGTAGTGTATATCAATATATCAATCGTAATAACACATTTTCAATGCGAAGCATTAAAAAACAATTGGTGATAACATTTTTCGATGAATTTTTATTTGTATTTTCCCTCAAAGAAAATCGTTTTTCAAGGTCTCAAGGCCGAAATGTAATTTATACAACACTATACATACATACGCATACGCCATAATTATATATACATCGGCTATAACGTCGGTACTGCATGGTCCCTTCAATGTCTTTACAACTGGTTTTGACTGTATTACATATATACACGAGGGGAAAGAGGAAAAAAGAGAGCGAGAGTTGTGCAAGGATTTCTAAGTCTTCGCACATGATCAATTGACATTGACACACCGTGGGGGAGAATCCCCGCAAGAGTTTCTACGAAACGTACCGATTTCATATGCATGTAACATTGCCTAGGGGCAAGATATACCTACTGGCTTTTTCTCTCCTGCGGGGCCGCTAACACCTTTAGCGTGATTTTTCTTCTTAGTCAAACTCGAGGAGGCAAATATTTCGAAAACATTCGCGACGCGAAATAGTCGAACAGCAAAAGACGAAAACGAGCGCGAGGGGCCCGTGTTTGCTCTTTTAAGAAATCCAAGTACGCGGGTAGACGAAAACCGGTTATTCGCGCGCTATTCTAACCAACCTCGGACTCCCGGAAGTCCCTTATCGTGGCTTCCTCTCTCTCTCTCTCTATCTTTCTCTCTCTTTCTCTCTCTCTCTCTCTCTCTCTCTCTCTCTCTCTCTCTGTCTCTCTCTCTCTCTCTCTTTCTTTCTCTCTCTTTCTTCGTGCCGGCACGATGGATTCGTAGAGTTTTTAGTTTCGTTTTTTGGACTAACAATAAGTTTCGGAGGCTGCCCATCAATTCCAAGCATAAGAGATATTTTTTTTTACTTTTCCTGGGGTAGAAAAGTCCCCTGGGAAATAGTTGGATCTTGAATTTGGAATTGAAGCATGAATGGGGATTATCCACATCTTGAGAGTGCGCCTATTTTTGTTTTTGTTCCACGTAATGCTCGCATGGGTTTGATTTTCCCATACGAAAGACATACATGTATTGAAATGAAAGGCATGAAAAGGCATGGAATGAAATGAAACTGAGATGAAATGAAACTGAAATGAAATGACATGAATCTGAAATGAAACTGAAATGAAAAGAAACTGAAATGCAACTGAAATTAAATGAAACTGAAATTAAATAAAACTGAAATTAAATGAAACTGAAATGAAATAAAACTGAAATTAAATGAAACTGAAAGGAAATGAAACTGAAAGGAAATGAAACTGAAATGAAATGAAACTGAAACGAAATGAAATGAAACTGAAATGAACTGAAACTGAAATGAAATGAAACTGAAATGAAATGGAAATGAAACTGAAATGAAATGAAACTGAAATGAAATGAAACTGAAATAAAATGAAACTGAAATGAATTGAAACTGAAAAGAAATGAAAGAAATGAGACACCAGGTAAGATGGTGAATACAGTCCCATTCGAAGCCGGGAACTATTATATATTTACGCCAAAAATTAATCTACGGATCGATTCTACCCAGGGTGACCACGAACGGTTAATAGGCATCAATCAATTTGAAACAAATTAATCTTCTTTCAACAAAAACGAACTTTAAAAAACTTGAATAAAATAAAAATATCAAATTTTGCACAAAATACAAAATGCTAAATCTTAGATGAAATTAAATATGGTAAATTTGAAATATTGTAATAAAAATGCTGAACATCGAATAAAATAATAAATGTGAAGATCATAACAAAATACGAATTTTGTTATTATCACATTTCACAAAAGCTAAAAATATTAACCGACACTGGCATGGCCAAAACATGGAGTGTTGGTCGCTTGGCTGTGCACCGACTGGCGCATCAACCAATGTGCGAAAAGGCAATACTTCTGATGCCTTGGTGTAGATACTCGAGTAAAAGTATGTGCACCAGAGAATCAGATGAATTTGGGGCCGTCTATACCGGTACGGGTTTTCCACAGTTTCCTCGTACCCTCGGCAAATGCGGTATAGTGTAACTTAAGACGTCCGTAGAGGCAACGGATCTTCAGCCTAAATATGGAAGATAAAAGGTGCATGATGATGAAGAAGACGAAACAAAAAAAAAAGAATTTTCGTTGCATTCCAACGATGCAAACATCAAAATATCATTTACGATGGCGGTGTCAATAAACTATAGGGAATTTCATTATTCCCTCTTTTACCATAGTTGCAAATACCATGAACTTTTCTTTCCGCGTAAAAACCCGCACGAGCATACGTAGGAATACGGGAATTAATTTTGACAATCATTATGCAATATCAGCGTTGTCGTTCTCGTAAACACAGGATTATCTCAAGGATAGTTTACGCTTGTGATTTACGTAATTTCCGGACCATGCCCGCGTTATCTTATTGCTTCCAGGACCAGTGCAGTATTATTACGTGTGTGCGAGGTGAAGGCGTATCGATGTACAATCGATAAGGAACAAAGAGACGAGAACACTATCGGAGACGCAGAAGCCGATCAAGCATCCGTTGGCGCGTCGTGCCATTAATTGCTTTTTTTTTCTTTCTTCTGCGTCTCGCGAGGACGATCAGTCAACGAGACACACGCATCGTCGTCTGAGGGATTCTTTTTCATCATCAGTATTGTCGACACTAGTGTGTAAGGCCTCAGGTATTCGTCATGTCTCGGCTACTGGCAATCAACATGCTACCGATCTTCGGGCTACTCGTTGGTAAGTTTGTAGTATCAAGAATTCTTCGTGAAAATATTGCGAGACGGGGGGCGGGGGGGGGGGGAGAAAGAGAAAGGAATTCTTGAAATAAATGGAAATCCCCAATTTGTGGATATGTTTGGAGACCGGGCTGACGGTCGCTTTCGAAAAAAGATTGTGGATATTGCCCAATACTTGATCTATGAATAAACATGACATTTTTTTAAAATTAATTTCTTTTTGTTCATCGAAACACTGTGAAATCAATGATCCCAAAAGACTGGCACTCTTGGATCTGAAAATTAATAAAATATCGTAACGAAGATCCATAGCGAATTCAATCACATTAGAAGACGGAAAGAAATGTTGAAAACTACGAAAATGGCAAGCTGGGTAAAAAAGTTCGATTTCCGATTTAAAAAAAAGCAACTTTCATAAGTTGTTATTAAAAAATGGATGAAATTATCGGAAAATTATAGTGAATCGGACGAATAAATTTCGAGATATGACTTACACCGTTTCGTAAAACATGGTGTTCGAGAAAAACACAAAAGAAAAAAGAGTAAATCGCATCAGGGGGATTACGCCCCTAGGCTATTAAACTATGCAATCAAAATCGTATTTTTCAAACTCGAAACTTATGCAAACCCCTTAATAATGAATAAGTTGTCTCCAAAACTCGAGCCAGCCGAATAAATGCCACATATTTGTTTTTCACGTATGACATCGTCTGACAACAAGACGTAAAAGTTCTTGCGCATAAGCACACTTAAAAATAGTGACTTTCCAACTGTTCTCTCTATCCAGTTCGTCTACGCTAAATTGGTACGTAAAGCTGCGAATGACATAACTACATAAAGACGACTCGAAAATATACGCGCACTGTCACAATTGTTACACCCAAACACCATTAGAAATATAGACAAGTAATTAAGTTCATTCTTATAAATTTTGATTCTCAACAACAACAAAAACATCAAAGCGAAAATCAAAGATCTTCACAACGGTCACCTCAGTTTTTATTTTAAATGATGGCGTCAACCTGCTCGCAAGGTCAATTTCACTTTTAAAAATGCGAACCCCGAGGATATAATTTCGAGTGACTCATACGGTACATAAACACGACATTACATAATTACATTAAGCGCCCTTGAAAGTATACAAGCACTGTTATTTCGATTGCATACATTATTTGGAATATTGCTTGTATAATTTGAAGCCAAAACCGGTTATAACGACATTGAAGGGATTATTCAGTACCGACGTTATAGCGCATTCGTCGTTATAAGCGGTTACGACTGTATATATATATTTTTATAGTGAAGTTGAAGTTGAAGTTTGTCGCTTAACGGTAGACTCTTATAGAATAGAAAACAATTTTTTTTGTTGCATATAAATGTATATTTATTTAACAATTGATAATCGTGTAAAGGCATGAAAAAAAAGTATGTCGCTGGCGTTGATTACTTGCGCTCTCCAGGTAACCTGAAACAAAAAATCCAAAAAATTCTTAATCTGTATGAGTGTCGCTATCGCCCGAACTATAATTATTTAAAAAAATATTAATTTTTACTTATACTTTCGCCTGAATTTTGACGAAAAAAAACGTGCTTTTCGAGCACTTTTGCGAAAAACGACGCTATTTTGTTATTTTGCAATATAAAATAATAATTCTAGTTCGGGTGATAGCGACACTCGTACAGATTAACAATCTTTTTGATTTTTTTGTTTCAGATTACCTGGAGAGCGCAAATCATCAACGCCAGCGACATACGTTTTTTTTTCATGCCTTCAGACGATTATCAATTGTTAAATAAATATACATTTATATGCAACAAAAAAAAATTGCTTTCTATTACGAAAGAGTGTACCTTTAAGCGAAAAAAAGTTTGTACCTACATATGCAACAATTTTCGAGAAAAAAATTATTAAAAATAGCTCATTTTTTTTAGCCATCACAGTAGAATAGCCCCTTACCTCGAATTACCACCGAAGCCTAACCCTGACCGCCCATCCACCAGTGTCGGTGCACCCTATATAAAAATCCAATAATAATAAAAGCCCTAGTATATTTCGCGTTAACTACTGATAGTTATGTAATCCAGAGCTGTGAAGGAGTTCGAAGCGAAAGAACGCGTTGCACGAATGTGATCGAACGATAGGGATTACCCGCCGCAATTGTTTCGATTACAATGTTTTACTCGCGCGGTAAGATGCCCATACGTCATGTCGGTAAATGGATTCAAGTGAGTACGTGCTACATGTGCGATAGGTACACGCGCCTTGTTATTGTTACACTATTGGAATAGACCGCGAGAAACTAGAGAGGGAGAGACGCGTCTGTGGCAATTAAGAGCCGCGCGAGAATGACAGTTCGGTATATGAAGTGTGATCGATGGACATTGAGAGATAGGAAGAAAAAGCTTGAAGGAAGACACGATACACGTAGGTGGATCTCAACCTTCGACGGATACCGAGTCGTGCGAAAGATCTTAAACTGAAAATTAATGTGACAGCAATTTTTTGTACGTTTACATGCACGCGGTTACGAGAAACGATTTGGACACAGGGTCAAAGGGATACTTGTATAGCTGTGGCTAACATGTTCCTATTGCGCGAGACGATGTCCTGCGTAGCCACCTAGCGGCACACTGGCGCGTTGGCCTCCTCCGTGGCGAGCATCCAGATCGCTGCGTCTTAAGGCCTTAGGCCACTTTAGGATTTTCCAAAAATCGATTTGTTTTGTTAAAAATGTACCTTAGTACCTATACAATTATATTCCCAAAGATTATGGGTGTGAAAAATCTCTAAGTACTCGATTTTCGAATTCTAGCGCAACCCATCTTGATTCATGTGGTGACTTGCTACTAACTTTAAACGCGTTTATCTCAAAACTACATTTTTCAAGTCGGCCGGACTCATAACTCAAACAAGTTTCAACCGATTCACTTGAAATTTTATCTGTATATTTAGAATTACATTTTCTGAGGCACTATGTAGGATTTTTTTTATTATATTGCGTAGTTCCTTTATTATAAATAATTTTCTGACGACTTTCTCATGGCATTTTATACTTTTTGTTTTAGAAATGCGCTATTTTGACAAAAAACAATATATCAAAAAAATCCTACGTACTTCTATAGCTATTATTATATATAATCGAAAAATTTTTAGTGTCTCATCATAACTCAAAAATTATAGGAGCTGTTGGTCCGGCCGTTGACCTTCCAGAAATAAAGGCGTCATCGAAAAATTGCTGCACAGTCGCCATTTTGACATGTATCGCTGTGAAAAATAATTTTGTATAGTCAATTACGTGCATAATAAAACCCCTATTTTGTAATTCGGATTTATTTTATGGGTTCGTTGAAAAAAAAATCACAACATATGCCCTTTTTTTGCCTCTCGAGTGGCCTAAGGCCTTAACGGGTCATCACAGTATAACGGGTCGAAAAATTGCTGATTTTCGCGATTTTTTTTCGATGATTAAAATACGCTAATCAGTCTGATTTTTTTATATGAAATTAAAGCACTCACGAAGAACAAAAAATAAATTTTTAAACGTTTATTTTTATTTTTTTTTACATTTTTTTTAACGGTTGAAAATGTCTTCGAAAAAATGGAGTCCTCACGGTGTACACGGTTGTGGCCGTAAGTATTATCTGAAACAAAATTTGTAGAAAGATTATTAATCAGTATGAAAGCCGCTAGCTTGCTATGGAGGTTTGTTTTTTAAGTGAAAATTGACAACGGAGGCGGCGTTAAAAAAAAGTATCGAATTTAGCATATCTTTTCAACAGTTTTTCGTTAAAAAAAAATATGGAGGTTTAAAGAAAAAAAGCTTTCCTAGCAAGATAAAGACTGGCGTGAAGAATGTTGTGTCAAAATTTGAGACGGGTAGCTTGAAAGCTCTTCCTTTTCGAGTGTACACCGTTTTGAAAAACGACATTTCGAGAAAAACGCGTTAAAAATTTCCAGTGCGGAATTTTCATATGAATTGTCTACTTACGATCAATCGGCAATGCCAGGGCCATGGTTATAATAGTCTATACTATCGGATAATGCAAAAAAAAAATCAATTTTTTGAAAATTTTACACTATGATGATCCCTTAACGAATACTCCCTCTAGAACATCAAAGTGCTGTCTTCACTGGCGATGTTATCGCAAATGATCAAATAATCGTGATAAATCGATATGATCAAATACAATAAAATAATCTTAATGAGGTATTCAGTAACAAAAATATCCAGCCGCGAAACCATATTTTTTCATTTCCTTTGTCGGAAATAAAATATTTTTTCTTCTGAACCATTTTGATTTTATGAATCGACCACGTGACATTTAAAATGCCTTTGAGAGTTGAAGTACATGAAGTCGATCTTCAATTTTGAGATGAACTTGACCTCGAATATTCAGGTACGGACCCAAACAAACCTACACCTTCGTCTAATCTACAAAGTGCCATATATATATATATATATATATATATATATATGGCAAAAAATATACGTAGGAGGAATATATAGGGTCATAAAGATCCAGTCGTGCTTAGAATACGATCGAACACACGAATGGACGTGAATCGTTAGGGCTGGCAATGTCAGTGGGTCAAATCTTGGGTTAATAAAACCGTGGGAGATATTTACCTCTCTCCTGACACCTCTCTTGTCTAGACAAACAATTAGACGGAAGGAACTACGTCTTTGATATCGATGCCAAAATCATTCGATCGTCGGATACTGTGACGTTTTTTTCTCGTTCAAGGTCAAACCTTTTATCAAATACGTGAGATCAGTGTGGAATGTGGCGCCAAAATAAGATACCGGAGATAAATTTATAGCCTCGTCGTTCATTCATTTTATTCGGTCACTTTAAGAAGGATCTGCTCTGAACTTCAAAAAAGCGGGAAAGTCTTGAAAATTTTATAGCGCTTGTAGAAAGGTATTTCACTTGCACCTGCCTCATTTCTACAAGATTTACCACTTACTTATCGAGATAAAATATCGTAAATATATCTCCGAATTACGGGATTTCTTTCTTGATTAGGAATTCTCGTCAGGATCGCTTGTCTGCTGTCACGGCGAAGTGGACCCCGCCCCTTTAAAATTATAACCCTTTGGTTTAAAAATCTAAAATAATTCTTGAAGATAGCTTTCAGTGAATACTATCAAGTATAATTATTGCGGTTACCGCAAATAACTAGTTACGGGAAAATCTTTTTACAAAAAAGGGGTTTTTAATTTTGAATTTTGAAAGTTCGATAAATGTTGCGTGTTAGATATTTATCATTTTCGATGTCTGTACAATGAAGTTGTTCAACAAACGGCAGATCAACGCGCAAAGTTTTTAAAAGTAATCAAGAATGTAGTTGCAATTATGATTTACTACAAAAATCGCATAACCATTTTTTAACGCGATCATTTAGAGATGATCGAATTCCAATGTAAATCTGAAAAAAAGATTTTGTACAATAATAAAAAGAAGGAAAGAAAAATATGAAGAAGAATTATAGTGTATAAGAGTTTTTTTTGAGTATTTCTTAAAATCTATGGAGTGAAAAAATTCTGAAAAAGTAAGTTTAAAAAAAAATATTTTTGAAAATCTAAGGAGTTTTCAGGATATTAATACAAAACTGAGTTTTTAGAAGATTTCTAACAAATTGAGGAGTTTCTAGAATAGTTCTAAAAATCTGAGTTTTTCGAATATTTAAAAAAATTATGGAGTTTTTGAAAATATTTAAAAAAAGCTCAGGAGATTTTGAAAGAATATTTCCAAAAACCTAAGAATATTTAAAGAAGAATCATAGCGTATAGTAGTTTTTTAGAACATTTATGAAAATCTAAGGAGTTTTTCAGAATATTTATAAAAATCTGAGCAGTTTTTGACAACATTTCTAAAAATCTACATAGTTTTTGAGAATATATCTAAAAATCTGACGAGTTTTATTTAGAATATTAAAAAGAAACTCCCATTCACCCTTAATTTTCAAATCAATATAACAACATCGTTCGTATCCAAGAAGCCACGAAACTTCAATGCATTGAATTTCAATCCTGTCGTCTTTTTGTCACAGTGAGCACGGTTCTTTCGGCATCGAGGGAAGAGCTGATCACGCAGCCGCGCGTTGAGGGGGAGCGTCACATAACCCACCAAGCCAAAGTGTTGGAGGAATCTCAGCGAAGATTTCGAAACGATGGATCGGACGTGCGACCCCAAGAGTACCAATTTTTGCATCGATTGGCAAGATTAGCGATAGTGTCGTCGTCATTAAGCGAAAATCAAAGCGCAGCAAAATCGGCGGAGACGAACTCGTCGACGATCGATAAAAAAAGCGACAATTCAACACTAAGCCTGGACAAGTTGGAGATCAAAGACATGATGGAAACGCACGTGACGCCTCAAGACAACGATGACGACGTTGACGCCTCGGCGACGAGCGAAAAACCTTTGGAAACGACAGGTGGCAATAGTTCAGATCCAAAAGCGAAAAATTCGACACCAGTTCCGAGTCTGACAACCGCATTACCACCACCGGACGTCTTTCCCGATGACAATACAACAGCCGAAATCAGGATCGCCACTCCCGAGTGGTACGCGAAACTCAACATGACGCGCTACACGACCAACGGCAACGACACGAATTCCACTTCCGGTACAATTATTATCTTCCGTTGTGGAGACCCAACAATTTGTTCTGTCTATGCGATTGAAATAATTCAAGTTTATGTTACCAAATCAATTGCCTACTTTGATGGCCTGAACGCTCGAATTGTTTTTTTTTTCTTCAATATTCATTTCGATTGATTTCATAGCTGGTTTACCTTAAATATTCGTTTGGGGTTATTATTTATTTTCGTTGAGGGAAGAATATTGTATGCAAATATTTTTCGTCCATTTTGCATTGACCTCAACTGGAAAGAATTCTCACAATCAGGCCAGAAAATTTATTGGAAATTCGAATCCTCTTTAAATTTGAAGTGTAAAGGCTCTGCTAGTTATTTCCCTACTGTTCCCATAGATAAATATTTCCGGATTTAGGGATATCCCTGATACGACAATATCCCCAGCTGGCTATGTCCGGATCTCAGGATATTCCTGATCCGACGATATCCCGAGTTGCACATTTCCAAATCTAGGAATGTTCCTAATCCGACGATATCTCCGAATATGAAGAAAATACATAAAAATAACTATAAATTTAGTAATCCTCGAAATATTTTTGTGTTTTCAGGGGCAACGACCGTGCCGGTTTTGGTGGTGACAATGTCGCCGCCGTCGGAAACTCCGACGAAAGTTCAATTGCCTGTTGGAGGTTCAACGCCGACAGAGCCAACGACAAAGTTGACGTCAAACGCGACAATGGTCGAGAGAACGATGGATGAACCGATCACCACGACCGTCGAACCAACCCCGAGCAGTCCTAGTCCGGAAGAGATGAAGTTGCACGAGAAAAAGATACCCGTACCGGAACCGATGCCATCTGGCGTCGCGGCGCTCATAGCTGCCATATCTTTCGCCATGATTGTCATCGTCGTGTACATTGGTATTATCTTACGGAAGCGATATTTCGAGTGAGTCCGGGGAATCCCCACATTTCCCTGATCGTCAATGCCTCGACGTGTTCATCTGTTTATCTTAGCCTCTGACCCCTTAAGGGAGACATTCCAAGGGTAATAAAGCTTTTGAAATTCTAGTATTGGCCCGAACGATAAAATTAAGTTCAATGCAGTTTTCTACGTCAATTATACGCGTCCTGATGTAAATTTGCCTCGAATTCAAAGCAAAATCCTGCATAGGGTGAACCGACCAGTGAATGGACGAATGGACACTATACGACTCAAATGGACTGTAGAATGAAAATATTATCAAAACAAACTTCTGAATTGCTAGAGCTAAGAAAAGATATTGTTCTGATATTAGAAAAACTTATTCGAAGTAATTGCAACAAATAATATTGGAGCTACAAATAAATAAGTAGCGAAATGGCTAAATCTCCTGTGAATGGACAGAATTACTAGTAAATGGACGTGTAATGTAGATAAACGTCATAAAAAATGACAATTTATTATTAATTTTTATAAAATGCTGAATTTGAAGATCACTGTGTTGCACAAAATTTATAATATTGTTATACATATGAGTATTATACTTGTTATTGTGATTTCGTAGAAAATACACAAAGTTTTTTTTTCACCTCAATGTAACATGATCAACATACTACCAAAGTTTGTTTCGACAGAGAAACAGAAAATTAAATTAAGTCCAAATAAAAAAAAAGCGTATGAAATGATTTTATAAAAACATTTAATGAAATGTATATTGTCAATGCTTAAGAGTTATTAATTCTGTAAGTTTCAGCCGATGAGCTACATTTTTCGCTCTGCTTTGAGAATTATCGGAAAAGAGCCCGTATGTCCATTCACTGGAAAGTTAATTATTTTTAAAATTTTCACAAAATCAAAGATTGATTCTATCTTAAATAATAAAAGTAAATACTTGCACTCTAAACTTATATAAAATTTTGTTTTCGCCTTTAAAACACTTACCGTGCACAGCCGTATCGTAACTAAATTGCGCAGTGTGCAAGTACCACAAACTAGACAAAGTTCGTGTGGTGTCAAAATTTGATATTGAACTAAGAAATTGATTTTAACGAGACTTGTGATTTGTTTGCTGAATTATAAGGATTCTAGTTTTCATCGACAATTAATATTATTTACTTATTTTATATATAAATCAGCTTTTGTCCATTCACTGGTCGGAATGGACAAAAGCCGAATAATGTATCCTATTCATAATGGCTTCTTAATATTAGGTGGAGATACGGAAATCGAGAGTTACTCGTTAACGATTTCGACGCCGCAGATATGAGCAACTTCGAGGTATGTTCTTACGAGCAACCCTTTTTTCTTCTTCCTTGTTCTTTATATTTTCATTGCCGTTTATTTTGAGTTGAAAAATTTATTTTTACAGCTGTGAGAGCCGGTCGTGCCGATCCACTTGCATATCACGTGAGGGCTGGTAAGGAAGCTTGCTAAAAATGACGTATTTTTTTAAATTTGAGACTTTATAGCGATGCGATTTTTCTAGAATCACGATCGTAACGCTGCAGTTGTAAAAAAAAACATTACGACCAGTGTACTTCATAATTGATCAAAGCAAATCTGCAATTTTTCACATGAATCTCGTTGAAATTTACATAAAGGGTTATCTGTTTACAGAACTGAGCCACAGGGGAATCAGGCACTCGACTGATCGAATGACAATTCGAGCGAAGTGCGGATGAATACCGCTTGAAGTATCGGTGATCTCTGATTCGATGTCGGGAATTCTTCCGTCCTGAGAATGGTACGCTTCTCAAGCGCAGAAGTCTCAATTTTTCGCTCGGAAGAGTACAAGTTCCTTTTTTTCTCAATTTTTCACCCGAAAAAAAAAAATCTCTTCTCGTCAGAAAAAAAAATAACTCTTCTACTGTATTTTTTCTTCGCAAAAAAACAAATTATTTCTTTCTTCCCTCAGGAGAAAAAAAATGTTACCCTTTTGTTAATATTTCTTTTCTTCAGAGAAGAAAAAAAAAGGAACTCCATTTTTATCTTCGTAGAAAAAAAAAACTGTCTATATTTTCGTCCGGGAAGATAAAATTTCCCCCTTTTTTCCTCTGAGTAAAAAAGCTTCCAGTTAACTTCCAATTTCATTTCTCCGTAGGAAAAAAAAAGTTGCTCTTTTCACAAATGCGTGCGGATAATTTGAGGAAAAAAAACGAAAATTAAAAAAAAATCGAAAAAAATCACCACTCACACGCTTGTGACTTGTCGAAACACTACGCTTTTGCTCGCTCTATCGACCGTCTATTAGAGATACGACTACTACTTAGCCACCTGTAAATACACGAATACATATACGTATATATATATTTTTTAAAAATAAACGTAGACTACCGTTTTGTAAATTGAAATCATTTATTGAACAGCGACCCTGCTACCTGTAATAAGTATCCGAGATGTCGCGTGACGACGAGCAAAGCTCCGCTCCGCCCAGTCAATTGTATTTACACAAACACACCGGATCCACGTGATTGCGTTCTCTTGGCAAGAAAAAAAAAAGGTAAATTTCTTCCGTTCTTTTTCCTTAAAATCGAAGAAATTGTTCGCAGCTAAGCACCATTTAATTCTCCAATAATCGAAGTGCTATATTTCTATACATCGTCTGTGAATGTCCAACGACGAACTTTTGTTTCTCGTCTCACGTGAGTGCGTAAAACTCGACGCGGTTTTTTTTATTTTTTTATTCTTCTCTCAAGTGTCGAGCATCACAGGTGGTTTTTGTTGATGTGTTTATTGCGCTTTTTTCGTGACGACGAGAGGGCCGACGTTGTCGCAATTGGACTTGTTGTGCGCTCCGTGGCTGCCGTCGCAGTAAGGCCACTGAATTCGAAATGCGAAAAAAAGAAAAAAACGTATTAATGTTTAAGAAGGAAAAAAGGAGCAATCGAAGAACAAGGTCGAGCTTGTGAAAAATTATTTCAGGCTGCAGGTGGCCATGGTTAACCGCTTATTTGCGTCGATGCGATGAGTGTACGTTTTTTTTTTTAGATATGCATTCTATCAGGCGCGATTGCGCAATCAGCGCGAGCGTTTCGCCTCGTCTACGCAATAAATATTTGTCCCGGATACGATTTTTTTTTCTTTGCGTAACAACTTTTCTCTCACCGTCAGCATTGTTTGCGTTTTTAATTGCCTCTAGTTTTTTTTTTATAATGGCTTTTTCGTTTATTGAAAGAAAAAAAAATCATATTCACGTTTTCGCTCCTCCAGCAACGACAGAACGCCGCCTTCTCCGTGATGTCCTCGACGTCGACTGTGTCAACGACTTTGGCACATTCCTTCTGGATTTTAGGGTTCAGAACCGTCTTCGGCGGCTGAAAAACGGCCGTTTCCAAATTATTTATGTTTTGTAGTTAATTTGCTTATTATTATCATTATCAAATAACAACGAAATCAGAAGGCGTTGTTTCATAATAATGATACCGAGACGATGATAATTATATAATTATTAGTATTTTTTGTTTATTATTCGTATTATTAGTTTATTATTAACGTTGCTGTAGTTTATTCTCAGTATTATTATTTTTATATTATTATTAGTATCATTGGTTATGCTAATATTGTTGTAGTAGTGTTGGATTTAATTCTTAGTATTATTGATGTTTGTATTATTATTATTGTTTTTATATTAATTGATTTTCTATTATATAATTTATTGTCATTACTATTATTTATAATAATTCACAGAAATCGAGATAGAAATATAGTAATGTTTACATAGAAATCATTTCTCAGAGATATTTATAAGGATAGTTCCCTTTTCTACCGCTACGAACGCTGCCGTCAAAACGGCTATCGCACCACTCAGGTTTATCATTTTATTTGTATTATTTTATTTTATAATTATATAACACTAATAACAATTATTATTATATAATTTATTATTAATGCTATTATTAAAAATTGATAGAAATCGAGATAGAAATATCGAAATGTTTATATAGAAATCATTTTTTAACAGAGAAATTCATAAGGATCGATAGTTCCCCTTTCTACCGCTACGAACGTTGCTGTCAAAACGGCTTTCGCCACCACGTATTTTTTAAACTACTCATTCCTTTTTTTTTCGCCTCCGATAGCAAAAAGTTTCCCGGTTGCTGTTTTCTGAATTTTTTTTTCTGAACGAATACCGCAAACTCACGGCAATCTAATTGAATTTTAACAATAACTATTAATATCATCTTTTGTTATAATTTCTACAATTGAACGCAGAGATGTCGAAATAATATTTTGAGAGACGGAATCTTATAGACGTAGAAATTGTATTATATCCTTAGTTATATTTGCACCCTGTATCGATGACAATACAATATTTATTTTCGTTCTTGATTGCCGTGAGATTCCGTTATTCGCGGAAACTTGAATGTCGAGTTGATGTAACGGCGCTTTTACAAATATATATATATATATATATATATATATATATATATATATATATATATATATATACGTGTGGGTGGGTGGGTGTGTGGCCAGGTTGCGTCGAAACGCAGTCGCGTGAGGTCAACACTGGCTCAAAAATTTCCACAATTACGCAACTCGCGCGCATTCCATAACGATACAAGTATACAGTGAAACGAGCAATCAAGTGTCACCCCATATCGGTCCTATATAGGTATACGTTATCTTGCACTCAGGGCCGTAGTGGATGAATGGCCAACCGAGGTGCCCCGAAAACTTTTTTTTTTAATTCCTATTTACATTTTTTTGTTAGTTTCGCTACTACGAAATTGACCGGAAGTCGGTGACTTCGGCAAATTTCAAATTGGGGGATTTTTTAGTATTTTTTTTGTTTTGCCTTAAGGATATCGGTGACCCACTTTGTTTCCATTTCTGAAAACTCGTTTCTGACAGTTTTTTCGGATCACTTTTATTTATTTGACCTTCGTATTTTTTTTTTTTTTTTTAATCAACAAGATTGTTATTCGGGGCCGTTGTTTTTTGTTTTGTTTTCGATTGTGTAAGATTCGAAAGGACGAGCGTTAAATCGTGAGAACTCACCAGTCGGGCAAGCGGGCAAAAAGCCTGATAAGACATGTATCCGATACCAGCAAGAAGAGCGCTCGGCGGGATCAACGACAACCAATCCCTGACTGTAAATACGCACAGGAGAAAAAAAAAAAAGAAAAGTAGTATGATTAGAACGATCCAGATTGTTGAAAATGTTCGGGGAGGGAACCCCTCGATAGAAAGCTGCGCGACTGCGATGAATGCAAAAGTAGCGAAATTTTACTTCTTTCGCGGCGAAAAAAAGCCTCGTTTGACACTGACGTATGATCGGATAAATAGATATCATACCACCGAGCCGAAACCAGCCGCCTATCGAGTCCGGTATCGGCAAACCCGCGAGATAATTCGGAATAGACACTTTGACGAGGTGCGATATCGGCTCCATCTTTTCTGCTACTACTGACCGAGTCAAGTGCAAGTCACAACGTGACGTTTCGGAACATGGAGCCTAGATACCAGGAGGTCCAGCGAGGCCTCTCAACTCGTCCCCAAAAATGGCTCGAAGTGATGGCGCTGGGGTGCTCCGGCACCTATATGTATATAGATATACGCTAAACATGGGTGCGATCTAAACAGATCACAGCTGATGTACCTAACCCTCATTCGTGTTAAGTGTCAAAGTATAATAAAATTGACGACGAAGTGCTACGGTGATTGATACGCATAAAGAACAATAGCAGCAGAACAAACGCATAGCAGCAACAAGAATAAAATACTTACAATAGTTTTAAATTATCGAATATGGTGTATTATTTGTAATATCTACAATAAAAAAGAATTTATTCCTATCCGTACTCTCAGTGAACAAGGAAGTTACTTTTGTCACAAATTATACAATACGTTACTCTACAGGCGATAAAGTTATCAGCCGGAATATTAAATATGCTTAAACAAAAGACTCATCTTTTCTCGCTCTTGAGTTTTTTTTTTCAAGCCGTCATGAGGAAATTAATCGGCGAAAATTTCGACGTTTGATGTCACGATCGGTCTGTCGTGAGGTTAGAAACTCATCCGATCACTTTCACCTCGTTGACCAATATATTACTATATATGTAGGTGCCGCTGCACCCCAGCGCCATCACGTCGAGCCATTTTTGGGGACGCTTTTTTCAGTGCCTTTGCATTGGCGCTGGACCTCCTGGTATCTAGGCTCCATGTTTCGGAACGTCGCGACGTAACATCATACCAGCGACGAATATCGATACACTCGTTTGTTTTATTTTCAGGACGATTCGAAACGTTGATAAAGCTTTGAATATCGATAATTAAATTCACGAGGACAGCTAACACAAAACTACAACTTTTATGTACAGACATTTTTTTTCAGTCACTTCAAGTTTCCGAGATATATTCATTTGGAAAAAAAAAACGGCATTTTCTAAAATGTTGAATTAAAAAATCTGAAAAAATTCACATAGAATGCCTTTTAGTAGTACTTTGATATAACCAATTATGGGGCAGATCTGAGATGGTCGAAAAAAAGTGGCTGAATTGACGGAGAATCCCTCATGTGTGGAACACAATATCCGATAAAAGGCCACCTCGTCCCTGTTTGCAAACATTCATTCTTTTGACGAAATTTTCAATAACATTTTGGCATAATTGCGGACTAATTTCATTAATGGTGCGTCCAATTGTTTCCTTGAGCTCCGGAATGGTCTGTGGATCATTGGCATACACTTTTTCTTTCAGAAAACCCCCAAAGAAAGAAGTCCAATGGCGTCAAATCGCACGATCTTAGTGGTCAATTCACATCGCCGCGGCGCGAAATAAACAAGAACATGAAACTTCGTCTGTAATAACTTTCATAATTTTCACAATTTCTATGCGTTACTCGATCGTGTAATTCTCCATGACTAAACCTCAATACTTCCTAACGCCAGATGTCAAAGATTAGTACTTTATGTTTGCCACAAAAAAATGGCGCGCAATTTAAAATGTTAGGTCATTTTGAGACACCATTTATATATGTGTCCCTCGATTGTTATTTTTCTAAGAAATTTGATCGATTACTGTATACGTTAGAGCGGTTGATTATTTTTCCAAGACACTTTATCGATCTTTGTACTCGTTTGAGCGAGCGGTTATTTTTCCAAGACATTTTATCGTTACCTGTACACGTTGGAGCCAGTGGTTATTTTTCCACGACATTTTATCGATCTTTCTACTCGTTTGAGCGAGCAGTTATTTTTCCAAGACGTTTTATCGACAATTGAACTCGCTCCAACAAGTGGTTATTTTTCCAAGACACTTTTCTTTCACTTTATTATAATTTATTTTGTAATCGATGTAAAATCTTTCTAAGACGTAAAAAAAATGCCTCGCGATCTTTTCGCGAAGCCCTAACACGCATGAAAATCCTTAAGACTCGTATAGTATTCCACCAATTGAGTTGCTCCCTCAGTTTATGCCCAGTTGAATCGCAGCCCGCGATTGGTATGACGCTCACGCTACGTCTTACGGATATTCCTTCGTGATTGCCTTCGAGTGTACAATATTATTTTTTTTCTGGATATTTCACACCAATCACAAAATAAATGACGATAAAAACGAATAAAAAAATTCTGAGAACCACAACCCCTCGTTTCACCGAGTTAAATCGCTCAATCATCCATCGGCGAGCACATAAATCCGAAACTCCGTTGGTAAGAACGAGCGCGCGTGAGCCGTCAAGCCGTGGGATTTGATCTCCGCGCGCCCGATACGTGACGCCATCCTACGGTGTACGCGAGAACTATCGCGCTAGCCGGCAATGCGAGTCCGCGAGTTTACGGTTCGCCGCAGTGTCGCTTTTGCTTCTGTCATTGAGCGGTCGTGAGGACACGCGCCGTATCGAAAGACAAAACAAATAAACATAAACAAAACTGTTCTCGTCTCCTCTTGTCGTTGGTAGTGTGCTGCGTAAACAACGTTAGTAACGCGACGCAGGTGTCGCGTTTGCGCGGTCGCGTCTCTCCCTCGGTACAGTCGTCGAGCGCCGCGTTTTCACGTGTATGTGTGTGTGTGCGTGTGAGCGCAGGACACTCGTCGCTAGCCGCAGCAGTAGAGTGCTGTTCAGTGCTCGACGCGCCAGCGCCAACCGTCAATCACTAAAGTTGCTCCGCGGCTGAGAGCAAAAAAAAAGATCCGAAAGGTTTAACGATATATATGTACGTAAAGCGCGTCAGAGTGTATACGTATATAGAGAGTTTGCGGCACTGGCCGAGTGCAGGAGTGGCGTTACAGTTGTTGCCTGCATTCCGTCATCGCTTGGCGCCCCAGGTCCCCTTTACCCCCCCCTCTGTGTACTCTCGCGTGTATGTGCGCGCGCGTCTCTCGCGCGCTCGTGTTGGCGTGTGTGTGTGTGTTGCTCTGAGGATTTTCACGGGGCTGCAGCTTGACAAATCGGGTCTACGGGGTGCCGGTAGTCACTTCTCACGTTCCCGAATCTTCCAATAACAATAATCTCCTGTTCGAAAATATCGCGACCTGTTCCTCGATATGTACGTGCGCAACGTTTTTTTCACCGATCGAAAATTAACGAAATAAACACTCGCGACTGCGTTCTCTTTTTGTTATTTTTTTATTCTCTCGTTCGCCGCTCATTGGCTGGAGTATAAAACTGTCGGGAAAATTGGTCCCGTTCTCGCGACGTTTTTTTTTTTTTTTCGCACAGCCTCCTTGTTTACATCGAGTGAAAAGTGTCGTGGGCTTGAAATTTCGATATTTTGAATCGGACAAGTTCTCGTGACGAGGAATAATAAACTGTCGTCGAATGAACGTGTGCTGCTGCAATCGTCGAGCAGCGACTGATCGACCCTGCCGTGTAACGAAGAGTGAGAGAAAGATAGAGATAGAGAGAGGTCCAGTGAGTGCGGTGAGCTCGTGAGGTGAGGATCGATGTCGGTGCTACTGTGAAAACATGGCTGAGGAACTGTTGGTAACGCTGAGCAGAAGCGACAACGCCGGCTTTGGTTTCTCCCTTCTCGGTACTGCCGGACTCCCTCACGTTATTTACGACATCGTTGAAAATTCACCGGCCGCGGAGAGTGGCAAGGTACGTTTTCGCGAACAAATTGATATAAAGTTTTTTTTTTTTTTTTTGTGTATGCCCGAAATTGCGAGTATTAAAGTATCGACCCGGTACGTGGCGCTCGCTCGTCAGAGACGCCCGGATCGACTTTCCTCGCGTGTGTGCACGCTTAACACCTTTTGTCCCTCACTTTTCTTCTTATTCGCGACGAAACTTTTCATACCTGGCACAACTTTGACCCCCCCCCTCCCTCGCTCTTTTGATCTAACGGCGAGACGCAATTCGCGCGCGCGCGAATGCGAAAAGCGCGAAATATTCGGCGAAACGATCCCGGTACGGTCGAGCGGACGAGTCGGCCGCGATTTTTGTCGCGCGGACACTGTGGAAACCCTTGTAATTTCTTCGTGCCCGTCGCGGACGAGCCTCCTCCTAAATCTTTTAACCCTTTGGATGAATGATGCTGAAAGTTGCGTCGTTGGAACGCGACTTTTTTTTTTTTCATTGCACAAATTTTATTATGGTCGACTTCGGCTGTGAACAACACTCAATTTTTACGTAATCTTACCAGAGATTTGCGATCGCAATTTGCAAAAAGAAAGACTTTGGATAACGATAAAAATAAATTAAAAAAAAAAATCTTTGCATCGATGCAAACTTCAACGATGTGTGATTTGACCCTTTACAAAGATTCAGGGTGTCTAACGACCTGAGAAGTCATGAAAAGCCATGAAATTACACTC
Source organism: Ophion ventricosus (assembly GCA_963932345.1). NCBI lineage: Eukaryota > Metazoa > Arthropoda > Insecta > Hymenoptera > Ichneumonidae > Ophion > Ophion ventricosus. Next base: position 6,583,474 of record OZ010713.1, read on the forward strand.
GACCCCGAAAAAGTCATGAAATGTCATGAAAAATTATCAGTCTACCTGATTCTTTTAGACCTCTTCAGAGCTCATTATCATGGCCGATTTTTGTAATAATTTATCCAAAATAATTTCAAATTTTCGCGGATTTGCAACAATCTACGGTATTAGCTAAAAAGGTAGCAGAAAAAAAATGATATGGGCTTAAAGTTTGCATGGTTGGTATGCAACCGAAATTCTCTTCAATTCCTTATTTTTATTATCGAAAATCATACGTTGTGGATTTAGGTCGCGGATCGCTAAATAAGAATGCTAAAAAAAATATTCGCGTGATTTTCAGAGCTTGAATCTGCCAAAGGAAATTTGAGAAATTCCGAAAAAAAAAAATTTCGTTGCATCCCCACGATGCAAACTTCAACCTCATAAATTGATTCGTTATCTCAACATAAAGTGGAGCGTCGATTATCCGAACGTCAATTATCGGAATGACGATTTGGTTTATTCGAGATGTCAATTATCCGATTGGCGATTTGGGTTATCCAAAATATCAATTATGTAAACAATAATTTTGTTCATCCGTATGTTTAGTTATTCGAACGATTACGTCCTATATATTGTTGCACGATACATTGTTGTACGTCCCCTCCACTTTCTAGGCCTGCGCGACAAACATTGTATGTATGTGTATGTACGTGTATTTTCATTCGGCTCCTCAATGAGTTTAACATTTAGTCCTATTGTCTATTATCTAGGCGTTATTTGCAATTCATCAAAAATGTACTTGTACTATTAACATATTATTTTTTGTATTTTTCATTGCATTTTTAAATATATATATATTTGTATTTTATATTTTTGAATATATATTTTTATCATATTGAAAGAGTCTAAGAGCCATACAAAGAAAAAGTTCATTGTATTTTTAAATATATATATTCGATCATATTGAAAGAATCAACGTTTTTTTTCCGCCCACGGAATATTGCTGTTCGGTTATCCGATTTTTTTATTATTCGAAAGGCGCCCGGTTCCAATTGATTCGGATAATCGACGCTCTATTGTATTACTTTTTCTTTGTTATTCGTGTAAGTTCCTAAATGTATGTAATAATTTTCCAGATATTTCCAAAATATATTTCTTTACAGCAAACTTGAAATGATGTTTGTCTCACATTTTTTTTTTTTTTTTATGAGACTGAAGTTTGCATCGTTGGAACGCAACGAAAGTGATTATTTTTCAATTGCTCGAATTTCTCGTGGCTAATATTCGTCACGAAAATCCATCAATCATTTTTTTAAATCGTTTATTTAGAACGATCTTGAAGTTTGCATCGTTGGCATATAACGAAATCATTTTTTTTTTAAATATTTTTATTTCCGTATTTTTATTATTTTACAAAATTCCTTTTTCTGCAGATTTCAATTCTAGATCTCTAAGCAATGAAAAAAATTATTGAAACTTTTTCGTAACGAAGATTTACCAAAAGAAAATTCGAGCAATGGTAAAAGAATAATTTTCGTTGCATCCGAACGATGGAAACTTCAAACTCATTATTTAGAGATCTATCATTTTTATCTGTAAGAAAATCATTCGTAAAATAATTTAAACGAGGAAATAAAAATATGAAAAAAGAATTTTCGTTGCATTCCAACAATGCAAACTTCAAGACCATCTTTTTTTTTTACTACACATGGAATTGTACAGTTTGGCGACTTTTCGTTTATTTCGTATACTTTTTATTGGCATACAACACCTGTTTCAAAGAGCAGAATATAAATATAAAAATTTAGAAAATTAGTCGCACTAAAGAATTATAAATTATACCAGAAAGTTATACTAAGGGTCGTGAAAAAATCCATATTTCTTGCCTTAAAAATCCTTTAATGTCATGAAATTTCGGTTCTGGTGAAAATTAGACACCCTGAAAAATTGCCATAACTCGTTCAATTTCTGGAACTTTTACAAAATCTTTACCGCAAATTCAAGTCAAGACCCTAGGCTATAAAGCAATTCAATAAAAAATGATATTTAAAAAATTTCGTACCAAGTTTCATATATAAGTCACCCACATAAAACATTCTGTACTAAAGCCAAACAAACTAAAAGTGTTATAATTCTTCAAAACGTTACTGTGTCGATCCTAAATTTTGCCCACGGGCCCAGAAAGAACGGAGCAATAATACATCCAATATTTATCGTCATGCTATCATCTCCGACAACTCCCGTCCATCCTAAGTGTCCATTCCCGATTGCAACGTAAATCTGGTCGGATAAGTCAGCGGCGGAAAGTACCGTGGTCAGGACTGCGAAAACCATCGAGATAATGGCAACTAACCCTACACCCGCGTAATCGTACATCGACCATCCTTATTTCACGTATTCTTTTCGATTCTTCAAATCCGATGTCCTTTTCTACATGCGAACTCCGTGACTCCTCCTCGTGGACTTTTTCCACTATCATTATTCTTCCTTTAATTCCCTCCTTCCGTTTTCCACGTATACGTATACCTACCTCGTGGCCATTTTGCCGCGAACGATTATTCCACATCCGATTCGCGGGGCTAAATCAGGATAAAATACAGTTGCTCTCTCTCTCTCTCTCTCTCTCTCTCTCTCTCTCTCTCTCTCTCTCTCTCTCTCGCTCTCTCTCTCTCGCTCTCTCGCTCTCTCGCTCTCTCGCTCTTTCTCTCTTTTTCTTCTTTCTTCTTGCGATCTCGTGTGCAATGCGGATCACGAACCCATTTCCAATGGTTCCAAATACCTGCTCGTCTATAGTTGGACTTTTATTTCATTGGGCTGCACGGATCCGAAGATATATGCCCTTTTGTCGCAAAAAATGTGATTTTGAAGTTAGCATTGTTGGAATGCAATACAAATAAATATTTCTCAATTCCTTTGATTTCTTTTGGCAGATTTTTCCTACAAAAATCCCTCGATCATTATTGAAGATATTTATTTACGCGATCTACGATATAAATCCATAGAAAATAGAACTTCTATAATAATAAAAATATGGAAAATAAAATGTGAAAAAGAACTTCCGTTGCGTCCCGACGTTGCAAATTTCAACACTATAATTTTGCATCGTTGGAACGCAACGAAAATAATTCTTTTGTGTAATTGCCAATTGTTTTTTTTTTTACAAATCACAGCTACGGCAAACTTTTTTTATGAGCCGCGCTAAAAAAATTCCAACCTATATATGGATCGAAAATTATTTTGGATAACAATAAAACTTGAGAAAAATAGAAAGATCGAGAGTTTTCGTTGCGTTCCGACGATGCAAGCTTCAGCAACATAAAAAGATTGGTTACTTTGTCGTGACTACGTTCGTTGTGCCAATCCGGGATGTTACTATCGTGTTGAAGTTTGCATCGTTTGAATGCAACGGAAATTCATATTTTTATTTCCTCATTGTTATCATTTTACAATTTTTTTGTTGTTGTATTTTCAGATAATACATTTATAAATAAGCAATTAAATAAATTGAGGAATTTTCGTGGCTGAAAAATACCAAAAAAATTTGTGCGATTAAAAAAAAACATTCGTTGCGCTCCAACGAGGCAAACTTCAATCTCATAAGTTTGGATCGTTGGAACGCAACGATTTTTTTTTCATAATTTTTCGTTTCTTTATTTTTATCATTATTCAAAGCGATTTTTTTGCGAATTGAAATTATAAATCTCTAATAATAATACGTAAAAGCGTTTGAGTGATCACGACCTGAATTGGCGAAAAACAATTTGTGCAATTAAAAAAAAAAATCGTTGCATTCCAACGATGCAAACTTCAACGTCATACGAAAGCTCTTTTTGACATTTCATTTTTCTTACATTCATTATTATAGAAGATTTTTTGTCTTCATGGATTTATATTGTAGATTGTTAAATAAGTATCTTAAGAAAATGGTTGAGGGTTTCTGTAGGCAAAATCTGCCGAAGGAAATTGAAGGAATTCAGAAATATTAACCCTCCGTGGTCACACATCCAAATTCAATCGCGGTGGTCACACTTGGGTCGATTCTACCCAGTCAGTTTTCAAAAAAGTATTGTGACCAAACTATCCGTCCGAAGTGGTTCAAAAAATTATGGAACATGCTTTGAACGTTCTAGATGATGAACGAACATTTTTTTTTATAAGAAATAAAATGGCGACATGTTTAAAAAAATTCATAAAGAGGTGAAAACGCAAAAAAGACACTTTTTCGCTCAAAAAATCATAGTTCCGTGAATTGTCAATATTTTTACCTAAAATTTGGACGTGATACTCCTTAGATATGCTACATTTGAGAAAAAATAGTAGCATAGTGCGCGTTCCAAAAAAGGTATTTATTCCGACATGTGAAGAGGATAAATGGTATGAGGATACTTCAAGCTCCAGGTAAGATGGTGAATGCAGCCCCATTCGAAGCTGGGATCTATTATATATTGGCGCAAAAAATTGATCGACAGGTCGACTCTGCCCAGGGTGACCACGAAGGGTTAATTTTCATTGCATTCCAACGATGCAAACTTCAACTTTATATGTTATTTGATGAAGAAGGATTAGTTCGATTTCATGGCTATATTGGGTGAAGTAAAAAGTTCTGAGCGTTTTCCGCTAGATGTCTTTAGTGAGCCATATCTCACGATGTATACATCGCATCGGGTTATACTTATACGGCGATTTAAAGGTGACATTACGCTTCAAAAAAAGTTTTTTGACAGTTTTGTGTTTGGTGAAGCCAGTTGGGTGTTACAGCGTTCCAAAATGGAGGTAAAACAGAGAAAATTCGATACATTCTTCAGTACCACTACAACCAAGGTGAAAAGGCGGAGCAGGCGGCCAAAAAAATTTGTGCTGTTTATGGACCCAATACAGTATCGAATGCAACAGCAAAGCGGTGGTTCTAACGATTCCGTTCTGGTAATATGGACGTCGAAGATGAGGCACGCTCTGGTAGGCCAATCGTCGAAAATATCGATAAAATCATGGAAATCATCGAGTCGGACCGGCATGTGAGCGCTTATTCCATTGCCCAGGAACTGAAGATTAGCCAGAAAACCGTTTGGAGCCATTTGCATAAGGCTGATCTCAAGAAGAAGTTCGATGTATGGGTGCCACATGAATTGACGCAAAAGAACCTTTTGGACCGAATTGATGCCTGCGATTCTTTGCTGAAACGTAACGAAATCGACCCATTTTTGAAGCGGATGGTGACTGGCTATGAAAAATGGGTCACATACGAGAACAACAGCCGAAATAGATCGTGGTCAAATCGTGGTTAGCCGGACCAAACGATCGCCAAGCCCGGATTAACAGCCAAGAAGGTTTTGCTGTGTGTTTGGTGGGATTGGAAGGGAATCATCCACTATGAGCTGCTCCCATCGGGCCAAACACTCAATTCGGACCTCTACTGTCAACAACTGACCAGATTGAAGCAGGCGATCGACCAGAAGCGGTCAGAATTGGCCAATAGGAAAGGTGTTGTGTTCCATCAAGACAACGCCAGGCCGCACACATTTTTAACGACGCGCCAGAAGCTCCGAGAGCTTGGATGGGAGGTTCTGTCGCACCCGCCGCATAGTCCAGACCTGGCACCAAGCGATTATCACCTTTTCAAGCATTTGCAAAATTTTCTTGATGGTAAAAAACTAGCCTCAAGAGAGGCTTGTGAAAATGAGCTGGTCAAGTTTTTTACCAATAGGGACGAGGACTTCTTCAATCGCGGAATTATGAAATTTCCTTCAAAATGGACAAAAGTTATCGAACAAAACGGCGCATATTTGATCTAAATTGGATAATCCTAACTATGTTAATTTCATCGTCGAAATAAAGCGAAAAATCGCTCAGAACTTTTTACTTCATCTAATATTAATAGCGTACCTTTTGACCCGATTCTCATAGTACCAATGCAGATTTGCACATGTAGATATCTAGAGGGTGATTCACAAGTATTAGGTTTCCCTTTGCGAGCATAGAGGGCGTGTCATTGCGATCAAAACGCTATTTTTAAAACGTTCTGCGAGAAAAAATTCCCCGAGATATTCGCGTTTAAAGTTCAAGTAGTAAACGACGGCACAGTATAGTTGCTCACGTGCGGAACGTGCAAGTCGGATCGAGAGTGGGTTCGAATCTACCTCTTCGGGCGGTTGAATTTTTTTTTTCGGTAAAAAATAATGAACCCCGCTTTGCAAATCCATAATATTATTGAATATTTTTTGTTTATCATTTAATAATTGAAGAAAGAAAAAAAAATCGCGCACCAGCAACTATTGTGCCATTGTTTACGCAGCGTCGGACTTTGTACGCGAATATCTTCGGAAATTTTTGTCGCACGACATTTGAAGTGGAGAAAAGCGTTTTGCTCGCAATCAAACACCCTTATATGCTTACCAAGAGAACCCTAATGGTTGGGAATCACCCTGCATGTATATACCTTGAACTGACCTCTACTGCCTCGAATATATCTCGTTGAGGCAGTAGCAGTCTGTTCGTGAATGATATTGTGGACGTGGCATAGGGCAAAAGGGACTGTCCGTCTTGCTCCCTCGCGTGCCAAGGAAACATGTCCGGGGAGATGCCGATTGGCCGGATAGGATACTTCGTTCTTTCGAGCCAACGGCCGCATTCCTTGCCACCCTGGCACACTCGGCAACTCTCGATCTTCTTCCCTCCTCTCTTTTTTTCCTCCTAGTCTTCTTCCTTTTATTTATTTTTTTAACATTTCCTTAGCTCAGTCAGTACTTCGTTCGACCTTCACGTTGAATTGCACTTTCGACGTGTACACATTCACACACGTACACAGGCATGTTCACAAACATATACACGCATTGTATACATTTATTACACGGTGAAAAGTTTCCGGACAAAAATTCAAAAAAAGTTCCGGAACGATTTTTTATGCCATTTCGCCGATAGATGACATAAATGAATTTAATAAACGGCTCTTTTAAAGGGAGGAAGTCACCTTCATTCCGTTTTTTAATTGAACATTTTTTACTATTCTTTTTACGACTAGTACCCTTTTTTGAAAACGACCGTTTTTCGCCTTTTTTTGTTCCTTTTCTGGTGGATCCCGTTTACGGACAAAAGTTTTTTTTATGCATTTCTTTGATCGAAATCATAAAGGGGGAAGCTCAAGCTTCAATTTTTTTTTTTTTTTAAGCTTCGTATGATTTTTTTTCTAAAGATATTTTGATTAAAAAAAAAGAGACTATTTAAAAAATAACGCGTAACGCGAGAACGACAAGGATTCAAGGAAAACCTCGAGAAAGTAAAAAGTTGAATTGGTTTTCGTTGAGTTCGCGAGAATTTTTTCAGATTTCTTTTCGAAATTTTTTTTTTCACCTATTTTCGGTAAAAAATCAGATGATTTAATAACCGTAAATCGAGAAAAAAATCTGAAATAATTCTATTGCGTTGAAAATAGAAAAATAAAAAATTTTCCTCTCTTGAAAGTTTACCACCAAACCCCTTGGTTCTCGAGTTACGTAGGTAATAGGTGAAAAAAAAATTTCGAAAAAAAATCTGTAAAAATTCTCGCGACCTCAACGAAAACCGATTCAACTTTTTACTATCTTGAGGTTTTCCTTGAATCCTTGTCGTTTTCGCGTTATGCGTTATTTTTCAAATTGTCTTTTTTTTTTAATCAAAATATCTTTAGAAAAAAATCGTACTAAACTTAAAAAAAAAACAAAATTGAAGCTTGAGCTTCCCCTTTTATGATTCCAGTGAAAGAAATACATAAAAAATTTGTCTGTAAACGGGATCCACTAGAAAAGGAACAAAAAAGGCGGAAAATGGGCGTTTTCGAAAAATGGTACTAGTCGTAAAAAAAATAGTAAAAAAATTTAAAAAACAACGGAATGAAGGTGAATTCCTCCCCTTCAAAATGCCGTTTATTAAATTAATTTATGTCAACTATTGGCGAAATGGCATAAATAGTCATTCCGGAACTTTTTTAAATTTTTGTCCGGAAACTATTCGCCGATAATTTTCATATATAAATTAAAGGGTTTGCGTAAACTCGAAATTTTAAACATACGATTTTTTTATTGCCTAGTTTTACAGTCTTTAATCACCAAAGAAGATTTTGTGAAAATTCCAAAAACTGACACAGAGTCATGACGATTTTTACGAAGGGTCAGATCGTTCACTGCGCTACGGCGAACTAGCTCGCCGCGATTTACCCTTTTTTCTTACAACGTTGAAGTTTGCATCGTGGGGATGCAACTTTTTTTTTATTTTTGTTCAATATTTATTTCTTTTTTTTTCTTCATTTCTTTCGTCTTCCATTTTCTCTTCTCTTATTTATTTTTTTCATTTTCATCTTTCATTTGTTTATTATTAAATATTATCGAAAGCCTTTTGTTTCAATTGAGGTCGTATATCTCTAATAAGAATACGTAAAAACGTTCGAGTGATTTTTACAGCCTGAATAGGTCAAATAAAATTTGTGCAAAAAAATTGATAATTCGCCGCGTTCCAATGATGCAAATTTCAACCTCGTTTTTTTTAAATGTTTTTCACGAAACTCTGTTTTAGGAAACATTGAAAATCGTTTCTCAAAATATATTCGTCCGATTCACTTCATATTCGGACTGGACATAGTTTATAACATTTTGTATCGGATGACCGAGTGATTTTTCGATATGTTTATCTATTTTTTAATAACAAATTGTCAAAGTTGTTTTTTCTTTCGGTCGAAAATCGATCTTCGTTTTCTACGACTTGCCATTTTCGTAATTTTCAAAATTTCACATGAGTAACCAGTCATACGAAAGTTTGATTATTAAACAAAAAGTACATTTTTTTATTTTCCATTTGAAATCATTGCCAGAACGACCTAAACCGATTGACCATGCAGCAATCGCGACACTTTTTTAAAATAATAACTATTCCATTGTTGATCAATATTTTTCTATAAAGGAATAACTCAAACTTGGCAAGACTGTGTATTAATTGTGTGTAAAATCCCGACCTCGTGATCCTAATACGATGATTATAAAAAAATATTGAAAATCTACCTGTTTTTATGACGTTGGAGTTTGCATCGTTGGAACGCAACAGAAATGATTTCTTTTCTTTTATATTGCACGAATTTGTCGATTTGGGCTGTGAAAATCGATAAAATATTTGTAAGTATTTTTATTAGTGATTTGCGACTTGAATTTAAAAAAAAGCTTTGGATAATGTTGAAAATAAAGAAATGAAAAATGAAGAGAAAAAAATCGTTGCACCCCAATGATGCAGACTTACAACTCTTTCTGATTAAATTTCATAGAGAATTTTCCACAAAGATCAAAGAAAAATCCTAGCACGTTTGAGAGCAGTGACATTTCCGGAATGCCGAATTCAGTACTAATCCACTAATTGATGAAACTGGTTTGTAGTGTCTGAGAAAAGACGAACGGATGAAATTTCTACTTTCCGGATGGAAGTCAGATTGGGGAAAAAAAATTCTAGACTTTGGTGAGACTCGTCGGGTGACGCGCGTAGTGTGATTTTGCTTCAGAAAGTTGTGCGTCAACTCTTTTCATCCTGACAAATAAAGCCAAGCGCTGTTTCGGATCATCGCAACAGAGTGCTCCGTTCAATTCACGCAAAGAGCATATTCGCCTATGCGAATCTATCAATAGGGCGTTGATCAATGACGAATGCGATGCGACGAGATTTCAGTCCTTGAAATCGTGCAACGCAATTTAAACAACCGATCAACGTGTTTGCGCGCGTATGTGTACGTGTGTGTCGATTATTCTGATTGCCATTGATACTTGGGAACACGGAACTCGATTCTATTTGTGGTCGACACGTGAAATCATTGAGATGCTCCGGCGTGCTACAACACTGTCGGAAAATTGCACGTATGTGGAGATTGCGTCGACTCATTCACCATTTTTTGGCCGAGGACCACAAAATGGCGACTCTCCGATCCGTATCACCTTTTCTTTTCTTGCGTTTCGCCATTTTGTTGCGTATGAACGCAAAATGGCGTTTCTTCGATGCCAACTGGCGTTTCTTCCTTGCGGGTGTCATCATTTTGTTGCGTAGGATCACAAAATGGCGGTTATTCGATGCCGATCGTCGTTTCTTTCTTGCGTTTCACCATTTTGTTGCGTATGGCCACAAAATGGCGAATATCTGATGCGCACCTTCCTTTCATTCCCGTATTTCGACATTTTGTTGCTTATGCTCATAAGATGGCGTCTTTCCATTGCGAGTCGCCATTTCGGTGTCGTAGGACACAAAATGGCGTCTACCGAGCGCGCATTCCTTGTTTCTATACTCGAAGTCCGCAAATCGTGTTTTCTTCTCTTTCAAACCGTCATTTCGCGATCGCGGTCCACAAAATGGTGCTTGCCTCCATGCATCAATTTTTCTTCGTTTCTAAGTTGCCATTTAGTGATCATAGGCCACGAAATGGTGCCTTCTGGCCATACATCATATTTTCTTCGCTTCAAGTCGCCATTTCCTGATCGTGGTCCAGAAAATGGCGCCTCCTGGCCGCACATCATATTTTCTTCGTTTTCAAGTCGCCATTTGGTGATCGTGGATCACGAAATGGCGCCTCCTGACCATCAATCACATTTTATTCGTTTCTAAGTCGCGATTTTGTGATCGTGGAACACAAAATGGCGCCTTCTGACCACACATCGCGTTTCCTTCGTTTCCAAATCGCCATTTTGTGATCGACGACTACAAAATAGCGCCTCCTGACCGTACGTCCCATTTTCTCCGTTTCCAATTTGGCATTTTGTGATCGATCACCACAAAATGGTGTCTCCTGACCGTACGTCCCATTTTCTCCGTTTCCAATTTGGCATTTTGTGATCGATCACCACAAAATGGTGTCTCCTGACCGTACGTCCCATTTTCTCCGTTTCCAATTTGCCATTTTGTGAATCGACGACCACAAAATGGCGCTTCCTGACCGTACGTCCCATTTTCTCCGTTTCCAAGTTACCATTTCGTGATCGTAGACTACAAAATGGCGCCTCCTGACCGTACGTCGTATTTTCTCCGTTTCCAAGTTACCATTTCGTGATCGTGGACTACAAAATGGCACCTCTTGACCATTTCCTTCGTTTCCAAGTCGCTATTTAATGATCCACGGACCACAAAATGGCTGTTCCGTGTTCTCGTACATTCTGCAAACGTTCGGGTATAGCGAGCTCGTTGGTATTTCGCTATATACCGCTTAGAATATCAGTGCACGCCCTCTGTCGATCGACCGCGTTACTAACTGTGGTAAATACCGCGCCGTTCGGCACGCGGTAGCCAGAATACATATACGTGGCGTAATCCCGTGGCTAGCGCGCGCGCGCGCGCGCGCCTCGTATATACACCACGTATCTCCTTACCGTTGTAACACGATTCACGTAAAAAGTCACGAGCGCTCATGCGGCGCGGTGTATGACGGACATACGCACACACGAGACGCTCGAACGTGCCACAAGCTACTCAGCTCATATGCAACGACAAAAAAAAAAAGAAAAAAAAAACAGAAAACCATTACGTCGGACGATAACGACAGGTCGTAGCTGGCCTCAAGTTGAGAATCAGTTGGCCGTGCGATTTCTCGAAAAATCTTATCTGAATTCTTATCCAGCACCTGTCACGTGGCGGGATAAAACATGCACCATTGAAGAAAAACTTTATACTGTTGCCACGTAGGAGACTCTGTAATTGGTTATTTGAAAATTGACTCGTGGCTTCGATATAATTGACTATAGTTGTAACATCCGTCATATCGAGATAGACAATGACATTCGTTTGCGAGTTCCAACATATATCCTTGCAGGTTTTTACGTGTTGCCCTTCACAATTGAACCGTTTCGTATCACTCCCTAGCTGATCTAACCTATCTTCCGATGCGTCCACAGTCAGCGTAAGGTAGTAATCTCGTCGGGGCACGAGATTACTACCTAGATTTGTGTTTTTTATTTCGAGGACCCATTCAAAAGGATTCACCGTTGTGTATTCGAGATATTGGCAATCAACGATTGCACGGTTTTACACGTGTTCTTATAAAGAGCAGTGGAAAATTTCACATTTCACGCAATAACTTCGAAACTTTTCTACAGATTTTTATTTTTTATTCTCAATTACAGAGGAACGTATGACGAAGTGGGTAAAAGAAAATCATGAATTTTGACCATCTAGTTTCAGAGATATAGCGATTTAAATTAAGCAATGTCTAGCGACGCTAGCGCCAAATATCACGACAAAAATTGGCTGGGCTTGCGACGTTGCCACGATTTCCGCGCTCGCTAGACTACAGTTGTGTGTGCATATCCGTATACGCAGAGTATCTACGTATTAGTAGCCGGAATGGATAGTCTGATACAAAAATGAGGGTTAGGTGATGGACGGAACGTTGTTATTTTTGGAACTCTAAACATTATATTGGGTGAAGTAAAAAGTTCTGAGCGTGTTCCGCTAGATGTCTTTAGTGAGCCATATCTCACGATGTATACATCGCATCGGGTCATACTATACGGCGATTTAAAGGTGACATTACGCTTCAAAAAAAGTTCTTTGACAGTTTTTTGTTTGGTGAAGCCAGTTGTGTGTTACAGCGTTCCAAAATACAGGTAAAAAAAGAGAAAATTCGACACATTCTTCAGTACCACTACGACCAAGGTGAAAAGGCGGAGCAGGCGGCCAAAAAAATGTGTGCTGTTTATGGACCCAATACAGTATCGAATGCAACAGCAAAGCGGTGGTTCCAACGATTCCGTTCCGGTAATATGGACGTCGAAGATGAGGCACGCTCTGGTAGGCCAATCGTCGAAAATGTCGATAAAATCATGGAAATCGTCGAGTCGGACCGGTATGTGAGCACTTATTCCATTGCTCAGGAACTGAAGATTAGCCAGAAAACCGTTTGGAACCATTTGCATAAGGCTGGTCTCAAGAAGAAGCTCGATGTATGGGTGCCACACGAATTGACGCAAAAGAACCTTTTGGATCGAATTGATGCCTGCGATTCTTTGCTGAAACGTAACGAAATCGACCCATTTTTGAAGCGGATGGTGACTGGCGAAGAAAAATGGCTCACATACGAGAACAACAGCCGAAAAAGAACGTAGTCCAATCGCGGTGAGCCAGCCCAAACGATCGCCAAGCCCGGATTAACGGCCAAGAAGATTTTGCTGTGTGTTTGGCGGGATTGGAAGGGAATCCACTATGAGCTGCTCCCATCGGGCCAAACACTCAATTCGGACCGCTACTGTCGACAACTGACCAGATTGAAGCAGGCGATCGACCAGAAGCGGCCAGAATTGGCCAATAGGAAGGGTGTTGTGTTCCATCAAGACAACGCCAGGCCGCACACATCTTTAACGACGCGTCAGAAGCTCCGAGAGCTTGGATGGAAGGTTCTATCGCACTTCATCTAATATTTTGACAATTCAGAAAAAGGTACTTTTCATTTCATTTCAACAAAGCAAGCTTCAATATCATTTGAATGCAACGAAAATGCTTTTTTATTGTTTCATTTATTTTTATCATTCAAAATCTTTTATCGTAGAACTCTAACGTTAAAAACCTTAGAGTTTTTAAGGTTAAAAAGCATTTTCGTTGCATTCATATGATATTGAAGCTTGCTTTGTTGAAATGAAACGAAAAGTACCTTTTTTTGAATTGCCAAAATATTAGATTAAGTAAAAAGTTCTGAGCGTTCTTTCGCTTTATTTCGACGATGAAATTAAAAATGACGAGAAAAAAAAATCACCAATCACAAGAAATTCATTTACGTTGCATTCCAACGATGCGAACGTCAAAATCGTAAGAAAGTCGAGTGAATTGGGAAATCCATTCGCTTCAATGTACCCATCTGAACATCCATACAATATATAAAGTAAAAAAAAAAAACTTTATGGGTTTCCAACAGGTAAACGTGACCGTCAAGGATACAGGTTTTTTTTTTCGACCGCGGGGTCTTTTTTCTCTTCCCCGGACGTAAAAAATGTCCAGTGCCGGGAATCAAGCAACGCTGGTAAGGCTGACCGAGCGCGGGATATATCGTTGCTCGATTCGATATTCAGGTTGGATGAATCGTTGGAATAAATCGTGCCGACCTTCCGCGCGCGCCGCCGAGCTGAGATTAATGGCGTTCGCTCCGCTCGCCGAAGAGCCGTGAATTCATTCCATAACGTATGGGCTACGATCGTGTGCTAAATTGGCAAAAATTAAAGTCTCTCGGGGAAAAAAAAAATCAATAGGCTCTAACTATCTAACGGATTTTCTTGCAAAAAATGTGCATTTTTTTTTTTGATAAAAAAAGAATCGTGAAATGGGCCGCGATTGAGGTTTCGCGTTCTTGGGACCTTCGAGGGCGACGAAGAGGCACGAAAAATGCAGGAGATAGCGAAAAAAAAGTAAAACAATATTGAAGAAAACGGAAAAAAAAATTAACTGTAACAAAAAGAGTAGCAAAAAAAAAGGAAAAAAAAGTAGTGAAAAACTGAAGAATAGAATAGGTAAATTATCAGTTAAATGAAACGACAATAGAAGAATAATGGTAGAAAGGACAAGAAGTTGAAAGGATAGGGGATGACGAAAAAAAACTGCAACAAATGACCCAGAGGAAGGAGAGGGAGAGGCAGAGTAAAAAATATTATCGACGAATCAAACAATAAGAATAGCAAAAAAGAAAATAATTGTAGCACAATAGTAATGAAGATTCGAAAAAAAATTAAATGAGGTTGAAGTGTTCGCATCGTTGGAATGCAATGAAAATTAATCTTTCTGAATTCCTTTAATTTTTATTCGCCGATTTTGCCTACAAAAAGTATCTCACCAATTTTTTGAGATACTTATTTAGCGATCAAAAATATAAATCTAAAGAATCTTTCAGAATAATACACGCAAGGAAAATCAAATAAGATGCAAACTTCATCCTCATGAGAATGAAGCTTGCATCGTTGGAATGAAATGATAATTTATTTTCATCAATGGCTTTAATTTGTTTTGGCCGATTTTCCATACAAAAATCGCCCAACCATTTTTCAACTCGATCGTTCGGAGATCTGTAATGTGAATTTGCAAAAAAAATAAAGATCTTATATGATAATTGAAATGAGAAAAAAAAAACATTTTAAAAATAAAGAACTTTCGTTGCATTTCAACGATGCCAATTTTAACACCATTATAGTTTGGTCGTTGAACCGAAAAGATGATCAACCCGCGACATGCAAGTAAAGTCGAAGCAAGTCAAAATAAATAAAATATAAAACAAAAATACGAAAAGCAAAATGACAAAGTACATGCGCAGGGATTAAGGCGGGTACGACGCGATTGTCGATTTATCCGTGGAGACGAGCGAGAGAGGATGACGCTGAAAGAGGAAAAGAGTAATAGCCCGTGTACGTACGACGTGTTTTTCGTTTTCGCTTTTTTTGTTGTTCGTTTTCCTTCACTGAATTAAATATAGCGAGTGGTATACGTTAAGTGGAGCGACCTCGTCATACTTTTGGCCCAATGGAATATTTTTCGACTCCTCGTATAGATATTCTTTCCAGCCAATAAAGTTCGTATCGTGAAAGTGCACGGATTTTTTTATTTTTTTTTTACTTTCCCAAATTTCTTTTATAAGATTTTAGCTACGAAAGTTCCTCGTGTAGAAATCGCGCGAGGTGTCCTCCTTCGATTTTGATATTTTGAATTTGGCATGTCTCGAGAGTGGGTCAAACTATTGGACGCGGATTTTTTTTTTTTACATCGACGGAACTTAATTTTTATGCGGTAAAACGCGCACCCTCTTCGTCACCCGCGCGTCTTTTTTTCCTTGTTTGAAAGAAATCTTCAAAATTGGTCCTAATCGATAGGCCTCATCGATTGGGACCAATCAATTGGTCCTAATCGATAGGCCTCATCGATTGGGACCAATCAATTGGTCCTAATCGATACCTAAAAAGTGATCATTTTTTATTTGCCGCCGAAATGTATTGGGCAAGGTCTTTTTTTTAAAGACGCTTCATTAAAGGTGGGCAATCGAAATATGCACAAAAAATATTTTGTATAATAATAAATATGAGGGAGTAAAATGATTGGAAAAAAAAAAATCCGCTGCGTTCCAACGATGCAAACTTAGTCGACATCGACAATGAGCGAGTATAACGTCGCGCGTAATTTTTTTTTTCACTGCTGCAGACTCGAAGATTATAAAATTTTGAAAAAATTTACGTATGCATGACGCCACTTTTTTTTCTCTCGAATGCGGAGATTGACCATTTGTTTAGTCGGAGATAAACATTGACGGTGGTTGTGACAGTTGGTCATTGGAAAAGTTTTTGGTGAAAAATATGCTCGTGTGGAGAGAGATTGGGAGAGACCGCAACTAAATTGCTCTCTCTCTCGCTCTCTTCCAAACTATTTTGGTCTAAAGACTTCCGAATGTTCCTCTCTCGTACAAATGAAGATGAACGGACAATGAATGGGAGCTAAACTAACCTCATTTTAAATGCCGAGATTGCGAATTCTCAGCATTGAAATTGATGAGAAATCGCAAGTGTTGAAGTGGATAAATTTCTGAAGATAAATTTCTGCCACGCTCGCGAATCGATTGCCGCGCGGCTTCTGGAGTAAGATCTTTCCGATTTTTCATCTTGATATTTTCATGTGATCGAACATTGCACTATTTCGATTCTAATTATTGTCATGAATTAATGTTGCTTCCAATGTTTCGCCGTGAATTAAGATTATTACGATTTGTTTGTTTCCTCAAATTAACATCCCCACAATTGTTGTGCATCAACATTGTTGCAACTTTTTCATCCGTTCCGACTTAAGAATTGTTTATCGCATCTAACATCGTTGCCACTTCTCGACCTGAATTGAGATTATTACGATTTGTTTGTTTCCTCAAATGTCCACAATTTTTGTGTCGTGCATCAACAGTGTTGTGACTTTTTTCCTCCATTCGATTTAAAGCCTTAGGCCACTCCGGAGGCAAAAAAAGTGCATATTTTGTGATTTTTTTTTCAGCGAAACCACAAAATAAATCGGAATTACAAAATAGAGGTTTTATTATACACGTAATTGACTATACAAAATTATTTTTTCACAGCGATACATGTTAAAATGCCGCCTGTGCAGCATTTTTCCGATCACGCCTTTATTTCTGAAACGTCAACGGCCGGACCAACACCTATAATTTTTGAGTTATGATGCGACACTAAAGTTTTTTCGATTATATATAAGAATAGCTATAGAAGTACGTAGGATTTTTTTGATATATTGTTTTTTTTGTCAAAATGGCGCATTTGTAAAGCAAAAAGTATAAAATGCCATGAGAAAATTGTCAGAAAATTGTTTATAAAAAGGAACTATGCAATATAATAAAAAAAATCCTACGTAGTGCCTCAGAAAATGTAATTCTAAATATACAGTTAAAATCTCAAGTGAATCGGTTGAAATTTGTTTGAGTTATGAGTCCGGCCGACTTGAAAAATGTAGTTTTGAGATAAACTCGTTTAAAGTTAGTAGAAGGTCACGACATGAATCGAGAGGGGTTGCGCTAGAATTCAAAAATCGAGTACTTAGAGATTTCTCACACCCATAATCTTTTGGAATATAATTTTATAGGTACTAAGATATATTTTTAACAAAAAAAAATCGATTCTTGGAAAATCCTAGAGTGGCCTAAGGCCTTAAGAATTTTTTATCGTCTCTAAAATCGTTGCCATATTTCTCGCCCCGAATTAAGATTATTACGATTTCTTGTTTCCTCCAAATATCCCTACAATGTTTTGTTGCGCATCAACATTGTTATTACTAATTTATTTCGCTTGAATTTTTTAGTTCTTATCGTATTCCATTGAAAATCTTTGCTATTTCTCGCTCTGCATTGACGTATCGACAACATATCTACGTATACTCATACACGTATACGCGACATGTGGATATAAAGAGAACCGCAGTGTGATAACACCACTGTTCATCGGACCTTCACTTGTATAGCATTGAGGTCACTGTACAGTCTCTCCTTTGGGAATGCATCTATTCGTGGAGAATATATATATATATATATATATATATATATATATCCGAAGATAAATAGTAAGGCCATGTAAAAAACCGGTGCAATGGTCTAGTGGTTAGCGTGCTTGCCACTAAACCTGCGGACCGAGAGGTCCCGGGTTCGAATGCCAGTCGCGTACATTTCGTCGTGAAATGTTTTTCTTCGGCATTTTGCGGCGAAATAAGACTAGTTCCACGACTGGGGGGCGAACTTGATGACCGGCTGCATTGGTATAGGTTTTCCGCAGTTTCCCTATACCCATGACAGAAATGTCATGATGAATATGATACAGAGGAGGAAGTCGGCTGCGGCCGCAAGGAGGGGGGGGGGGGGGGGGGGTGTGAAGGAAAAGGAGTGTGGAAAAAGGAGGAAAGAAACAGTCACAGTGGAGGAAAAAATAGGTAACGAACGCGAACAGCGAGTACCTTAGGAAAAAAACATTAAAATAAAAAAAATAAAATAGTAAGGCCATGTATTACCTAAATTAGCGACGGCAGGAGCGAGAGAGAGAGAGGGACAGAGCGAGAAAGAGAGAGAGAGAGGGAGAGAGAGAGAGAGAGAGAGAGAGAGAGAGAGAGAGAGAGAGAGAGAGAGAGAGAGAGAGAGAGAGAGAGAGAGAGAGAGAGAGCGAGAGAGAGAGAGAGAGAGAGCGTAAAATTGTGAAAACACATTATAACACATTATAACAGAATTACGTGATGTGGCATGTCGATAGATCCGGACCTTATCGAGGAGGAAAATACACCGGAGAAAACGACAAATAATCAGTAACGAGGAAATGATTAATCGGTCGAAACCAAATGAGGTACTCGGGTGAAGTCTTAATTGACCTAGTTGTGAGAAAGATTCGGGTATATACATTCGCATTATCAAGGCCAACATTTGCATCGTTAGAGTAGAGTTGTAATTAGGAAAATAATATATAATTATGATTACAATTATCATTATGTTTATAATTATTTAACAGTAGAATTGGGATTAATAAGCGTCATGATTATAATTGTAGCAATAATTGTAAGTATAGTAATTAATAATTGTAGGAATGGTCATAATTGTCTATTGTTGGTATCGTTAAAAGTTTAATTATGGTAAACCCATCTTTTCAGAATTGCATCTCTCTTTTTTTTTATTCTTCTATTTGAATTTTTTGAAAAGCATTTTACTCATAAATGATTCAATTGTTTTATTTTATTTATTCGATTATTTTATTTCCAAAGGTTTTGTTTTCAGTTGTAAAAAAAAAATCGCGTTTGACCGCCGATTTTTTTTTTTTTTTTTTCAGAAAAATGTAGCGTAGGAAAATTCTGGAAGTATTCAAGTATTCGGAAAAATTAAGGAAGTAATAAAGATTTTTAAACTCATTATTTGTTTGAACTTTTTGTTAATTGACTAAATAAAATTATTATTGTTCGAAATCAATTTTGGTATTAACGTCGAATCGTCTGTAGTTTTTTTTTTTCTTCGATTTTTGTCGAATAACAAAGTGCTGAAATTGCGATAAACAGAAATGTTTCGCTGGAAATTTACGTGTGTAATATCTTGAATCTTCCAAAAGTAAGGAATTAATTCAACAAACTCGCGAGTTCAGCATTCGGATCACGTCGAGTGCCGTTGAACCCGGAATACGAAGATTTCGCGTGATCCTCTCAAAGATTCTCTAGAAATGTTCGAGAAGAAGGTCCTCCCGAGGCTAGTATAATTTCCGTAACTTTAAAAGAAACGGAATAACCCCTCCCCCCCCCCCCCCCCCTCCAAGCCCTTTTTTTCTTTGCAGTCCCTTTACCTACTTTTGTTTTTCCTCCTTGCGTTTCCGCATTTTTTTTTTTCACCGTCCCTTGAACTCTTTCTGCCATTCTATTTCTTTTTCTTTTCTTTTTCTTTTCGACACTCTCGTTAAGTAATTACTCCGCGGTCCGAGGAAAATTGTAAAGGGAATCGATTTCCCCGAGCGAGCGCGGGTGCCGCGGTGCTTTCTTCTCCGTTCCGTTGTGGGGGCGAATACCCTGGATGTGTCTACATCGAGATGAAACGCGAATGTACGTCGCGCGTCTCGACGCCAAAGCCACTACATTACGTCGAAGCTCTTACGGCGTCGCCGTCGTTCCGAGCCACGAGACGCGACAAAACGTCGCCTCGCCTCACTACTGTATGAAAACTGTAATAACACCGAAGCTACTACGACAGGGCAAAGAGAGAATAGCGAGAGGAGAAAAGAAGGGAAACGACGGAATTTACCGACAAGCAGAAATACTTTCTTTATTTTTCTGGTAAAAAGAAACCGGTTCTTTGGTCATTCTTAGGTAGCTACTGGGAATAATTTCGATCGGGTTGAAATGCACCGAAGATTTTTTCTCGTATCTTCATTTTCCGATTTTTATGATTATTTCAAATCATGTTTTGCTGGATTAGATTTTAGACTCTAAATATGGATTTTTGTGTCTGCGTAATGAAAATTGAGGCAATTAAAAAACGGTCATTTGCATTGTATTCCAACGATGCAAAATTCAACTTTGTCAATTCGTCATGTCTTCCTCAGTAAAGTGTCTCTTACGTCCCTCTCTTATTGCAATGATAATGAAATTTGCATCGTTGGAAAGTAACGAAAGTTTATGATAGCTCGAATCTGTTTTTCGCCTAATTTGGGCTACGAAAATCACAGAAACATTTTTTTTAGGATCCTTATACAAAATTGACGGTTAAAATGTGCAGAATACAATTTTGGATGATGAAAAAAATGAACAAGAATGTTCGTTGCATTCTAACGATGCGAACTTCGAGATCGTTTATTTTCATATGGTGTTGATGGTTGCCTTGTTGAAACGCAACGAAAGCTCTTTGTTACATTTTATTTTCCTAATTTTTATTATTATAGAAGATCTGTCTTCTATGGATTTATATTGTAGATTGCTAACGAAGTATCTTAAGGCGGGCAGGACTTTAGTAGACCGAAAATTAGATAATTTTTTTTATTTTTTTTATTATGAAAAAAAAACGGAAATTTCGGCAACTCTGACAATAATTTATTCATATTTTCATACATCTCTCGTAATTTTTTTGAGTTATTTCATGCATTAATTAAGGTGTAATCCGCTGTGTCCCTTGGCGTGTCCTCATCGTCATTGTCGATTTGCGGGAATTGTGCAGCTCGCAATTCGCATCTGAAATAGTCCAAAAAATTTTTATACATTCTTGAGATGTTTTTGAAGAAGATGAACCTAAATTTTGAAAAAAAAATCGAGAATTGAATGTTGGAACGTGTTTGAAAAAAATGATTGATTTTTAACATTCTATCCAGGCATTTTGCAATAATAAATATGTTGTAAACAATCTAATCTTTCCAACTTTAGGCTCATATTTTAATAAATTATATTATGTAAACGTGTTCCAAATTTGAAGATGATCCATCAATTAGTTTTTGAGTTATGATTCCCGCAAATTGAAAAAATGTCGTTTCGAGAAATACACGTTTAAGGTTTCACAAACGAAAACCTCAAAGTCAAATGTGTTTAATCAAATGATAAAGTGTCTTACCGATTAATCAGCGATTCCAGCACCATGCAGCAGTCCTTTCTCTTCCTCATACAACTCATTTGAAGCTTGCATTTCCTCTTTACGAGCTTTTCGAGCTTCTTTTGTCTCTAATAAACTTTTTCTATTTTGCCGAGCGACGCGCATCTGATCCATTTGCTCGGCATATTCGTAGCTCTGCCTGCCAACTACGACTTGTAGTTAATTCATAACCATGAGTAGGGCTGAATTTCCTTCATGCAATAAAATAGTAGCAAGAAATGCTGCTACCTCGATTATTTTTTACCCAGAATGGAGATGTTTTGGAGCTAATCTCCAAAAGGTCGAGATTGTTAGGTTTGCTTGGGTTATGAAAACCCAAACAAACCTAAACAAACTACCTAACTGAGCGCTCATGGATACTTGAGCGCGCTTGGGAGTCGAGCGGAGAGTCTTTATCATTTATATACATACCGTTAGAAGGAATCCGAATATCGTTTTGAAATTTCCAGTTTGTATTCTTAAGATATTTTGCTAATGATTTATGAAATAAAAAAAATTATTTTTTTAAGCATCTAAAGTGGTTGCCCGCCTTAAAAATATTGGAGGCATTTTTGTAGGCAAAATTTGCCAAAATAAATTAAAGATATCAATAAATAGGAATTTTTATTTCATTCCAACGATGCAAACTTCAACTTCATCTATACCTGTAACGGTTGGGCTTAAAAATCCGAAATAGTTCGTGATGATAGCATTCGGTGAGTAAGCCCAACCGAAATCATTCGATCACTGTAAAACAAGTAGTTTTGTGGGGGAAAAAAAACAAGAAAAACGGTTTTCAGGTATACGAGGTTCTGTCTACAATATTTTAGACACTGTTGAAAAACATGTTACATATCAAATATCAATGACCATGGGTGGTCGTAAAATATTGTTGTTTGACAATCAACGAATTGAATCGAAACCGTTTTTCAATATAATTGAGTTTTGATGAAATGCTGCAATTGTGTCCGTACTAAAAAAAACGGCAGAAACTTCTATAAAAATCACCAAAAATGATCACTTATTAAAAAATTAGATCGATTAACTTTCGAATAATTCGAACACGACTTCTCAATTAATTGTCCTGATCAACGGCAGCTCGATCGATCAAACTTTAATTTTTACACCTCATCAATTGATTTAAAAATATCGATGAAGAAGTAACAAGTGGCAAAAATATTCGCTTGCAAATTCAGAGATCATCGTGTATTTCGTGATTTACAAAAACAGGAGCACAAAATCCGAAATGATTCGAAGAATAATTAAACGTAAAATGCTAACAGTCGCGCATAAAAATTGCAAGAATTCATTTTAACATTTTTGTATAAATCTCTATGCCTCCCACTCTCCCGGCCACTCTCCCGCGACGAGTGTACGCTCTTCTCCGGTAGCTATTCACGCGGGTAAGCAGAGGTGGATCCCGCGACAGTCGGAAAGCCCGATTTCGCACAATACCTTCGTCGGCTCGTAGAACGCGTTTCTATTCATGAGAATACCGTTGGTGCAGCTACTGCGAAAAAGTGGGACGTGTATCGTTTATCCCGTACGTTTTCGTGGCTACGCTCGAGGCGCGTTTGCCTACCTACACTCCATTCTCGATTCGGGGCGCTAGAAAATATCCAGAGATTACCCCCACCGGCTTTCTCCGCGTGGATTGCGCGCCCCGCCCCTCCGAGCAAGCAGGCGCTCTCATTGGCCGGCTCACTGCGCCAGCGCTCACGGTTGGTGCGCGCGTTTCCCACTCCAATGCTCGGCGAGAGTGGGGGGAAGCGCTCGGGCGGCTCCGTGCTCTTCGCGAAACGAAGATCGGACTGTAGGACGTAGGTAATTTCGGTCAGGAATGAAAGCTGCGACTACGGGAAAATACGACGTGGATTTTCTCAATGCACCACACGACCGCGCGCATTCACTAAATCTCTCGGAGAATATAATGTTGTATGACCATCCCTCAAGCACGGCTTCGCCGGACTCCTTTCCCGCACCGTTCGCCCTACGCGTTATCGAACCTACGAAAAAGTAAAGTAGCGTATGATAAACGAGGTTCAGTCTACGGTGAATCTTGTGGTGAAAAACTTGAAATTGACCATTCGAGGGTATAGGAAAATGAGGGTTTTATTAGGGTCTTGATGGTACTGGGGACGCTGGCATTTGCATCACAGTTTCGTAACTGACTGTTTACTGTTTACCTTTCTGACATTGGGCAGGCTGACGTTTTTTATAGAAGCTTTGCCATGTTTAGCGATCAATTTACGAATGTTTTTTTTTTCTTCTTCCGTATACAGTCTGACAAGACCGTGTACGGTGAAAATGACAAAATATGACGGTGAAGGCATTAAAAAAAATACATACACACAATATGGTTTATACCGTGATGCATTATTATTAAGTGGTCCAGTCGCCTCCACCATAAAAAATCGCCTGGCATCCCCGAGGCATATTTTCCACTAATTTCATGGCATAATCTGGTGACAAAGACCAACATATGAGCCGAATCTGATGGAACAATTTTTTGACGTTTTGGCTCTTTGGTGTCTATTGGTGTGGGTAGACCGGGTATGATTGATTGGAGAAAGTGCCTAAAAAGAAGCTTCGTCCGAAAAAATTACATTGTACCAATGGCGGTCCAAACTTTCTTTTGCCCAACCTGTGCAGAAATTCGATGACGTTGAAGTTTGCATCGTTGGAATGCAACGATTTTTCTCTGTTAATTTTTCATTTCTTTATTTTTTATCATTATTCAACGCCTTTCTTTCCAAATTCACGTCGCGAATGTCTAATGAAAGTATTTTAAAACGTTTGAGTAATTCTCACAAGCATAATCGCAACAAAAAAAATTAACAATTAAAACGAATTAGTTTTCGTTGCATTCCAACGATGCGAACTTCAACATCATGAAATTCGGACTAGGATCCAGGTTTCTCAATCTGGAGACAGTCGGACATCGGATCGGATCCGGGAGGGAAATGTAACGCTCGCAAATCGGATTCCAGCCAGTATCCTAATCCAGAACTATCAAGGCCTCTAGTCAGAATCCAAATGGAAACTTTGCATAGGATCCAGGCTAGAATGCCGAACTTCTAGAATAAGATCTAGTTCGAAATCGAATCGGATCCGAGGGATGAATGTAAAAATCACCAGGAGATACCGATCCGTATTAGCTGGTGACGTTGGACGTTTTCTGAAATCATTTATTCAAGGATCTAAAAAATATTCCGTAAGACTTTGTGCTAAAGTATAACTGTCAAAAGTTATATATTTTAATAACGGAATTTCGAACAAAATTCTTTACATTTAATAAATAATTTCGAAAAAACAATATGTAAACCTTGAAAGACTTATATTTCCTGGAGGAAACTGATATAGGTTATGTATTCTAAGTAATTATATTTAAATTAAATGAGAATAAACTAAGAAAATATGTATTTAATTTTCTAAGAAAAATGTGTTTAATACGTATTTCAAATTCATGTCACCACGTCTCCGCCTTGTGCTACGTAGCGGGCGCCATCTGGATTTCGATGATACCCCTTCTAGGGAATCCGTATAATATCCTGATCGGGATCTGATCGGAACTTAGGTATCCCTAAGTAATTTCTGCACACGTAGTCCAGAGCTCTAACCAACGGTGCGACTGCACCTTCATATCGAGGAATAATAATTGAAAGGATAAGAAGAAGGCTTGCAAACATCCGGAAAGAAAAGCTCCGAGGCAACGTTAATAAGAATCAAGGGCGAGCTAGTTATCGGTGACCATAATCTAGATACGAGTGAAAATAAAATCAATAAAAAGCAAGCCATAGCTCGATAACTTTATTTATTTTATCGTCTCGTCAAATGGGATATGTATACCTACTTAGGTGCCTCACGGTACGTATATTGTCGTTGGCTTGGGTTTCAATTTAAATCCGTTTGCACGTATCGCCGAGAGATATATGCATAATGTCTGCACCTAGATCGTTATGCAACCTCGGCTATTTTTCAATTCGGTAATGATACCGTCTCGGCAATAGAAATCCGAGACTCTCGCTCTCTCTCCCTCTCAGCTCTCTGTAATCCTGGTTTACCTATTCCCAGTTTGGTGTGTCGTAAATACACGTGGCGTTCTCCGTTTCTCACCTCGCGACTCCATTACACAGCCCTTGGAGAAAAAGCACTTCTGCCCATACCCAAAAATGTACTTCATTTTTTTTTTTTACTTGCATCGATAACCTCGTGTACGAAAGTAAACGCCACCAAGGAAAAACTACACGGGAGGGAGGCTTTTCAGTGCTTCCGTTCGTTCGCAGCTTGAAAACGGGAAAAACAGAGGTTATATACAATCTGTATACATCGAACACGAAACGAAACATGAGGGTGTAATTCTCATCACGTAACTTCTCCGACGACACTCACTGGCCCATTGATAAATATGCTTGAAAAGTTTTTCCACTGAGGACGAGCTCTCGTAGACCAGGCTTTGCTGGTTTCTCTACTTCCGTTGGGATATAGCTTCGTATGTTGTTTCCGAAACTGTCTACTTCTATATTGAAAATATTTGAAAGTGGATGGAAACGTGGGTCTTAAGTTTCCATCGTTGGATTCCAACGAAATTAAATTTTTATTTTTCAATTAATTTGAAAATCGGTAGTTAACAATCGTTGCCAATTTTTTTGCGGCTTTCCATAGGCAATTAGAATTTATAACGCAAAGATAAAAAATGAGAACGTCTGTACCGCCCTCGAGATATTTTTTTTTTCACTTTTAACCCCTCAATAAGCGCGGATACTGGTGTGCCAATTTTTTTAAAACTTTTTGTAGGGCATCCTCAGATATTCTAGAGACGAAATATACACGAAAAAAAAATAATAATTGAGAAATATAAAAAATTGTAAAATTTCCGTTGGAATTCAACGACGCAAATTTCCGCCTTTAATCGGGGTAATTTTGAGCTTTCGAAAAAAAAATACTCTGTGGTATTTGTAATCGGCGGAAAATTCCCCGTCTGACAGATCTTTGGAAAGGTGTAAAAGGAACTTTTTTTTCTTGGCCCATTTGGGCCGAAAGAAAAACCTTTCGGTCACTTTTTTTTTTATTGCTAATGACCTGAAATCTCAAACAGCCGCAGTAGCGGTCCTTTTTGAGTTACGGTGAATTATAGGCGGAGGTTGTAAAAAAGTTTTTTTTTATGGCCTCGGAGAATGTCACTCCCGATATCTTGATTAGTTTATCCGGAAAGCACTCGAAAAATGCCCGAGAAAGAAGCAAAGAGAAAATGTATGGGAAAATTCGCGAAAATGGATGGTCAAATTTTGAAATTATGCCAAAAATCGAGCAATAATCGTACATCTGTATATCAAACGGCATTTTAAAAAGCAAACGATTAAGGCCTTAGGCCACTCTAGAGGCCAAAAAAGGGCATGTTTTGTGATTTTTTTCAGCGAAACCATAAAATAAATTGGAATTACAAAATAGGGGTTTTATTATACACGTAGTTGACTATACAAAATTATTTTTTCACAGCGATACATGTCAAAATGGCGACTGTGCAGCATTTTTCCGATGACGCCTTTATTTCTGGAAGGTCAACGGCCGGACCAACAGCTCCTATAATTTTTGAGTTATGATGAGACACTAAAGTTTTTTCGATTATATATAAGAATATCTATAGAAGTACGTAGGATTTTTTGATATATTGTTTTTTGTCCAAATGGCGCATTTCTAAAACAAAAAGTATAAAATGCCGTGAGAAAGTCATGCAAAAAAGGTCCTTCGCGGTGACCACTCCTGCTCGGGAACAAACCATCGGAAATAAAAAAAAACCAAATGAATTTAGTTTTTGCACCGTATTATCTAGTCTTTGATCGAAGGATTCAATAAAATAAAGATTTTTGAAAAAATGGTCGCCGACCGAACGTGATCGTCGAAATTTCGGTGAAAAAAACACTCTATTTTCCTTGATATAAGAAAAAGTATGCATTGAAAAAAAAAATCCTTCGATTAAGGACTGCCTTTTGATATACAAAAAAATGTCTGTGAAATTTGAAGCAGATCGGTTTAGTTGTTTTTGAGATATTTTTGTCACCGATTCTGAAAAAGTCATTCCGAGAAAAAAGCGTTTAAAGTTTTACGTCAAATATATACGTAGATAAAATACCTACCTGTAAACGCTCATAACTCCCCCAATTTACAACGGACCGACTTGAAATTTTCCGAGTATATTTTTGAAAGGTTATATGATAAGAATCCGTCGAAAACGAAAAATCGATTTTTTTAAAAATGCCAACTAGGTGTAACCTCTTAATATTGTCCCTCCGGTAGTATAAAATAGCGTGGGTGACTATTCGTGAACAGATGAATGAGCAAAAATTTGATTGCGGCAATCGGGACCGCAGATTCAGCGATTAAATAAATAGTATTTTTTTATTGCTCAGTGCATTTGTCCCATTTTCATTTTGTCTCATTCTTAGATCCTGATAACATGAATTCCGTTATTTTTCTCCTCAATCGTCAATAACTCGGTCACGAAAACACGAATAAAAGTTTTATGCGTCTTTTTGGCGAAGATGAAACAGAGAAGAGAAGTCGAATGGACAAGAATCTAATGTATCTCGAAGTTCGGGAAGTCCTGGAGCATCTCTACAAGAATCCCATTACCTTATCATTGCTTCTACCATCCTGATTTTTTCATTATCTTCAATATGGTCCCGATCCCATACTCTATCCCTTCGATATTATGACGACCAGACCATTTGACTTCGAGAGCGATGGAATTAGGATTGTTGCGCACCTCGCTTAACACGATTTGTGCTAAACTTTTTTTTACTTCACAAAACACGTCGCTTTCACCTGCAAACATAACTTCTTCATGCGTGGACGCTTCGGACATGTTGGTCTTTGCGAAAAGCTTACTCAATCCAGAAGTTACATGCCGGGATTACATAAACGTCCATACGGCATTTGAGAACACACTTCCGTAGATCGAGTGCGATAAAACGACTATGAAATTAGAAATGGGAGCTGCGCTCGACTTCCTTCTGCAAAACAAATCGAGACGGAAAAACGTCGAAAAAAAAACGCACCAAAACCCGGAGCAGAAGTTTGAATCGTTGTAGTTGACTGCAGAGCTGCTTGCGATATGCAGGGATGAGAAGAAGGCGCCAATCCTCAACTTTGCTGGTCTCCTCAACAGCTTTGCCGACGAACTGATAAGAATCAAAGAGCGAGCTTCGGAACTCGAAGCATGGAGACGAAGAGAACTCGAGGTTGAATCTCATTTCTTTGAGAATTTCGTTACGACATAAACCACGAAAGAAATGGATAGAGGATATCGCGGGAGGAAGGGGAATACAGCCGTTTAGATTCCCTTCGTGCATTGCTCGCGACTGCTCGAACTATACGAGGTTGAAAAACGCCAACGGTTGAATAAGGCGTAGTCTCGAAGGAACGATTCGTAAGAATCATTAATACCTTTGCTCGTAATTTCTCTTTTTTGCGACGACATTCGCGGATTACTACTAAATCAGGGTAGGAAATGTTCCGATGCGGAAGTCAGGTGTGGAAAAAAGAACTCTGAACGGGAATGAAATTCTCGTGCCATTGAGAATTCTCCGTCATCCAATTTACCTAGGCGCTAGCCGGTTTTAATCCGGCTAGCTAATCCGGCTAATGGACATAGCTGTATCAACTAGTCAATTGGAGAAACTATGTTAACGATCAACCTGAACTGTGGTCGACGTTCACTAGGCGCGGGTATCAATAAATCATACGTCAACTTGACCCAGGAACTTTAATCTGCCATCGTGTCAATGACTTGCTAGAATTGCCAAACATTTTTTTCAGCATACCCGAGGTACTAGGTGAGTTGTAACGTGGGGAGTTGTTTTAGTTTTCGTCGACTTTCTCATGGACCCTGAATTACTTTTACCTACCTTATCGTCTGGTTTACATTGTCTATAGAACTGGCTAATTTGAGTTATAGAGTTTCATAGGGGTAGGACTATTTTTGGCTGAGACATGCCCCTCCCCCCTGAGTTAGTCAATTCATGATTATTTGTTTTGATGGGAAACAAATTAAAATTGAGAGCTGTTGATCTAAGGTAAGGTTGACTTTAAGCTTAGGTAACTCTTATTGTATACTGTCAGTTGCAATCATTGTTGTCTTTTTGGCTTTATAATATGCTTAATTTGGTTTTTTGGTTGGCGTGGTAACAGTGGGAGACTTATAGTTTATATTGTCGGGCAATAAATGAAAAAGTTGTGTTTGGGGCAAGATCCCTTCTAGATGTACAAGATTATCCCTAGGGATCACCTTGACCCAAATAACGTACCTACTTTATTTTTGTTCAATATTATGTCGTATCATATTGAATATTATTTTATTATGAAATTATTATTATATTATTACTATTTATTATTTTGTTATAATTTTATTATAATTATTATTTATTATTTACTTATTATTTATTAATATTTATTATGATTATTACATTTTTTTTCAATTATATTAAATATTATTAAATATTACCTATTAATGTATAATTCATCTCACAAATAATAATTGATATACCTAAGTGATTTAAGGCTGGCTGTAGAAGACTGGTTTAGTTTAATTCTAGTTGGGTGAGATAAAACTTATAGTATACCTAAAGGTAATTTAACTTGTAAGTTCAGCTTATATTGTACAGTATACCTATGGTTAATATATATAAAGGTCTAACCTCGAGCAATATTTATCTATATTTACCTAATTTCTCCAAAATGAAAAGGAATCCCAAAATAGGGGCAAGATGATCCGTATGTAAGGTTAAAAAAAAGGAAATCTTTTTATTGAAACCTTAATAAATTGAATATTTAGAATATGCCAATCGTAAGATAGATAAATATGCCAGTAGTAAACTCTTTCAGATCTTAATTATGTTGAATATTTTTGAAATTATGAGCTTTTTCCTTTGATAGAATCACCTCGTACACCTTTCCCCTACCATTCAAAGAGCGATTCTTCTCTTTATCTTGAAACCGGGCCTAAGGATTTTCATGAAATCGGAAGTATGTGATGTTTTCAAATGCGATAATAAAATCAGGATCCAACAAGCCACCCTCTAAAATTAGCCATTTAGAACCTGAAAGCGCCCACTCCAAAATTGTTCAGCCTTCCAGAAGACCTGAGTCTCCAAAATTGCTGCATTCTACTGATATTGAAATCTACTGAAATCGTCATTGTTCCAAACCCAAGAATGAGCCTACGATTGATTCCTACCAAATCAAAATCTACTGTTAATCAAATAAATTGGTCTCTGGTTCATCTTACACGATTAATCTTGATGATCTTCACTTGGTATTGGAATGCGTAGAAATAACATAGCAAAGTGGTATATTTTTTACACCCTAGGGGCCCTTCACCGAGTAGCGCCCGTTCTTCCAAGTACTTGAACATCAATAAGATCGAGCACGCAATAATTTCTTGTCGGTATCTTCGCGAAACAACGATTCATCGTTCGCGTGCACGAAAAAAAAGAAGAAAAAAAAAAACATTCCGTGGTTTCCGCGTTCGGATTCTCGAAGGGTTCAACCGAAATCAGGTATTTCAGTGATTTATAGGTGAAGCTGTTGGTGTAGGCTAGGCGAGGAAAAAAGATGATTGCAGCACGTAACTAACCGTGAGCCTGTGGCAACGGCAAGATTTATTTTCCCTTTGATATCAGGACGCTGTAAGGCTGGCTCATTATCCGTTTCTTTCATCCCCATTCTCATTCTTATCGCTAGATTGTTCTGGTTTTAGCCACGTGGCGAGAAAAGAAAGGAATGAGCGGGTCGGTGAGGGGGAGGGACGGGCGCAACACCGCTTTTCGTTTAGCTCGGGACCAACTTCGAGTCGAAGAGCTAGACGTTTGTGGGCAAACGGGGTGCCCTCCACAACACGAGTGAGCTTTTGCGGCATGCAACTCTCCACGAACAACGTCTATGCAGCACACGATAGACGTACAACGGACTTTCACCCAAAAGTGGAGCTCTACGTAAAACGCGAGCTTAGTTAACGCTTTATATATACCATTGTATTATTAGCGTGCCGGCAAGTTTACCTTTATACATCTGCGTGTAAATTGCGGTACAGTGGTGGGAGGTAACTTGGACCATTGGCAGTGAATTTAGGCCACTTCCTTGTTTCAGGAACTGAGGCATTAGAACCAGTGGTTAGTCAATGAGGGCCTAACACTTCACCTACGAAGTTACACCACATAGTTTTCGGACGTACAGAGATATTAAGTTCTGGAAAATTTAGCGCAGTCTCTCATGGGAGGCGGTGTATTACACTGAGAGAAACTAATGGTGTTTTCAACCATGCATTAACCATATTTTATATTGCCCTGAGGGTACAATAATATTTTATAACCTACTGCCAAAAATATAATACTGCTAATTGATATTTTAGGGGTTGCATAAATTATGCACATATGGTAACTGCAACCATCAATCTTACAAACATACCTTCATTGTGCAATGCTATACAGGGTGAGGCACATAAAGTGTTACAGAGCAATAGCACTCAAACTATTGATCATATCCAAAAATGTTTCAGACAAAAGTTTCAGTGTTCGAGAAGGCCGTCATATTGGACCACCCTATTTTTTTTTTATCGGTGGAGGCGCTGAAGCTACGTCAAGGTCAACTCCACTTTTTTAAATGGAACCATGTATTTTTTTTCGCCTGACATTATTACCGATTTTAAGACGAATTCAGCGACCTACAACACAAGGTCATTCTAGCCACGCAAAGTATGAAAATAGTCGAAAAATCGAAAAATATCGGAATAATCACTTTCAAAGGATCCACTAACCTTGGTTTGGGTCTACCTACAGAAGATGCTCGAAGTGATGACCTTCGACTTGTAAACACGCCTGACCACGCCTGACGACATGAAAGAAAGAATACGCCGAGCATGTACCGAAATTACACCACAAATGTTGGCTGAAGTTAGACGGTCTTTTCATCAGCGAATTAACAAGTGCCACCAAGGGTCAATGGTTACAAAATGAATGGAACCAAGCACATAATCAAGGGTTTGATTATGCTAAGTTTCAAATAAATCAATTGAGTATTTGTCGAGCAATTAATTAAATTAATGAGGAGTATCGCCTTTTTTAACGATAATTTAATAGCATTTATTGAGAAACTCAATATATTATATATTGAGTTTTTGGGTAATTATTGATAATCATAAGATTATCTGAACGTATTAATTAAATTTAAAAACTGAGAAATTCTTTTGTTGGACAGTTGAAACAGATGTACAGTCACTGACAAAACCTCCGCCAAGCACACGCCAATATCGTCGAATTTGACTTCAATTATTAACAAAAGTGGAAAATTAACATTTCTAAGTGTTAATTTATTATTAAATTAGCTATTTGCAATGCTAAACATGTACGACATGATCTAGACCTGTAAATCCACGATTCGCCCATTTTGAACTAACGTTTTGCCCGACGGTCTATCCAGTAATACCTGAAAAAGCCGTAATTTTCGTTGCAAACTTCAACGTCGTCTTTTCGCCAATTTAACGCCAATGAGTACAGTTGTTAGGTCTGCGAGACAAATCGATTGCGGCTACATTGACAATTGGTCACGATCATATACCTGATATATCAACGATATACCAGGACTCATGGACACCTCGAGGGTAAACCTCTGTTGAACATCTTTAGCGTAGGTCGAAAAAAAAACAGGATCCTTTAGATTTTTTTCTGTTTTTATCTTATAGGCTGAGAAAGCTAATCTTTGTTGCAAGTCCGCGGTTTTTTATATGCGCGTGTTTCCTTCAGGAACATGAAATGCAACGAACAAAAAACAGCTGCCAAACTTCACACCAACCGGTCTATGTATAACGATACAAAGTATGACCTCTCGTCGTGAACTTTAGCGTATTCACAGATGTCGTGGCGTATGGGCTTTTAGAAGGATTTGACGTGCTCGAGTTTAAAGCAGCGTGTAGGAATCCTGACGCCAAAGAATAAATTAGAAACTCTAAGGCCATCGTAAAGTTAACGACGATCATTAAAAGTGAACAGGGACAATTGCAACTATCAGGTTGCTACTGCAGCCAACTTTTCCCTAATTAATTTGGGTACAGGGCCGGCATATCTCGACGGTAAACCGAAATACGGGAGAGAATTTTCACCGTGAGCTAATAATCCATTTGACGTCAGCGGTATGCATACCGAGCTGCTGCGCGTACCCGAAACCGGCGGGAGAGAGAGAGAAAGGGAGCGAATTTAGTCTGCAGTAGCTTTGCGTACTCGAATATATATATATATCAGAGGCCCGCTTCTTTTCATCCCTTCTCTTTTCCGGACAATATTATTCTCCGCTTCTTTTGTTAGACTCGAGCGAATGGCTCTGATGCGCCATTTACGTGTTATATACATAGGTAATACGAAGAAGACACGTTCGGTGGATAAACTCGGAAGGAACATTCTGTCGAGAAGCTGGAAGGTACGTAGTTCGAAGAGCAGGTTAAAGCTCACAGGAAGAATGACGTATATAGATACTCGAAAGCTTTGGTGGATGGAAGTGGAAGAAGGCGATGGTATGAATGCAAATGTTGAAATTCCTAGGGGCGCGAGAACTTTAACGCCCAGAAAGAATAATCGTCTTCGTGGGTTCTTCATTGACTGGGTTGAAGGAGGCCGCGGAGAGGAAAGATTCGCGTGAATTGTTAAGGAAAAAACTGTTTGTGACGTCGTAAAAGCGAGTGGAAATGGGCGCGGCCTTAGAGCCAGGTAATATCGAGCCGGTATACTCCATGCGGGGCACAAGCACCAACGCCATCAGAAGCAATTCCAGCCTGACCTGCCCCTCCCAACCCCAAATCCTCTCAACACTTTCAAATCCAACGTACCCGAGCGTACACTCCACACATATTCACCAATGCGAAGCTTGATTCTGATGTGTCCCACGAGCCCGCTTGGATCTACGTCATACTCGTATTGCTGTGCTTAGTCCACGTACGAGACACATCCCGAAAACCTAGACACGGTATGAAACAACGTAGCGGATAGGTGGCTGTTCACTCTTTCAGACTTATGGCGAGAATCACTAGACGGATTTTCATGCGGTGTTTACTATTCGATATTGCTGGTGGAAGATTTCAGGTATTCCTTTTACAAAACCGAATATTTAACAATTAACTGATTTTTTTTTCTACAATTAAAGGGAGAAAACCCTTTAGACGGCCGAAAATGAGCCATTTTTTGTGAATTTTTTTGAGGGTGATGAAATAATCATTTTTTAATTTTAATGTGATTTTATTATAGGTTTAAAGAGCTCAAAAACATTTTTTTTTACTAAAGAAAATGGCGACGTTGTAGCCTTTCCCTCCCAGGCGTCTTTCCCGTGCCATCAAAAAATGCTCCATTTTTCACATTTTTACTGTTCATCTGAAACAGAAAACAAAAATGTTTTTCGTTTTCTGACACATTTAGGGGAAGGATAAACCTATAAAATTATTTTAAAAAAGTATAAAATTGAAAATTACGCAGGCATTTTAACCAAAAGTTTAAATTTTCAAACATTTTTTCGACAGTTTTTACCCCAAAAAAATTATTTATCTATGCGATATCCTTCAAGCGTTTCGTTTATCCTTCCGGTAATATCATAGCCAGAAACTTCTCAAAATTTCAGCGAGATCGATCAATAACTTTTTGAGCTACAGTGTGAGCAGTTTTTGAAAATGTAATTTCGACATAATCGCGTTTAAAGTTTCAATACGACAAAACTATACATTTTAGTGACATACCGATCAATCAGCGATTCCAGGCCTATACACTAACCCTTCAACTTCCTCGAAAAGCTGATTTTCTTCCATTTGCTGCTGTTTTCGGGCTGTACGAACTGCTTTTATCGAAGAAAGGCTCATCCGGTTATGCCTCTCTATCCGTGCCTCGTCGGAGTTTTCGGCGAAAACTCTGGCGTACGTCCCAACAATTATGTCCAACGCATTCATAATTCTTAGAATGGAGGAATAGCCTTCATTAAACACCCCAGCAGCAATATAGGCTGCGATTTCAACGATTTTGAGCCCAGAATGGAGGTGTTTTGGAGCTAATCGCCAAACTGTTGCGTTGAAACTCTCGTTCGCGTTTTGGGTATGGCCACCCAAGCATCTTTCTAGTAAATCTTTCCTCGACAAATCTTTGTAAATTGGTAAGAGATGCTGCTCCATCTCTTCACCAAGTAACGGAGTTACCTGGCTCGCTAGTTCGCGGTATGCGGTCTCGGCGCTCTCCACTATGAGCTATAACTCCGTAAATATTTCATATTTCGATTTTTCCTTTTCACAGTATCTTCTTAATATATTATAGTTTCAAAATATGTAAAAAAAAATCGATTTTTTGAAAATTCTAAAGGGTTTTCTCCCCTTAAGTAAATATATATCCCAGGATACCGGTGAAATTTCAAGCCAAGTTACTGAACTTTAAACAAGAAAATAACAACTAAAAATAAAAACTAAAAATCGTGTGATTTAGGTGAGAGTGAGGTACAATGTATCACGGGGCACTGTGAGCTAGACGCGATTTCTCGGAGGTTTGTAGCTCGTAAATTCCGAATTTTATTGTGTTGGACCGCGATTTATATTTGGTTTCGTCAGGCCTAAAACAAAGTCGATTGCAGCTCACAAAGAATTATTGAAAATTAATAATTGATTTGAGGCTTGGTAAAAAGATATTTCGTTCGCCGGAAAAACGTAAAATATAACGTAACTTTCTGTAGCGGCTCGGGTTTTTGGTCCTAATCGATAGTTTTATTGTTCATGATGAGCTCAGTGATTTGTGTTTTTCGATTCGTAGTTTAATTAATCGTTATTTTCATCAATAATCAAATATTCAACTAGTGGGGTACAATGTATCACCGAGATGTGGGGCACAATGTCCCGACTCCCAATGAGGAAGCAAACAAGTGACGACGCTCCGAAGAAGCGCAATGTGTCACGGGCCGCTGTCAACGACGTGCAATTTCTCGGAGGTTCGTAGCTCGCGAATTCAGAAATTTTTTGTGTTGGACCGTGATTTATCTGTTATCTATCTAACTGCTGACAAAACCTTCCAGGAAGGTTTTGTCGGCAGTTGTCTGTTTGTGGGAAATCCAACGACTTCAATATTGATCCGAAGAATATGAGCCAATTTTTTTTTAGTATTTTGGGATGCAAGAGCTGAACTTATGCCTGAGAAACATTTAAAAAGATTAAAATTTAAAAAAATGGAACACTTCAGAAAAAAAATTCAAATTTTACACATTTTCGTTCTTTCTTGCAATAAATAATTACTTTTAAAAAGTGATTTTTATAAACGAGTAGGTATAAGTTCTGTGTACTGAGTTCTTGTTACTGAGTTGTGTGTACAATTTTAGCACGATCGATCAACTCTTTTTGAAGTTATGTTTTCCACAAACTTAAACAAATGTTGTTTTAATAAAAACGTGTTTAAAGTTTCGAACTACAAAACTTCAATGGTTCCAGTGACTTATCGGCTGATTACTTACTTCACCACCGTATTCTTGAGATGTTGAATTAACATTTCACTAAAAAAAAACGTTTTTTTGATGCCGCTACATGTGTTTTCCCACCTGAAGCCACTGATCGGTTTACAGCAATGTTGTTATGAATTTTCGACCCTGAAATAGCACAACATTCTAAGCCCTAGATTTAGATTTTGGGTCGTCAGAAACTCACAAATATCCGAACCACCACTTCAGCCCAGTATGTTGCAAGATCAGCGAGACAGTTTTCCATTTTCATGAATCAACGGGCCATACCGAAACGCTGCTCCAGTAAAGTTGATAAAGAATTCGCTATCCACGCTACTCTTTCGTTACATCAAGGGGAAACTGAGCGTGCATAACTTTAACCACAAGCCTGAATACCTAATAGAGAGAGAGAGAGAGAGCTTGCTAGCTGAGCTTGCAAACGTGGCCTAATGCATTTGGTGCTTTGGTATCTTCAAGTATGTATACGTACTAAATGGGATACGTATATGCACTTTATGTATACAATAAAGTACACATCTGGGTATCCCTTTATATCGATCGACGAGAGTCTTACGAGGTCAATAGCTTAATAACGTAGGTGCTCTCATAGTGCCAGTGGGTATCATCTTGTGGCGGGTCATCGTTTATGCGCGCCCCAAAATGCTCGCAGGACACGAGTCTCCCATGCAAACCCTAGACGATCGTCGGAAATCCACTTAAGGTAAAACTTTCCCGGCGCTCGAAGCTTTTCGCCCTGACTTACTTTACGAGACCCGATAGGTTCTCTTTTTCGCGTGAAAGAACACCCGGTACGATCTTATACTTGTCGGATACCAAAAACTCTCCGTGGATCTACTACCGGCTCTTTGTGAACAGTTCATCCAATCGCGATAGCTTTTTAGGGTTTCGTGTGGCTACTAGGAATCCTTGTAATTTCCTCGTGTCCATCGGTCACTCACCGCAGAGTGTCACCCCCTTTTACTCTTTGTTACTCTTTAGTTCCAAAGCTGTGAAATATTTTATGAAGATAGCACGTTGTAAGTAACTTGGAAGTGAAATTATTGCGGTTACCTTAATACCGTTGCTTTCGGAGGAAAAAAAAATAGTTGTCGTTTCTATTTGCCATAGTTTCCATCTGCCAGTTTTCTAGTACACAGCCGACTAAGTGGCAAACTTTTTCAAACTAACGAATCCGGGCGGAAAATTGGGATGGCATCTCTAATACGATTTGGGGCCTTCAAGGGATTGTTTGTGAATTCCATAGTAGGGTTTTCCATAAAAGAGCCGGAACGGGCCCCTATTAGGGAATGGTAGGGAAGGTAGGCTGACTAAAACTATGGTCTAAGTACGGAGACCAAAGTAAAGGCCTTTGAGGGGCGTAGTTGTAGATTTCCTAGTAGGGATTTCCCCAATACTACTAGACTTTGGTATTATAGGGGCAAATCAGTATAAATTGCTTGACTAAAGAATTTGTGGTATAATAATTATCGAGATCGATTAAATATAATAATTAAACTATGCGTTTAGTAGACGAGCTCTGATGCCTTGAACCAAAACGCATACAGTTCGTTCATTGGAACAACGCTGGATCAAACGTGTCAAAATATGCGACAGAATTCTAAGCCTCAAATATATTGAAATAACACATTTCTTTTTCACAGTGCACACACACTCACGTACGCATATGGCTGCATTAATTTGTTATGAGGAACCGGTTGAGGCAATTTTAAAGGCCC
This sequence comes from Ophion ventricosus, assembly GCA_963932345.1. Lineage (NCBI taxonomy): Eukaryota > Metazoa > Arthropoda > Insecta > Hymenoptera > Ichneumonidae > Ophion > Ophion ventricosus. The sequence goes on from OZ010713.1 coordinate 6,622,246, forward strand.
TGGTTATTTTGCCTTCAATGGCCCTCGGTATGGCCTCACTGACGGCCCATGTGAGGCTTCCAGACTAGGGTCTTAATAAAGTTAGGGAAAATTAAGATGGGCCCGATCAAAGCCCGAACTCAATCTCCTTTCGTCATTCCGTGCACAAATTTGTTGGAGACCCGTGCGGAAATTGAGTTATGGGTTTCATCAGGCCCATCCTAATTGTTCCTTTATGGAAACTCCTACTAGGGATTCCACATTGTATTAGGGATGCACTGTCAATTTTCCGCACGGGGCGTCTCAAGATGCACCCACATCTCTATAAAAATTTCTTAAGGACAACGCACACAGAGAGTCCTCATTGGGATTCAATTGGATTCTGCACTGTTCCCCAACAAACACCGTTTGAGAATTCTTACCACGTTCGAATCGAATTCCTATAACTTTGCCATGTCCGTCTGTCACAGCCTTACAGTTTCTATAATTCAAAACCTATATGCATGCAATTTTGCAAATAGATGCTTCAGTGGAACGTCTCAATCAGTATGTCATAAAAGCTTGAAAACAAAATTGCGAATCTTTTATTCGCGCTTCCCCATTCGAGTAGGGTGGCATTGGACAGGTCTTTCAAATGAAAAGGGTCTTACTATTTTTTATTTTCAAACATCATTTGCGAAATGTCAAGCTTTAAAGTGATGTGCAATGGACCCCCTTCCCCTTCAGTTTTCAACCCTTGGTTTGGGAAGTCTAAAAAGTTCTAACTACTACCATTTGATTAGAACTTTCGATCAAAATGATTTCGGTTAAGTTACATGAACAAATTAAAGAGATCTGTAAACCCAAGTTATCGCTAAATTGACTTTATGGACACTCCATAGGAGGACTGTGCAAATAATTTTGTGGCATGTTGTTTGAAGTCTCCTTAAGGCCGTAGGCCACTCTAGAGGCCAAAAACCGGGCATATTTTGTGATTTTTTTTTCAGCGAAACCATAAAATAAATCGGAATTACATAATAGGGGTTTTATTATACACGTAATTGACTGTACAAAATTATTTTTTCACAGCGATACATGTCAAAATGGCGACTGTGCAGCATTTTTGAGATGACGCCTTTATGTCTGGAAGATCAACGGCCTGACGAACAGCTCCTATAATTTTTGAGTTATGATGAGACACTAAAGTTTTTTCGATTATATATAAAAATAGCTATAGAAGTAGGTAAGATTTTTTTAATATATTGTTTTTTGTCAAAATGGCGCTTTTCTAAAACAAAACGTATAAAATGCCATGAGAAAATCGTCAGAAAATTGTTAATAAAAAAGGAACTATGCAATATAATTTAAAAAATCCTACGTAGTGCCTTAGAAAATGTAATTCTAAATATACAGTTAAAATTTCAAGTGAATCGGTTGAAATTTGTTTGAGTTATGAGTCCGGCCGACTTGAACAATGTAGTTTTGAGATAAACGCGTTTAAAGTTAGCAGAAAGTCACGACATGAATCAAGAGGGGTTGCGTTAGAATTCGAAAATCGAGTACTTAGAGATTTTTCACACCCATAATCTTCTGGAATATAATTTTATTGGTACTAAGGTACATTTTTAACAAAGAAAAAATCGATTTTTGGAAAATCCTAGAGTGGCCTAAGGCCTTAATAAAATATCAAACGAAAACCAGCCCTCCCTCTTCATCCCACCCGTACTATTAGAGTATTATAATTGGGAATTTTTTAATTTAATCACAATTAATATATAATAAATATTAGTGAGCCAACATATATAACCACGGTGTCCACCGACCTGAAAAGTCATGAAAAGTCTCAAATGTCATGAAATTACACTCGACCCGGAAAAAGTCACGACATGTCATGAAAAATGACCAGTCTATCTGATTTTTTTTTAAGATCTCTGCAGCGCTCATTATCATGGCCGATTTTTGTATTAATTTATCCAAAATAATTTCAAATTTTCGCGGGCTTGCGACTATCTACGGTATTAGCAAAAAAGGTGGTAGAAAAAAATGATTCGTTATATCACCATATAAGTTTTTCTTTGTTATTCGTGTAAAGCGACTAGATGATATTACTCAAAATTCCTAAATATATGTAATATATTTCCAGATGTTCCCAACATATATTTCTTTACAGCAAACTTGAAATGACGTTTGTCTCACCTTTTTTTTTACTCCACATGGTATTTTACAGTTTGGTGACTTTTCGTTTATTTCGTATACTTTTCATTGGCAAACAACACACATCTGTTTCAAAGAGCAGAATATAAATATAAAGATTTTGAAAATTAGTCGCACTAAATAATGATCAACTATACTTTTGTACCAGAAAGTCATGAAAAAAAAATCCCTATTCCTTGCCTTAAAAATCCTTAAATGTCATGAAATTTCACTTCTGTTCAAAATAAGACAACCTGATAACAATAATAACTACTTATTAGTTTAAGATTGATGCTTCAAATGTTTTGCACGTATAAATAACTATGGAAGGCTCCTTTAGTGTTCCCACGTGCACTCGGCACGTTTTGATAAACTGGAGCTTTACGATTTCTTCATTTCCGACAGGTTGAAGTTTTCCTAGGTGAATTCTACCGCTACAATGGCATAAGATCAAAACTCGATTATCCCGTTCGATAAATACGAAAGGAATGAAAGAACAATGTATGTCGAGCGATCAATAGTTCGCCATAAATACAATGGGCGTCAATACTGCGCTGCGGAAGCGTAATGTAATAATATCATAAAAAGGATTTCGCTTTCCAATCTTCCCCATCTGCCGGTTAATTTTTTATGATAATGTGGGAAGAGTACGACGTAGACATAACGCGAGGCAATCGAGTGTACACCTCCTACGTTTTCCGTCTCGTATGATCTGATGCGAGAGTTGCGATAGCGTGAACATCATAAATTCATCCAAGCCGAGAGAAATTATCCATCGGGGCTTGTACAGCTGAAAGGGCGCGTTGAGCTGGTCGATGGATTTTCCAATGAAGTATAAGGAGACGCGGTTTGATGCGCCTACCCTGCTCCCTTCATTCATGATGAAATATCGTCTGGTCTTCTTTGTTCCGGATATTTTTTTTACCCTGTTGCTTCGGCTCAGCCTTGAGGAGGGAAATACTTGTAGACGACAAAAAAAAAAGCAAATTTGGTCATTTTTTTTTAACGAACAAAACGTTTCGTATTTATGAAACTTTAGGTGCGATTTATTACCTAATTAAACTGTTTAACCCTTCGTGGTCACCCTGGATAGAATCGACCCGTCGATCAATTTTTGACGTAAATATATAATAGTTCCCGGCTTCGAATGGGACTGTATTCACCATCTTACCTGGAGTTTGAAGTATCCTCTTGCCATAAAATGTACCCTCTTCACATGTCGGAATAAATACCTTTTTTGGAATGCGCACTATGCTACTATTTTTTGCCAAAAGTAGCATATCTGAGGAGTATCACGTCCAAATATTAGATTAAAATATTGAAAATTTACGGAACTATGATTTTTTGAGCGAAAAAGTGTCTTTTTTGCGTTTTCACCTCTTCATGAATTTTTTTCAACATGTCGCCATTATATTTCTTATGAATAAATTTTTCGTACATCATCTGGAAAGTTCAAATCATGTTCCGTAATTTTTTAAACCATTTCGGACGGATAGTTTGGTCACAATACTTTTTTGAAAACTGACTGGCTAGAATCGACCCAAGTGTATTCACCGCGATTGAATTTGGATGTGTGACCACGAAGAATTAAATTAATTTTTTTATTGAAAAATATTGCAAAATGGCGACGTTATGGCGTGGTTTTTCCTAAAGGTTTTGGCGGCAGTTTTACGTTTGTGGAAAATCCAACGACTTCAATATTGATCTGAAAAATATGAGTCAAGAATTTTTCGTATTTTAACATCCAAATGCTGAACGTATATCTAAGAAACATTTTAAAAATTGAAAATTAAAAAATGCGACGGTATAGAAAGAAAAATTGAAATTTTACACAAAATTTTCGTTCTTTTTTGCAATATATAAGTACTCTTTAATAGTAATTTTCATAAATAAGTGAATAGTCCATCAGCTTTTAACATTTTAGGCAAAGAAAATCCGTTTTTTTTCTGCCGCTACACGGAGAGAATTGAATGTTAAAAATTACCGTGCAGTAACGGTAACCAGATGACAACCCTGAAACTTCGCTTATTATTACTGAGTAAAACACAGATTTTCACGAAAATAAAATCAAATTTCTTCTTCAGATAGAAAATTTTACCAGATTTTCTAGTAAATTTTCATGTGTAACAAAATACGCAAAACTTAAATTTAAAAAATATATAATATCAGCGAAATTTTACTGTGCATTTTATTATTTTATGCCATTCAAAAATGTCTATAAAAAAGTATCGTCTTTATAACAGTTATTTTAAGATTTATTATAAAATTTAATGAGTGTTATAGGAAAATGTATTGTGCTCTCGGTAAAAATTATCGTGCGCGCTACCCTTCTTGTATAGTAAAATTTTAGCTACGTATTTGAAATTTTCTGTAACGTGAGTTAAAAAAAACTTGTCGCATACGAATTATTATGCTTTTCTCACTTGTCACCACATTGAAATATATCACGGTAATTTTTACCGTGAAATTCACGACAAAAATTACTTTTTAATTCTCTCCGTGTATATGTATTTCCTCTCTTAAGGGCATTTAAGAGAGGAAACCTCACAAATTTCCCAACCCAGTTTTCTCATAAATGGTTAAAGTTTTTGAGGAAAAGCAAAGCATCAGGCTCTGGAGAATATCCTGACACAGAGCTTGACGGTTTTCTTTTGCCCTAAAAATTATTCATCTTTGAGAAATCTCGTTTCGAAAATTTTAGCTATCTCTCTCGCACTCATATGTCACATGGTACACCTTCTACTTCGCCTTAAGGCGACCCCGAGGGGCAGGAAAAAAAACTTCACCCGTTCGGACCAATTAGAAAACGGACAACCGATCAATCGGCTCACTGCAACTTTGGGATTCAATAGCGAAAGCTTAATTGGAGAAGACAGCGATATTCTCTTCAACTCAGCTGTGTTTTTCGTGGATGACGTCCGACCGACATTACCGTAGCGCAAAGTCACTCTGGATAAAATTCGTTTAGTTACGGAGAACCGAGCGCTCCTGAAAGTCTCGCGCTAAATTTAGTTTTTGGCGGACGAGGAGCCAGAGTGAAAGGGAAATAAAAAGAGAACGCGCAGGAGATGAGATGTGAAAGAAAAGAGATGTATGAAGCGTGCCTCCGGGGGTGACGAGTGAGAAGTATTCGTGGACCCAACAAACCCAATACATAAGACTCCCCGCGACTGTAGTAAAATCCTTTTGATAGGCCACTCTTGTTTGTGCAGAAAGTAAAGTATTTATATCCGACCGGCATGGAAATTGACGAATGGAGGCTTAAGTTATTAATTCGTTTCTTTAATTCCATACACGTGGGCCGTTGTAACCTTATCCGACTGTCCTTGGTAATCCAGACGCGATTATATCATCCCGTCCTCGAGACAATTTCTTCCCGGCTCATTGTTTCTTTTTTACATGCGTCATTCGCAACGAACGCAGACCAATTTTCCCTTTTGTTTTGATACTTTGGCGATGAATAGAGCTGAGAGGAAAATAAATCAAGTTGGAGTGCAGACGAGCCACAAGAGGGCAACGAGTGATCACTTGTGCGTTTGGCAATTGAAATTACTTTCGAAGCTTAAACTGCTGCGCATCACTCGAGCTTCAACGATTGTCTTCTCTTGAAGAATGGACATGATCGATTGATTAGCTCGACAAGGTGCTTAGCAAAGTGTTGAGCGTTCGTGTACCCGTGTGGAAAATTGGCAGGGTATACGTAATACAATTCGGGGCCTTTAATAGATTATTTGTGGATTCCATGGTAGGGTTTTCCGGAAAAGAGCCAGACCGGGCCCCTATCAGGGAATAGTAGGGTAGGTAGGTTGACTAAGACTATGGTCTAAGCACGGAGATCAAGTAAGGGCCTTCAAGGGGTGTAGTTGTAGATTCCCTATTAGCGATTTCCCCAATACTACTAGACTTTGCTATTATAGAGACAAATCAGTATAAATTGTTTGACTAAAAAATTTGTGGTATAATAATTATCGAGATCGATTAAATATAATAATTAAACTATGCGTTCAGTAGACGAGCTGTGATGCCTTGAATCAACACGCATGCAGTGCGTTCATTGGAAGAACGCGGGATCAAATGTGTCAAAATATGCGACAGAATTCTAAGCCACAAATTTATTGAAATAAAACATTTCTTTTTCACAGTGCGCACAAACGCACGTACGCATATAGCTGCAATAATTTGTTATGAGGCACCGTTGAGGGAATTTTACAGGCCTCGGTTATTTTGCCTTCAATAGCCCTCGGTAGCAAAGTGTGAGCGGCCACTGATGGCCCGTGTGAGGCTTCCAGACTTAATAAAGTTACGGAAAATTAAGATACGCCCGATCAAAAGCCGAATTTCCGCAGGGGTACTCTATGGGAATTGGCTCGGGTTGGTCTTGCACAAGAAAAATGCTAGATATCCGAAGAAAGCCATCAGGCAATTGCTTAATTGATGTCTATGGAAATGAAACTTGTCACTAAGGAAATCAACGGACATGGCAAAGTAAGAAAGTAGGTCCAGTCTGAGACGAATGTCATGAATGAACAATTTAGTGAATGATAAACCAGCCTAGCCAAAACTCTCCAGGTTGCAAAGCCGGGATAGGCAGATGTGCGAATACAGGCGTTAGATACGAATACGAAGTCACGAAGTTTACCGCCTTCTTCCATTGCCGTTCGGGCAAGAGGTATATATGTTATCCGGTGTTCGCTACACGGAGCTAGAGAAGTGGAACGAACGATTCGCAAGAGACGTAACACAAGGAGGATCGGTGTGGGTTGGCTTGGCATGCTATGCCCATCACTCTTCTCTCCTCAACGAAACTTAGTTACTCAGCTTTAGACGATAGGGTCAGTACCCTTGCTACTACGGTCTGCCTATACTTTTATGAGTCTGTCCCTAGGAAAGATTAGTTAGAGTAGGTAGTCATAGTTGTCGACAGTCTTGAACAATGTAATAAGATTATTACTTCCACTGTTACCCCCTACTGCCTTACGACCCTGACTTGGCTAGACTTATATCAATGTGCGCCTAGGAAAGATGGTTCAGAGTAGACAGTCATGGTTATCGACAATTTCGAGCGGGATGCTGTTAGTATTTGTCCACTGTTATCCTTACTAGATTTCTACTCTACTCTGCCTATACTTCTATCAATGGGTTGTAGTCATAATGCTCGATAATCTTGAATACTATTGTGTGTATTCATGCACTGTCACCCTTACTAGTTTACTACCCTGACCTGCCCTATACATGCATCAATGGATCCCTAGGAATAATGGGTTTGAGCAGGCGGTTATGGTTGCCGACAATCTTCAGTAGGGTGTTGCAAGTATTTTTCCACTGTTATCCTTATTAGATTGCTACCTTAGTCAGTCTATACTTGTATCAATGGATAGAGTTGTACCTGCTCTAACTGATTTTGCTAGCCTTGTACAGCTTGTACCTTTACCACCTCACTACCCTCGCCTGCCTAAGTTTACATCAACGGGTCCCTAGGAACAATGGGTTTAGCTAGGCATCCTTGTCGACACTCTTGTGCCGTGTACTCGTACAGTTCACTCCACCCTTGTTCTCTCATTGCCACTAGCTTTTGTACACAAGTCAGTCGATGCGAAAAGTCTCATCCAGATCCCGTGCAGAAATCTCTTAGGGATACCTAAGTTCTGATCGGATCCCGATCGGGATATGATACGGATTCCCCAGTATTCTCGTCGGAATCCAGATGGCGCCCACTACGTAGCACAAGGCGGAGACGTCGTGGCAAGAATTTGAAACACGTATTTCAAATACGTATTAAATACATTTTGCTTAGCAAATTAAATACATATTTTCTTAGTTCGAACGATCTGCATTTAATTTAAATATAATTACTTAGAATAAATAACTTATATCACTTTTCTCATGATATTGAAGTTTGCTTCGTTGGAATGCAACGAAAGTTTCGAAGGCCATGTTTTTTTGCCACATTTAGCCCTGACATATCCCTCAAAGGTTTTCAGGATCCTCATTAGACATCTTCAGCCAAAATATACAAGGAAAATGTTTCGATGATAATGAAAAAGAGGAAATAAAACAATAAAAAAGGATCTTTCGTTGCATTCCAACAATGCAAAATTCAACATCATTTTTTCTCCAGGAAATATAAGTCTTTCAAGGTCGAGATATTGTATTTTCGAAATTTTTTATTAAATGAAAAAAAAATTTGTTCGAAATTCTGTTACTAAAATCTATAAGTTTTGACAGTTATACTGTAGCACCAATTTTTACCTAATCTGTTTCAGATTCTTGAATAAATGATTTCAGAAAACGTCCAGCGTCTCCAGCTGATACGGATCGGTATCTCCTGGTGATTTTTTACATTGATCCCTAGGATCCGATTCGATATCGACCTATATCTTGTTCTAGAAGTTCGGGATTCTAGCCTGGATCGTATGCAAAGTTTCGATTTGGATTCTGACTAGAGTCCTTGATAGGTCCGGATTAGGATCCTGGCTGGAATCCGATTTGCGAGCGTTATATTTAGCTCCCGGGTCCGATCTGATATCCGGACTGGTACTCGATTGAGGAACCAGAAGCCTAGTCCGAATCGGACTGTATCCATGAAAATATTTCTGCACTGGATTATTACTCATACAATTTGCAACATCTGCGGGTTCTATCTGCCATCAAGGCTGTCCCTTCCTCTATCAAAGGATCTCTGATACCGTCTTCGACCAAATCATTGTTGGTCGAAGACGGTATCAATCAATCAATCAAAATTGTGTACCAATGAAAATAGCGAATCGGGAAGATCTCTCCCAGCTTCAGTCTCGATCTTTTCATTATTCAAACAATTCTCAAAAAAAAAAAAAAATTAAACCCATTTAACAAAACTGCTAGGCGATTTCACCCGCGGTTATCTTTCGACTTAGTTCCCTACACGAGTTTCCCCATCCACACCGAGTCACGCAGCAGACGTGTGCATTTCTTCGACAAGCAACCACCCGGCGAGTGCCCCGCCATGAATATGTATGAGGCTCTTCCACACACCGATCGTGTGACACGGACACTCGCAACGCTCAGACACACCCACTCACTGCACCAAGCTGTCGGGACCATACTCAAAACTAGTTAGCCATGGTGGAGAAGTCCAGCCGTATCCAACGCGACAGCTAATTCTCTTATATACCGGTTAGTTTCACACGAGCCAGGCGGAAGTAAGCTGGCACGGCATGGAAGAGTCCGGTTCCCTTCGTCTCTCTTGCGGTCGCGGCCCTCTTCACCGGTCCACGCAGAATACTCCCCATCGTTGTCCAAGTTATCCCTGACAAACGCTTGAGAACACCTGGCAAAAGTTTTGGCGGGAAAATTGTCCGCTGTATGTTTTTTTTCCGGCTGTCGAGGACTAGCTAGACACTCGCTAAAATAAGCTTCTCAATATTCCGAACCAACTAAGCTTACTTCATTCTGAAACGTCGTGGTTGAAAACTCCGCGTCACTTAAGAAGATAACCACCAAGATATATATAGGGCGGCCCGAAAAGTGACGTCCAAAACGGAAAATCTAGATGCCTCGTATCATTTCGAATCGTGCTCATGTATGTTTTACGATCTTTGCTTTTCGAGACAAAAGCATTTTTTCTTTTGCGTGTGTACTTTTCTCGCGATTTGTTTTACTTGTGTTATCGTGATGAAGCGCACTGTTAAGCAATAAATAAATAACCAACTGTACACTACCCATACAGACATTCACACAGCGCTGGAGACGATTCTTCCAAGCCTCATAGCAATGCTGGAACACGAATACTGGAATAGCCTTCAGCTGGTTGGTTACAGCCGTTTGAATGTTTTCGAGTATCCCAAAATGACGTCCCTTGAGGTGATTTTTCAATCCCGGGAAGAGGAAAAAGTCACAAGGACTCAAGTCAGGCGAATAAGGATGCTGAGAAGCCACAGGAATGTTTCTACTGGCCAAAAACTCGTTTATTGCAATTGTTGTGTGACAGCAATTTTTATCATCCCTAATTCATTGGTCAAAATCTGATGAACGGTGGTGTGAGTCAAATTAAACTCTTCGCCGATCATTCTGACTGTCAACCGACGATCTGAACGCAAAAGATCATGGATTCCGTCGAAATTTTCATCGGTTCTTGAAGATAAAGGCCTTCCGCTGCGTGATTCATCTTCAATCGACTCTCTTCCTTCTGAAAATGCCTTGAACCACCGAAAAACCTGGACCTTTGGAAAAACACTGTCTCCGTAGGCCTGCTGAAGTTTTGCAAAAGTTTCCGTTTCACTGTGCCCAAGTCTGAAGCAAAACCTGATAGCACAGCGTTGCTCGAAATTGATGTCACTCATTTTTAGAACGCACTAGAAAAAACTATTAGGTGTATGACTTAATTTTTACAGATTTTTCAGCAAATTTATTTAATATAAAAAAATTGAGAACAACGAACTTAATCTTGGAAATATTGTTCATCGTTTTCTATGACCTTTGCGCCATCTCTCAGGTAACATACGAATGCCGTCGCGAAAGAAACTTGCAGGCTTCGAGGCGATAAAGTCATCGACGAATTTACGCACATAGTCCAGCGTTTTGAACTGTTTATCCACAAAGGCGTGCTGCATTGACCGGAACAAATGGTAGTCGGATGGGGCCAAGTCTGGTGAATATGCCGCGTGCGGAGGAACTTCCCATCCCAAGTTCAAGAGGGTCTTCTGAGTCGCGCGATTTCTGATCAAGTTCTTCGCTCAGTTTGTTCAATTGTCGTCTGTAGCGTTCCACAGTCACCGTCTGACCAGTTTCCAGGAGTTCGTAATAAAGCACACCCTTCACATCCTGTCCAGGGCGCGGCTGGTCACTAAGATCGAAATCACCACTTCTAAAACGTTTGTACCAATAATTACACGTTTCATAAGACACAACGTCGGCACCAAGAACACTACAAATTGATTCCCGTGCTTCAGAAGCATTCTTTCCTTGTTGGAATTCGTATAAAATGCAGTGCCGAATGTGCCGTTTACCAGTTGCCATCGTAAACTCTGCTATTCTGAGAGGTTATGTAACTCACGTAGACTTGTCGTTCGGTGTTCTGAAGCCTTGCGTCCATTTCCTTTCAAAACCACAAAAGACCGCGAAAATAATTCTATTTTAAATATAATTTTAGGCTTGAAGAAAAATTAAGTCATACACCTAATATTTCACGAAAAAAAAATCGCTACGGACAACCAAATGACTCTAGCGAGTTGAAACTCGTACTGAAGGCGTATCACGTGTTCACCTGCCGCCCCTCCAAGTCCCGCGTCCCAAGTGTTGCCAGATCGAACGCCACGTGACCAGTCTCGTTACTTAATTTACACACCTCGTATGGGAATCCAATTGGGTTCCTACGACAATTTTTGCATGGGTAACGTTGATGCCTTAGATTTTAATAAAAATAAAAAAAATGAGTTTGAAAGAATCAGTCACTAAACTTCAAATGATAAAAGGAAAAATACTAGTCTAATTCACTACCAATTTCTTTTAAAAACTTTTAAGAAGAAAGTACACACACGAAAGAGAAAAAATTAATGAAAATCCATGCTATAGCAAAGCTCGAAAAAAAATATTATGAAGGCTTTTTTCTCGAGTAATGTTCAATCGGTCATTTATGTATTGCTTAACAGTGCACTTTATAAAGATAACATAAGTGAAAAAAATGGCGAGAAAAGTACATACACAAAAGAGATTAAAAAAAAAGCTTTTGTCTCGAAAAGACAGAAAAAAATCGTAGAATATACGTGGCGACGATTCGGATAGATATTGATACGAGGCGTCTAGATTTTCCTTTTGGACGTAACTTTTTGGACCACCCTGTACATACACACGTGAACATTTTATATCACTTTTTCTCGCTCTCCAAGCATCGTGTGTGGATTCGCGGAGAAAGTGGAAGCGTGTTTGTACCGTTACGCAACTTGTGCGGGCGTACTTACATCGCCACCTCTTTCCCTCATTTCCTTCTTCTTTGTATTATTCATTTCTTCGACTTCTTTCACTTCTATTTTTTTTTTTTTTTTTTTCACCCCGAGAGTTTGTTGCTCGTGCGAATTTGTCGCTTCGCGTGTACGGAATCGTTTCTACGGATTGCAAGGCATACAAAAAAAAAAAACGCTTCCTCCCACACGCCAGTCTTTACTCGTTTTCGGCCTCTTCCAGTTGGAACAATCGGTTGCGCGAGGCGTGAGAATAAAACAATGAGGAGTAATATTGTAACGCCGTGGCAGTTGCCGGTTATGTTTGGAACGCAAGCCGGAGGGAAGTTTGTAGTACGCGCAGAGCCGCTGAAAAGTGCGCAGTGGAAGAATAAAGTCAGCCTGCAACGGATGGAACTCATGGTGTTGAAGTTTGCGTCGTTGAAACGCAATGAAAATGATTTTTTTGTTTTTTTTCTTTTATATCGCTATTCTTATTATTATCCAACATCTTTTTGTCTTTTGTAGATTAAAGTTGTTGATCTCTGATAAAAGACCGTAAGGACGTACAAAGGAACAAACCCAAAGAAATTAATTATTTAGGGAGCACCAATGAAAAGTATTTTTATGTGAATTTTGTTTTTAAATTTCCTTACAATACAAAGGAACTAAACCAAACAAAAATTTATATACGAAGCACAAATCAAGAAGACTAATCTTTCTTTCCAAAATTATTATTTTTTTACAATGCAAAGGAACAAAGTCACACCAAAACATTATTCAAAACGCACAAATAAAAAATACTTTTTAAATTTCTTCAAAATTTTCGAATTTCTTTACAACGCAAAGGAACCAACCCAAACAAAAAAAATTATTTAAAAAGCACAAATCAAGACGAATTTAATATTTTTTTGTTCAAAAATAATTTTTTCTTACAATACAAACGAACAAACCCAAACGAAAAAATTATTCAAAAAGCACGAAGAAAGAATACTTTTCGAATTTTCTTCACAATGTTCTAATTTCTTTACAATGCAACGGAACAAACCCAAACAAAAAAGTTATTTAAAAAACACAAATGAAGAACACTTCAATTTAAAAAAAAAAAATTCATTAAACTTTTTTTTTAAAGCACAAATAAAGATTTCAAACCAAAATATTATGAATATTTTATTCAATTTTTTTTCTAATTTGTTTTATTGATTAAAAAATTAAATTATTATGTTTTTATATATTCAAAAAAAGTTTCTTTTTTATAGACGCTACATTCGGTTGTAATGTCGAGGATCAGAAATCACAAAATTACACGAATTTACTGGTCGTTCCTTTGATTTAGTTTCCGTCCCGCGGCAATATCCTCGTGCAATTTCCTCAGCTGACTTTCCCGATCGTTTCTCGTGCCGAGAAATATGTTCAACTTCCGCAATTCTCGGGGAACGTTGTCCGAACACTTGCGATGACGAGACGAACGATTCCGGCAGGTGGTCCATACCGGTCCAGCGTCCCAGAGAAGATCGAAGCCACCTATCCTGATCTCTCGACCGGTCAGGACGCCCTCGAGATCCAAAACGTTCAGAACATCTTCGAGCATGTCGTACTTGAGACGTTGATCGACATCGTCGGTCGGCGTGAGCGCCGGCGAGGCGTTTATCTCGAGGAGCCACGGCCTCAAATCTTCGTCGATTATAATGTCGTAGCCGTAAAGCTCGAACGAATTGGTCGAGTGCATCATCACCGTTTGCACGGCCTGAAGACTTGCCATTACGACACCTGCGGCATCGTTGATCGTCGATCAAACACGGATGCGAGAGACGCGAGAAAATCAAAAACAAACGAGAGAGGAAAAGTGGTGAATTTTTTCGAAAATGTAAGAATCCATTTTGCTTTTCAGAGCTTTTAACGTTTTGACGAAATTAATGCGCAACATCGAGGGTGAAAAACATTTAGAAACAAAAACGAGGTTAATTTATTTATTCATTTAATTGTTATTAAGCGGTATTATTTTCTTTTAAGTGCGATAATTCTGCCATCGGTTGTGCTAATATTTTGTTCAATATGTAAGACGTCATTTTGATGATCTTGAAGTTTGCACCGTTGGAACGCAAAGGAAATTAATTATTTTTAATTCATAAAATTTATTTCTGACTGATTCAGGCTATGAAAATAACTGAAATACTTTTTCGTATTCTCATCAGACATTTACAACCACAATTTGCGAAAAAAAGGTTTTTTATGACAAAAAAAATACAGTAATAAACATTGAAAAAAAATCGTTGCACTCCAACAATGCTAATTTAAACGTCATTCATTTTACCTTCTTCAGAGTCTAATATTTTATCGTATCCACTGCGTAATAAAAAATATATAATTTATTCGTCAGTTCAATTCAATCTGAATCTTCTCACAGTTTCTTTTTCGTTTTTCCAATGTCCTGGGAATCGTGCATGTTTAGTGATTTTTTTTTAGAAATAATAGCCTGACCACGATGATTATTTGAAAAAATAATATTCGCAGCTGGGAGAGGGTCGATCGTTTCACCGATGAATGTTAAAGTACACGGAGAGAATTAAAAAGTAATTTTTGTCGTGAATTTCACGGTAAAAATTACCGTGATATATTTCAATGTGGTGACAAGTGAGAAAAGCATAATAATTCGTATGCGACAAGTTTTTTTTAATTCACGTTACAGAAAATTTCAAATACGTAGCTAAAATTTTACTATACAAGAAGGGTAGCGCGCACGATAATTTTTACCGAGAGCACAATACATTTTCCTATAACACTCATTAAATTTTATAATAAATCTTAAAATAACTGTTATAAAGACGATACTTTTTTATAGACATTTTTGAAAGGCATAAAATAATAAAATGCACAGTAAAATTTCACTGATATTATATATTTTTTAAATTTAACTTTTGCGTATTTTGTTACACATCAAAATTTATTAGAAAATCTTGTAAAATGTTCTATCTGAAGAAGAAATTTTATTTTATTTTCGTGAAAATCTGTGTTGTACTCAGTAATAATAAGCGAAGTTTCAGGGTTGTCATCTGGTTACCGTTACTGCACGGTAATTTTTAACATTTTTATTCTCTCCGTGTATACTTTTTTTAGACCTAAATATGTCTGAGGAAAGTTCAATTACCAAATTTCCATTAATTGCGCTACAACTTTCCTCGAGAAAAAGGCAATTTGAAAATCTACGCAATCCAGCAGATTTTTTATGTTAAAAAAAATGTTTTTATGGTAATTTTTTTTAACAAAAAAAATAATTTTTTATGTTTAAAACAAGATCGAAAAATATGTTAAAAAAAAAAAAGAAAAAAAATCTCATCGAGAGAATTTATGAAGATTCGTAGTCGATGAAAAGAACCGCAACGTCTAGTTTTTCGTTAAATTTAAAGGAGCTCTACCGTTTCCAACTCGAGATATGTAATTTGAAATGCTTACTGTCCATAAGAGGTAAAAAAAAAGAAGTTTTTGATCTTTTTGAAACTGATTGATGGCCAAGACTTTAATATGCCGTGTTATCAGGACGACTATTCGGTGATCCATCAGCCAATCGAAATTGGCAACAATTACCAACAACGTACCTGCAACTCGTTGAAAAAGCATCTCGACTCTTCGTGAACCGTGACGCGCACTCAGGAATTCTCTGACCCTGATGAGACTCCATTTGCGACCTCGTTTCGTGGCACGAGTCTCGTCCGACGAAAGCTCAACATTGGTAGAGAGCAGGCCAGCTCTCGTCCTCGCGGCATCGTCGGCGCTTCGCGCTTCTTCCGCTTTCAGTTGGATAGACATGTTGGTCAGGTGTACCCTGTTATCGTCTATTTTGTCAAGCGAGAACAACACACCGGACAAACGGGCGAAACCCTCTCTCGCAAGCCACACTTTCAGCGGACGAAACGACGTCACGAGCACGTAAATGCGGAGATCGAACTTTCTACCTTGTTATACGGAACAAATTTTGGAAAGGTCATACTGTCTGCGAGAAAGTCACGAGTTGTACATCGACATTTTTGTCCGATTCAGAGGGGAAAAGCGGTCGGACAATTTCCTCCGAGGGATTTTTGTAGCTTTTATATTGCGGTTGATAAATAACGCAACTTCAAAGTTTTCCTGGAAGATTTGTAATGGACAATTTTGATGCTGTTGAAATTTTCATCATTGCGATGCAAAGAGAATTCTTTTTTATTTCTTGATTTCCTTATTTTCATTATCAAAAATCTTTTCTCGCAGATTTATGCTGCAAATCTCGAAAAAATTATCGTAAAAAGCATTGGAGTGATTTTTTGCATTCCAATTTTTCACTGAGAGATATGTATGTTTATTAAAAGTAAGTAAGAATTATTAAAAGTACAAAATTAGTATGAAACTTGAAGAAAAAAAAATTCGCTTGCCGGGAATACGTCAAATATTTTAGGGCAATTGTGTGGAGCACAATGTGTCATCGAGTTGTTGAGCACAATGAATCGACTCCCAATGTTATTGGCAAATAATACCTTTTGTGAAACTATCGGTATCTATGAAAATCTCTTTTCTATATTCGGAAAATATGAGAGTTTCGACCGGCTCTTTGTACCCTACGTTTCGCAGCATTTGACACACTGTACCCACCTTTCTGACACATTGTACCCCACCCGTGGGGCACAATGAGCCACTCCGCAAATTTTTTTCGAACCCATTATTTTAGGATTTTTAATCTTTTTGCAAAAAATATGGTAGCTTCTTTCTAACCAGACTACTTTGGTAAGAGTAAACATTCGATAGAAAAAAAGTGACACGCTGTGCCCCACCTTCCCCTACATTGGAAGTTTATTTTCGTTGCACTACAACGATGCAAAAACTTCAATATCATAAATCTACGCAGTTAAAGTTTGCATCGTTTGCAACGATTCTTTTCTTCCTTATTCATTTATTTATTTTTGACGTTATCCAAAGCCTTTTTTTCTGCAAATTAAGGTCGTAAATCTTTATTGAAATACACGGAGAGAATTAAAAAGTAATTTTTGTCGTGAATTTCACGGTAAAAATTACCGTGATATGTTTCAATGTGGTGACAAGTGAGAAAAGCATAATAATTCGTATGCGACAAGTTTTTTTTAACTCACGTTACAGAAAATTTCAAATACGTAGCTAAAATTTGACTATACAAGAAGAGTAGCGCGCACGATAATTTTTACCGAGAGCACAATACATTTTCCCATAACACTCATTAAATTTTATAATAAATCTTAAAATAACTGTTATAAAGACGATACTTTTTTATAGACATTATTGAAAGGCATAAAATAATAAAATGCACAGTAAAATTTCGCTGATATTATATATTTTTTAAATTTAAGTTTTGCGTATTTTGTTACACATCAAAATTTACTAGAAAATCTGGTAAAATTTTCTATCTGAAGAAGAAATTTTATTTTATTTTCGTGAAAATCTGTGTTTTACACAGTAATAATAAGCGAAGTTTCAGGGTTGTCATCTGGTTACGGTTACTGCACGGTAATTTTTAACATTTAATTCTCTCCATGTACGTAAAAAACATTCACTTGATTTTCCACAGCCTAAATCGCCAAAAAAATGAGTGCAATTAAAAAACTTTTGTTGCATTTGAAAGATGCAAGCTTCAACGTCATCTTTTCTCTGTGTGCACGAAAGTGTCCTCCAGCTCGTTGTAACTCAAAAGCTTCTCTGTAGGTACGATAGCTGATGTGCCCAATCAGATCAAAGGATCTTTCAATAGCGTATGGCAAAGAGTACACTGCGGTTTCGTTACCTGCAACCAAGTAAGGATCCTCCAGGTACTTCTGTACCACGAAACTTTCCGAACTATTGACGTCACATCCGTCATTGACCGATTTGCAGGCGGATTCTCGCGTTCTTCCCCACTCGACGAGATCCTTGAGCCTCCTGAATAAAAAGATTCCACGGCCCTGTGATCCAGCCGCGGGCTTCACGATCCACGTTCCCCCGCACCGCTTGTGATACTCCTCAAGGAACATTCTGTACTCGCCCGGCAACTCGAACGTGATCGGCATCGCGTCCGCGAGCTCGGCCTCCCCGAATTTTTCAGCCTTCGTCAATAGCTTCCGGTATCTCTTGAGATTCCTCCAGAGATAATCCTTCCTCGTGAGCTCACGATGATTCCGATAATGGGGAATCTTTTGGCGAGGCCCAAGCTTCGCGTCGAGGGCTCTGAGAACCTCCGATCTCTCGCACCACCAAACATCCCAACTACGGTCTTCCGGATCTGTCACCTGCGATTCTGCGAATTTATTTACTTATTTACTTATTTTTTTAAATTTATTTAGACGAACCCTTTGACCGTTTTTTGTTCTCTGAAATCAAACAAAATCAAGTCACCAAACTTTATTTACCCCTAAACATCGATAAATTTCTTTTTGAAAAAAGGAACGTTTGAGGCAGAATTTGAAGGGTTCGTCAAGATCTACATGTCGGTCGATCAGCTTTACTTTTAGGTCAATGTGTCAAACGCATTTCAAGCTCAATGCCACTTTATCAAATGGAAATCCCTGTTATTGCAACTCAGTCTTCACGTCTTTTTCCCCACAAAATTGATTACACTGACAGAAAAATTGTTTTGATATTAACTAGATATGTCTATTTGATTTTTTTTTCAATTCGAATTAACTAGATTTTTCGTAAAATCAAATTTTTCCAATTGCATTCCATTATTTAAATATATTTATTTATTTAAATCAAGATCTATTCAATATCGCCTGATAACTAAATATTTTATTTATTCCTAATAATCTGTAATTTGATATCATCTGGTAGTGTAAGACAAAAGAGACAGACGGAAAAATGGTACATGATTCAGTCTCTCAAAAATCTCATGGCATTGTTTTCATTAGAAGACTGTTGTAACATTCTGCAGTTGAGGAAAAGGGTCTTTCTATACATAAATTGTTGGGCCTGTTAATTAAAGGCACGACGATACCTTTCTTCTTTTCGAAATAACAGCCTTGTTAGTGAAAAGAAAAATGATTTAACTTTTTTTCACCGCACTTTTATGTCATGAACCTATATTCATTTCTCTTATTCATGCGATATCTCGTGTTTCATCTTTATTTATTTAATTTTAATATATTTAATATTCAAAAATAATAGCTTGAAAAAAAATTAAACAAATAGCGTCGGAGTAGGCTGTGAGATAAGGGAAAAACCTATCTGATTTAGATAGATCCTATTCAAATTAAATATTTTTTTTTTGGTAGTGTACGTGTCATTGCCAAGGGACGATCTGGGCATACCAATAAATTAATAAAATGAGACGCGGCTGCAGACGGTTCATAGACGTGGTATTTCCGGAAGCGAATGTTTTTTTATGTTATTTCTGAATGATGAGTGGACCACTTTGCAACTTCTCTTTTTCGAATGTCTAATTTGTAGCTATTCATTCTCTCTCTCTCTCTCTCTCTCTCTCTCTCTCTCTCTCTCTCTCTCTCTCTCTCTCTCTCTCTCTCTCTCTCTCTCTCTCTCATCTCTTTCTCTCTCTCTCTCTCTCTCTCTCTCTCTCTCTCTCTCTCTCTCTCTCTCTCTCTCTCTCTCTCTCTCTCTCTCTCTCTCTCTCTCTTTCTCTAGTTGTCTATATATCTATAGGGTTACTAGAAATTAGACACTTCCAAAACGAGCTCTAGATAAACGGCTCTCTTCAACTCCGTGTATTTTTTTTTCGAGTGTATGACAATGATGACCAAAAGTTATCGAAAAACGAGTGATCGTATTGTACAAAATCCCTCAATATTTTCGAGCTACTTAAAGCTTCGTAATTTCCTATTTTAAATATCATCAGTCCACACGAAACAAGAAAATTCACTATAATTTATTTACAGAATATATTTTTCTTTACTTCCAGCGAATATCCTTGCGGGATTTTCATGGTGTTGAAGTTTGCATCGTTGGAATGCAACGAAAGCTCTTTTTTTTTACATTTTATTCTCCTTATTGTTATTATTATGGAAGATCTTTCTTTCATTAATTTATATCGTAGATTGCTAAGTATCTTAAACAAAATCCTGACAGATTGCTATCGGGAAAATCTGTCCAAAGAAATCAAAGTAAATCAGAAAGATTAATTTTCATTGCATTCCAATGATGCTAATTTCAACCGCATTACAAACTCGACGGTTGAAATAACGATTGACCGAGATTACTGCGAATTTGGTTATTTTGCATTTACAAATACATTTTTTTTTTCTGCAATTTCACAAAATCTTGAATATCTCGAAAAACCGAAGGCCCTCGGTATGGTACACGAACACAGGGCATTCGGTATGCACAATTGTTCATCAATTATTGTTACTGATTACCCGAATCCAACCTCTAGCGAGCATGACGTTGCTCTGAGTCGACGTGGCCGAATCGCAACGAAATTTGACAACCCTCCCATTTTGCCAAACCTTTCTGCCAATGACAGTTCGCTTAGTTCCTTTTTCTTCATCCTCCGATATTTCGAGCACGTTATTCATGAACGTGGTATTTTTTTTTTTTTTTTTGAAAAACCCGACGCAGTCCTCGAGAGTAGGGCACGACAATAAATATATATATATATATCCTCTCGTTTTTTTGCCTCGGCTGACTTCACAGAAAAGCTGTTCTTTCTCGATTCTCGAATCTTAGGCTGCCGTGGTCTCCTTCTCTCTCCTCCTCGAGATATATATATACCGAGCGGGAAGAATATCGCTCGGGTTTTTGTTATTTTTCTCTAACCGTCGCAGATAGTCATATCACACTCGATACAAGAGTATAGGTAAGCTCGGAGAATATTATTCATAACGTCCGGACGAGACTAGGAGTGGGCCCATTGTATATTTCACTCCGACTTTGTTCGCGTACTCTTCTCATCTCTCTGTTGCGATTTTTCTCGAGCTGCATTTTTCTCGGTGTCGTGTCTGCATCCCCGAGGCACTTTCGGATGAAAACTTCTCCGATACCTCTTTTTCACGCAATATTCCATACTGATCTCTTTCTACCTGCCGCCACCCCTGCCCCCCCCCTGCCCCGAGATGTCTCTCTGTCGACCTCTCTCTCTCTCTCTCTCTCTCTCTCTCTCTCTCTCTCTCTCTCTCTCTCTCTCTCTCTCTCTCTCTCTCTCTCTCTATTACTCTTTATCTCTTTCTCTCCTTTTTACCTCTGTGCTTACTTCGTATACATTGACGGTCGATTACAGAATGGAGATTATTTTCTTTCCCTTCTGTTCCTTCTTTTCTTTAGAAATCTTTCTATAAAAATCATATGGCTTTGGGGAAAGCGAATTAAATCGTACGGGAGCTTCGTAATTATTGTTCCGAGAATAATGAACATTGCTGGGGTGTCCTTTTCCTTTCTGGGGTTTCCTTTTTTTTCTTTCATTTTATTTATTGTTTATTTGGAATTTCTTGTGGAGAAAGGTGTACGGTATGATCACCTTAAGGCAAAATACTCATCATTCCAAAGATATTCAACATAATTAAGATCTGAAAGCGTTTACTACTGGCATATTTATCTATATTACGATTGGCATATTCGAAATATTCAATTTATTAGGGTTTCTTTTTTTTCAACCTTACGTACGGATCATCATGGACACACCTGTGTCCAAGATGATCCCTTGGGTATGGACAAGATGATCGCCCGAATCATCTTCCCCCTATTTTGGGATGTTTTTTATTTTGGAGACGTTAGGTAAATATAGATGAATATTGCTCGAGTTTATACCTTCATATATATATACAGGGTGGACCACGCAACGTGTGCACCTCTTTTACGACCAAAATACGCGTTGCACAATAAAATGTTTTATACAAAAGTTACATGGTTTATAAGGCTACACTATGTGGTGCATTTATTTTTTTTATAGGTGGAGGCACTTCGAAGATTTGAAGGTCAACTTTATTTTTTCAGATGGAATGCTATATTTTTTATAGCGTAATATGATAGAGTATCGAATTCTGAGTAAAAAAGTATAGACCTTTATTAGCCCTAGAGTTAATAGCTAACGAATAATTTCACTTTATTAGTTTAAAATTTTCTTCACGTAATATCAAGTTGGAGATTCAAATCTACTACAAATTTCTGAATGGCAGTGTTTACATCACAGTGTTTATCAATAGGAAAATCCTAGAGTAGCCCAAGGCCTTAAAGTAAACTAATCTTCTACAGGCAGCCTTAAATCACTTAGGTATATCAATTATTATTTGTGCAATGAATTATACATTTATAGTTAATATTTAATAATATTCCATACAATAAAAATGAATAAATAATAATAAATAATGTAATAATAATTTTATAATATAATAATATTTAATATGATACGACATAATAATGAACAAAAATAGATAGGTACATTATTTGTGTACAAGATTATCCCTAGGGATTATCTTGTACACCTAGAAGGGAATCATCTTGCCCCAAACTCAACTTTTTCATTTATTGCTCGGTAACATAAACTATAAGTGTTCCCACTGTTACCATGCCAACTAAAAAAACCAAATTGAGCATATGATAAAGCCAAAACAAGTGCGTTTGTTCATACCGCTATCATGAATTGACTAACGCGGGGGGGGGGGGGGGGGGGTGCTTTGTTTTATCAAAGAATATCACTAGATAGCGTTAATAGTTTCATCGCAATTGAAGATCACCTTACCCCATGGGATCAACTCGTACACCTTTCCCCTATTCAGTTTACAGGCTAGGCGTTTGGAAGTGGGGCGTAGATTTTATGACAGAATTTTCCAATGGGAAAAATCGAATTTGGTATTCGACAATGACAAAAATCAGTTTTGAGGTTCAAGAATTTAAGTTAAGACCCCAGGCTATAAAACTACCTAATGAAACAAAATCTTATTGAAAAAATGTCAACCTCATGCAGACTCCTCGACAATCTTCTCAACGTAGAAATTCAATCGTAAGATGAGAGTAGGGATTTTTCGATATTTCTCGATTTAATTCACGTATGATATTGAAATTGGCCCTATAGCTTATTAGGGGATAATAAACCCATCTATCTCCCTTCCCTTCTCACGGTCTCTCACATCTAGCAGCACCCTTATTTTCTACCCCCGAAATTGTGATCGTCCGCGACGAAGGGAGCCGACGCGCGCGTGACTCTGTCAGTTCTTCGTCTTCGTCATCGCGTCGTCGTTGTCTCGGTCCCTCGAGGTCGTACATTACCCACCGAAAGGAGAAGTGCAGTCACGTCACCTGTCCCACCACGAACCGACGGATCCATGACTCACTAACGATTAAGTCATTAAACTCGTCCTGTCTCCCTCGTATATACTCGCCAATCTTGCGGACAAACTTATCGAAGCGTTTCTTTCTTTCTCCTCACCACCTCGACTCGCGAGTAATCGCACGATGAATGAGGTTGTGTCGAAACCATTTCCCGACGCAGTTGTAAAATATAATTCGGGACGTTTTTTTTTTTTTTTCAAACGTCCGATGAACCTCTCGAGACGGCTGGGAGGTCAAGCAGGCCCGAGTGTTCTATCGTTGACAGTTAAAGTCACCGATTAATTAATCCGCTTGATCGTTATCGAGAAAAAAATAATTAAAGTCCAGACAATTTTCTTAATTTTTTCTGATGAGCGGATTGGGATGAGGAGATCGGGATTTTACACACAATTAGTACACTGTCTTGCCGAGACAGAGCGTTTTTTTTTAATTGATGAATATTGATAAACAATGGAGTTATTATTATTTAAATAAAGTGCCGCCGTTTGTGCATGGCCAATCTCTGTGTGGGTGGTTCTGGCAACTAGGCTGTTTTGAAGTGAAAAATAGAAGAATGTACTTTTAAGTATAATAATAAAACTTTCGTATGATCAGATACGTTTTATTTATTTGAAAATTACGAAAATGGCAAGCTTTAGGAAGAAAATTCGACTTTCAAACAAACAAAAACTTAAATAAAAAAGAAAATCGTTTTTTTTTAATTTCAATCTTACGCAGACCCCACAATTGCGTCTAAATTCACAAAGTACCGTAAGAAAATTTCCTCAATTGCCTAAATTTTAATATTTCCTTCTCCTCGAAAAGAATGTACCGGAAGTCGTAAAAAATCCAGAGTTGAACGTTTTTTTTCTTCTGACGTATCCATACGTCTAAAAAAAAAATCAGTATTCTTCAAAGTTCATCGGAGAAAGCGTTTTCTTTTATTTCATTTTCCATAATTTTTTTTAACAATCATGGTAGTGCCATGTTTCGCAAACGTTCCGGAAATATCGTATAAAATTAAACTCACTAATCAAATATCATCGTTTCATTAAGCCCGCAATTCCATAAAATAATTAGGACTCCTCTGAAGAAAAATCGAATTTTATAGTCGGAGAAAAAAAAAATTATGCCAGAGTTATCGCAGTTTCTGATAATACAGCTGATAAACGTTCTATCCAAGTTCCGTCGATACGTGTGCGAAAGCTCAACCTTCCGTGAATGAGAAATTGTAAGGGCAATTATGCAAATGGCTGCTGAACCAATCCGGAATGATCGTTTTTTTTTTCAGCTCCCCTTCGACGTTCCAGGCTTGCGCACGGTCCGCGCAGCGCCGTTTTCAACAGTCGGAAGTTCGTAGTTAGTACATCGTGTCTCGTGTTACGTAAAAATAAAAAATAATAAAAAACAAAACGAACTAGGTGGTGTCTGATTACATGGCAAGCACGCTGCTTTCGTTCTACTACGCCCCCCACCCCTCGCCGCGCTTCCCGGCTGATCCCCTCGTAACTTGCACAAGCTGCACTATCATTCATAATAATAATAATAATAATAATGAAATTGTTGCGAATGTATCATGGACCGAGCTCTCGTACACGTGTGCCCTTATTAGGCATCGACGAGAAGGACGGCCTTGAATTTCCGACTATCGCTGGATCGTACGATGGTGAAAAGTTTGCATCGCTGGAATGCAACGACATTTGTCGCTTATTTTTATTTATTTATTTTTATTATTATCGAATATTTTTGTTGGCCCATTCAGGCTGCAGATCTCTGCGAAAACACTGGAAAAAAAATCCTGCAATGCTTTTGGTAGCCTAACTTTAAAAATTTGGCTAATTAGGGAAGAAAAAAATTGCATTACGTGCCGACGATCTCAGCGGCCATTTTTTTAATTCGCCGTACGTGGAGCTTTTTGGGTTTGTTTTGCAAATTCATTTTTTGCAGGATTAATATGTTGGAATGTATGACTCTTTATTTTCCGCAGTATTCACAAGTTTTTGCGAATATAATTACGAATTTCATCTCGATTAATCAATGAGGCATTTAGGAACGAAAAAATTGTTTGGGTTAACGAAAAATATTATCATGTTTATAAACTTTTATTTTGCATCTCTGCGACTGCGCGTTGGGACCACAAAGCCATTTTTTGTTGAATTAAATTACGATGTGATTACGTATGATTAAATTGAATTGAATTACGAGTAAATTGAATTGAATGCCGATTAAATTGAATCATATTGCGATTAAATTTAATCGAATTACGATTGGATTCAAGTAAATTACGATTAAATTTAATTGAATTACGATTGAAGTGAATTGAATTACGATTTATTTGAATTGAATTACGATTTATTTGAATTGAATTACGATTTATTTGAATTGAATTACCATTAAAGTGAATACATTACGATTTATATACGTAAATTAAAATACGATTTACTTAAATTTAAATACTCAAAATAAAATACGATTAAAGTGAATTCGATTACGATTGAATTTAATTGAATTAAATTACGATTGAAGTAAATTGAATGCAATGCCGATTAAATTGCATCAATTTGCCATTAAATTGAATTACATTACGATTGGATTCAAGTAAATTACCATTAAGTTTAATTGAAGTTAATTGAATTACGATATATTTGAATTGAATTGCGATTGAATTTAATTGAAGTACGATGAAATTGAGTTAAATTACGATGTAATTGACTCAAATTAGGATAAAATTTAATAAAATTAC
Source organism: Ophion ventricosus (assembly GCA_963932345.1). NCBI lineage: Eukaryota > Metazoa > Arthropoda > Insecta > Hymenoptera > Ichneumonidae > Ophion > Ophion ventricosus. The sequence goes on from OZ010713.1 coordinate 6,648,280, forward strand.
GATACAAAGTTTTCGAAGTTTGAAAGAATTTGTTTTCCAGCCGAAGGAAAAGTATCAGAACGCCCGAGGGCTTGTTTGGGTCGTCAGGATATCTCGATGGTTTCTCTCTCCGCCTTTTCCCTTATATTCCTCGCTTCAATCGTTTCAACCCTCTCCCCCCCCGCGGGACTCCTTGTTATTGCGGTGCAATCCGGGGAAAGATTCAATTTTCCGACGAGGCAGGAAAAGCCCGAAATCGCGAGGTAAACACGCTGCAAACCTAAACACATTGCGCGCGCGCGAGTGTGTGTCTGTGTGTGTGGGGTGGCAATGCTTTGGTTCTGAAATTCGTCGCGAATCTCTGATTTGCCGATATGGATACGCGCAGCGACCTGATATTTCATGGTCTCTCTGGTGCTTGATTTAATTAGCTTGTGATAACATCGGTACCTCTCTCTCTCTCTTTCTCCCTATCGCTTTCTCGTCCGCGCCGCTCAAAAGCAACGTCACAAATTGACACGACGTGTGTTTTCTCTTCATTGGAAAATTGACGACGCCTCGATGGAAAGTAACGACAGAACGAAGAGGAAATTTTATGCGCGAGGCTCAGCCGCGTCCAGACCGGACAGCTTTTATTTTTATTCAATTGCAGAAAAATAAGAAAAAAAAAACTCAGGCTGATGAAATTGCTTTGGAACGTCCGCACGTGTACCTGCGTATAAAAATTATGTGCACTACACGTGCGAGAAAATTTGTTTTTTTTTTCTTCCCGAACAAGAAGAAAAAAAACGAGAGCTCGAACTTTATGAATTGAATTTCACGTGGATGGGCAGACAGATATTGTGGCGGGGATGCATCATGAGGACGTCAATCAATAAGGTGAACCCGTCGAATTTCGAACGAAAATACGAGAGCCAACGTTGTGAGGGTAAAGTGGTGGAATGTCGTGGCGAACGGAAGGGATTAAAAAGAGAGTGCCCGAGTGCACAGGCCTGAATGAATGACGTGACGCGAGTCGTCGTCGTCGTCGTCATCACCGTTGGGAATCTCGTCAGCGCATCGCCGCATCCCATTACGGCGGTTGCAAGTGCTTTTGACGTCCTTTGGCAGCCGCTGAGACAAGAAGAAGAAGGGCGCTTGATGTTATGCCGTTATAAATAATTCGACGGGCTTTTTCGCTTCTGGGGCTAAGAAGGAGCGACGTTGCTCTCGTCGAAAAGCTTCGAACTTCATATACACAGTTGCGTACAAAAGTATTGGGCTATCCATATTGCATGAAAATGCGACGTTGGGGGAAAAAACGTCTTATGACATGTATTTACTTATATTCAAAAACAATTAATTATATACATAGATATTGTTCTTATTTCATTATCTATTACTTTTTCTTAACGAGCGTGCCAAAGTGTTGGGCCATATAGGGGGAAGTCCCGTAACGCCGGGCGGCACCTAGCGTCGGACACTCGTATTATCTCGGTAAATCGCAGTGCGTTTGATTGAAAAACGATTGAAAGGGGCGCGGGGGAGCGTATCGATACACGATCGCGGGGCGCGGTTCGCCATTGACGCGCGAGGCGAGAGGTTGGAGTGTGGTCGATTGTTGCGTTTTGCGGGAATACATTGCATCACGTAAGATCGAAATAAGTGTTACTGTTACGTTTTCGTGTTCAAGAGTTTATGGCAATGCTTGTTATACGTCATGTTCCATAAATGTTCGAAGTTCGTGAAAGTTTTTGTTGGTTCTCTAAAAAGTTTTTGTACAAAACACGTAATTTTAGGAATTCTCAGTCCCCTGGTACCGGACACAAAGTGGTCCCTTAACGCCGGACAGTAAACATGTTGTTTTTTCTCGTAAGAATTAATACCTCGTGATAACTGTTGTACGTTGTTCCACAGGATAAAAGAACGCAGCGAAATCAAAATGAAAGAGAAGAAAAAGAAAGGAAAATGGGACCAAAAAAGTTTGCAAACTGCGATAGACGAGGTTTCGTCCAAAAAAAAATTAGTTTGAGAGAAGCAGAATCGTCCAACAATTTGGTCTCAAAGTTGCACCAAAAAGTAAAAAAAAAAACGAGATTGAAAGATTTTCTTCTACCATTGTATGAGAAAAAATATTTCAAAGTTCATTGCAATTAATGTTAATGTTTTCAAATCTTACTAATTAACAAGCAACTGTTGGTTTATTACTGCATTGTACCAAATCATGTTGCATACGTCTGATTTTTTAAATGCAATTCTTACTTTGATCAACTTGCCTCATACCCATGCTCAACTTACCCCACTATCGGGGCAGGTTGAGCAAATATTGCCTTGGTCATTTGAGAGCGATTGTCTGTGAAACAATAAGGATGACAGGAATTTCGTCTACGGACTTTTTAATCCCAGACAAATTTCCTATTAACCAAAGTAGGTTTCATTTTTATACGGCAGACTGTTAAGGAATTACAGTGCGATAATTCCAAACGTGCTCAACATGCCCCTCCCTCCCCTACTTCCGGTCCAAATTGCAGCTTACACATCTACTTGCATTTTAATCGAGGAAAGAGTAAAGATTTTTCGGACGGAAAATAAAAATACAAAAAGATGCATAGCTTTTCGATGATGCACACTTCAGCATCACGTTTGCCTAATTTCCCGTTGACGATGTTGATGCTGTTTCGAAGCAAAGTTCCCGGGAAGCCCCCCCGCCCGATGTGTTTTGCGCGTCCGCGAGCAAAGTCAATGTCACATCGGCCAAGACGACGCCGACGACGACACATCGACTCGAGACCAAAAATAATGTTGGCACTCGGATCCGCCTAGCGGTCGCGGATAGCGGCAAAGGTCCGGCGACCTGAGCTATGCGGAGACACGCCATGAGATGAAAAAAAAATTCGTCGCACTTTGTATGCGCCCTAGAGCAGCCTGCTCCGCACGCCACTACGCATCGGCCAGTTTGCAACGCAACGAAAATTCACTAAAAGATTGTACGTTTCGCGAATTTTCATTAGTGTTAAAAATATCTTTTCTCTCGTTCAAATTTAAATCGTAATTATTTGATATATCGAAAAAAAAAAAAAAACGTGATGCGTGCAGTTTTCGCGGCGTTTACATTTGAAAGATGCTGACTTTGACGTCGTTACGCTCTCTGGCCTATAGCCTACAAATCGCTATCAGTCGTCTGTTGCTCGTCCCTCGGTTGTTGGTGTACTCACGAGTCATGGGCTTCTTTTCCTTTCGCACGAACGAACTGGCATATCTTGATCGATTGTGGCCGCTGTTGTTGTTGTTGACCTATCGGTTCCCTCGAGCGACGTGATAGTGTAGCAAAAAAAAAACATATATATATATACACATACATATACACGATGAAAGAATATTTCGATCCCGTTATATTTACGTAATGTTGGCTATCAGCACATCTAGCATTTTTCAGGAAGGTGTTTGAAATTACCTTTTTATCAAAATGACCACGATTTTAGAGATCTAAATATATATTAAGGGGGTAAATCCTTTACAATGTTCAAAAAATCGATTTTTCTCCACATATTTCGAAAGTGTAATATATTGAGAGTATACTGGAAAATGAAAAAATTGAAATATGAAATATTTACGAAGTTATAGTACATCGTATTGAAGCTTTTAAGACCTTAGGCCACTCTAGGATTTTCCAAAAATCAATTTTTTTTTGTTAAAAATGTACCTTAGTACCTATAAAATTATATTCCAAAAGGTTCCGAAAATTATTTCCAAAAATATAATTTTTTAAATTTGTAAAATTTCACCCCGACCGCCCGAAATTTCATCACCGCAGTGTCGTTTGAAAACGCCGAATATTAAAATACGATCTGCGGAAAATCGCGGATGTGCGCAATGTTTAAGGGTAACGATCGCAGAATAATTCATAGGGCTCGTTTATACTCACCGCGATCTCAAGCACACAAGGGTGAGAAAACCTACATCGTGGAACAATAACGCACCTATATGTAAATAAACGAGGGTGTGTGGAAAGAATTTGACTCGCTACTAGGGGGTGTGCGCGCGATATCCAGGGTTCGATTTAAAATACCCAATTTTCTCGGTGTTCAAATAACAATTCATTTCCCGGACCCTAATATTTCCATTATCAAAATGGCGAAATTGATGTTTTCCCATACACCACGATCGGAGCAATCGCTCATGGAGGATCCTCGAAATCTTCAATATGCGTTGAAAAAAAAAAAAGAAAATCTGTAAAACGCGAGAGAAGCTGAGTTTTGAGGAAAAAAAAATAAAGCTTAAACAATTGTTCTTCCCCCTCGTTTTATTTTGTGGCTACAATCTCGCTGCAACCCCTGTTTTGAAAATTAACCTTTCAAAAGATCGGAAGAAAAATTATTCTTCTAAATCTTCAAACCTAATTCTTCCTTAACGACTTAAATTCTCGCCAATCGCCGCAAGCAGTAGAAAAATTATATCACCAACATTTACGATAGGTAACACTGAAAAACAAAACCATTCAACGTCATTCAGATTCCTAACAATTCGCTGTTCTTCGAAGTCTGTAATTTCGCAAATGAAAAATCGAATTCTAGGACGTGAAAACTCTGGAGAATGCCCATAAAGTTTTCAAAGATGACATTTGCTTCTCGGCCATAAATGCATAATGAAACAGTTGCCCATAATGGTGCCTCCTTCCAATCTACACCAGTATTCCCCTCATTCAGCGAGAATAAACTCTCCGGGGTATTAGCGCAGGTGTTTCTTGGTGAAACTTCGAGCGGCTTATTTCCGTTTTTAGTTACGATAAGCTCGTGTTGTACCACTTGCACACACATTACATATTGTGTGTTTCAACAGGATAGAATCAGATTACGTATAGTTCGTGATTCTGGACGGTTTCCATATCAAATTACTGTTACTATTTTCTCTATTAATGTCATTATTATTTCTGATGCTATTACGACTACTACCACTTGCAGTGCTATCGCGATATCCATTATTAATATTAATATTCTATTATTGTAAATTATATGGTAATTTTTATTATGAGCGATTGGTATAATAACAACTAGCCCTACTACTATTGCTGCTAAAACTGTTACTATTGCTACTCTTTTGCGTAACGATTATTATCGTTATCATTACGACCATAACGTTAAATTAATTATATTATTATTGGTATGGGACTATTTTTTTTTAATGGACTTATTGCCCGTGCTCACACTTCCTCAGTTTGCACTGGGAAACATTCACCTACCCCCGGGGGTTAGGCTCGATTTTAATCTAGACCGGAACAAGAATGCTGGTCGACACTCGTCCAAAAAACGCGAAAAAAGATGTTGAATAATCGACCTATGTGAAGCTGGCAACCGACTTTATCGGTTGTCATTTTTTTGCCGTCGTTTGTACCCGTTTGTACTGCCCTCAATTTCGTTTGTACCTTAAGGGGGAGAAAAATATGGGAGTTTCGAAAAATGGCCCGCAACCGACTTGTAGCTAGGTCATTTTTATTGATACTATTGCGAAGAGAATCGTTTGTATGGCTGAAGTTTCTTTTTTAAATTTTATTTTTAGATTTTTTACATTTTTTTTCTTAGATGTCATTTTCGTTTTAGGCAAAAAAAAAATGACATCTGATAAACTCGATTGCCAGCTTCACATACGTAAAAAAATCGCTCTGCGAGAGCCGCTCCTTCAAGCCAAACCCGAGTGAAAATGTTCGAGCCGTGTTCAACCCGCAAAATAACGGTATCCTTCCCCGAGCAGAGATCGGCGATAACGAATTATCGGGTCCCTAAACGAGGGTACAATATTTGGAATGCCAACAAGTCAGGGACTCGGATGAACCTCCCGAATGGCCGAAACTGGACATTGCCACTCAAAGGAAGCCAATGCAGAGCGCTACTGAACCTGCGATACGCCAGGTGGGCCTACTTCCAGCGCTCCCGCAGAAACTACTGGTCCCCCTTTCGGTCTACTGTAGGCGCACTGTAGACACTCTGGACCCTCCATTCAGCGAAAATGTATTTATTTCATCATCGAACGGGTTATCGACCAGGCCACAATAGAGTGTTGATGGAGGAGATATCGAATTTGGGCTCAAAGCAGGTTAGGTGGGATCGAGGCAACAGACTCTCACGGAAGAAAAATAAAAAGACCTTAACCTGCTTTCGGCATCGAAAGCAGGTTAAGGAGCCCCATGTTCTGCACGTTTCACTGAAACTGGGCGGCGAAAGAAGGTTTGGGAGGACTAACAGAGACTACACTGGACCAAATGGAGGCCTCTTCATGACACCGAACTCGACAAATAGGGTTTGGGAGGTTCAACGGAGGCTGGAGGCTTGTGCATTACAAAAGAATTGGGTCCTGCGAGTGTTCAGAAGAGGCTATAAATTTTGACTCGGGTCTTATCTCGTTAAAACTCTGCTCTGCTTTTCTTCTCACGCCCCCGCACCTCATTTTTGCCCAAATTTCTCTCGTTTTCCCCTCTTGTTCCTTTATCCCAATACTATTCCCACTTAATTCGTCCTTTCCTTGTATTCCTTGCAGAATTTAGGTCTGGCAATGTTTTCCCTGTTTCTCTGTATTTCTTGCTCCGTAAGCTTCCGCACAGCCCTCCCTGTTTTCATTTTCTCCTTGCTTCCTCTTCGTATTGTGTCATCCATTCATTGTTAATATTATTATTATTATTGAGTCTCAAGAAAATATAATTTTTGCCGTTGCTTCTTCCGCTATTTATCTTAATCTACTTCCGTTTGTTATGGTTATTATACGCATACACATGGACGATAACCGTACCGTAGGGCTTAATAGACGCGGCTGGCATCGAGCTTGCACATTACAGTCCATTCGTCTCGTATACGTACGACGTGAAAACGACCGATCGTAGCACGTGGAGCAGCGGTAAAAAAGTATCGCGTGTCTGTGTGGCACGTTGTTCACTTACCGGCCCAGACAATGGCGCAGCACTCTGGCCCCATCGCCTGAGATGCATCGAGGATTATTCTCAGGTCCACTTCGACGGGAACGTTGTAGAAAGAAAAAAAAAACGAAAGATAGAAGTAGACGAAAAACGTCTCGGTGAACAATATAATGGACGTTTAGGGCGGGTAAGGGAAATGACGCGGAATGCAAGTTTACTGGGTGAATGGGTGTGCGAGAGGATTTTGTGCAACGTGAGTAGGTGCATAATCTTGAGAGCGAACCTCGAGATCGTCCACTAAGAAAAAGCCCATCAACGTCAACGATCTCGAGGGACTGAAATGTTGTTTTTTTCTCTCTCTCGTATTTCTTGGCTTTTTTTTTTATTGAGCGAAGAATATTTAATTAAGGATCCTGGGTAGAAATTTAATTGAGGGGTGAGATTTAGGTGTAGGCGTAGGGTTGGGGTCTATGAAATTGAAAAATGGATGGAAAAAACACGCATCGTTTAACCACCTCCCGTGTCAAGCAGCCATCGTCGGGGTTAATAGTCGGATGGGTGACCGCTTAGACGCGCACTGGCGAGACGAGCACCGTGCGAGGCCACGGTTTTACTGAATTTTCAGGGTAACTGAAACTCGGGAAAAATATGACCGCCTATATCCGCGCAGTTTTTCGGCAGTTTCCCTGTGCCCTCGTGGAAATTCGATACAGTAGGGCGTTGGGAGACGAGTAGCTTCGGGCAACACTCTGGACGCGGTGCTTATAAGGAACTAAAAATTTGGAGAGCCACCAGGGTGGGGTGATAATCAGAGCGGGGGTGGAATCGAAAAAGACCGCGGGGCCGTACGAAGGAATTTTGGAAAAGAAAATAGTAGTAATTACGCTATAAATAATAGTTGCATAAAATTTATCAATAATAAATAAATATTTATAAATTTATATATTGTGTAAATATATAAAATTGATTTATTATTCATAAAATTTATATAAGTATTTATGGTGTAATTACTAATACTTTTATTTTCAAAATTCCTTCAATTAATCGTGCCATAAATAATACTTTTATGTTTTATAAATGATGAATAAATTTGTATATTTTATAAATTTTATATATAATACTTTTATAAATTCAACAAAATTAACAGTTTCAGATTTATATTTTATACGAAATCCTCGTTTTTTTTTTAATCAATAATTTAAAAAAGATCTTTTAAACGATCGGCGGAATTCTATTCGATTTAGGAATATTTGATTCCTAAAAAAAAAACAATCGTAAATCCAACGAATGATTTATTTTCCTCGAATAATTCTCCGTCGATTTCAACGATTCTCCTCGGACTTCTCGGTATTCCATTTTACCCCGCATCTCCCAGTTGATTCGATTACTTTTCTTCAATGTCGATTTGCACTCTTTCGTCCAACTGGCTATTGGGTTCCGGGCCTTTATTGTTCCGGCTTGGCTCGTCGTTCGCGAAACTTGGGAAATTTAATTGCTCGCGGCTCACGCTGCTTTTTTATTCTTCGTTTCTTTGAGGCATTACGACGTTTTTTTCTTTCGTTTTCCAGGTCGAAGCGGGGGATGTTATATTGAGGATAAACGAGGTCGACGTCAACCGATTCACGACCAAGGAAGGTGAGCCCGTTAAGTGATATTTTTTTTTTTCCAACGCGGACTAAAGTTCGCGCTGTTCGAAACTGCGGGGTCAAAAGTAACAAACGCTTCTGTCAAACGCTAGTTGTACCGACAGACGTCTCGTTAATCTTGCGCATACCGAGCCCATCAGAGACTACTTTATAGCATATGAAAAAAAAAAATTACTCTTCGATCTCGTGTGACCCAGTTTCGTGCCGAGATAATCCTTATCGAGAGCACGACGTCAGAATTAATCGAATCGAAGTTTGCAACGCTGGCATGCAACGAAGAATTCTTTTTATTTATTTCATTTTTATTATTATCCAAAACTTTTTTTTTTCATGTTGTTCCTTCGTCGGAACGCAACAAAATTTGTCAAATTATTTTTGCTGTCACCCAATTTTTTTTGCAAATTTGCATTTAAGTTCTCTGAAAACCCAAATTTGGGTTATGAAATCCCAAACAAACCCAAACAAACAAACTACCTAACGGAGCGCTCGTGGATACCTGAGCGCGCTTGGGAGTCGAGCGGAGAGTCTTTATCATTTATATACATACTGTTAGAAGGAATCCGAATATCGTTTTAAAGTTTTCAGGGCGTATTCTTAAGATATTTTGCTAACGATTTATGAAATTTAAAAAAAAAATTGATTTTTTTGCAGTATCTAACGTGGTTGCCCGCCTTAACAGACTGCCGTATATAAATGAAACCTACGTTGGTCAATAGAAAATTTATAAAGTATGTAGACGAAATTCCTGTTATCCTTATTGATTCACAGATAATCACTCTCAAATGACTAAGGCCATATTTGCTCAGTCTGCCCCGATAGGCATATAAAGGCCTTCATTGGAGACAGTGCAGAATCCAATTGAATCCCTATGAGGACTCCCTATGTGCGGTGTCCCCAACAAATCCCTATAGAGATACGAGTGCATCTTGAGAGTCCCCAACACATTTGTGCCCGGGATTACGAAAGGATATTTCTTTTTTTGGCCGATCCAACAAATTCCGATTGAGAATTTTAAATAGAAAATTATCAAATGATGTGAATCGAGAAGTAGTGTGGAATCCACTTAGATTCAAATGTAGAATCCCTACGTGCGGCGTCCCTATCAAATCCCTACAGAGGTGTGGTAGAATCTGGGGAGTCCCCAAACAAATTTCTGCACGGGGCGCGGCAATGTTCTCGTGAGAAAAATACCTCGTGATCGTTCTTGCGGATGTATCGCAATTCTTGTCCAATTTACCGGTGCTTTCACATCGGTCGCTTTGGTTACCAAATTATATTCAATATTTTATGTTCTCGCGCATATATATATGAACTAGCTTTTGCCCGCAGCTTCGCCCGCGTGGAATTTGGCTCGTAGAAACTTCATTACCAGTCGCATCCTTTATTAAGGATTGATTTTCAATAGATCCTTTCTCAGTGCGCCTCTACACCCTTTAAGGAATATATCTTCAGAATTTCATTGAGATAAAAGCAAGGTATTCGATTTTCCTATACAAACTTCAGCGACCCGTTGCACCCCTAATTAGTGGTTGTTTTTTTAAATCCTATTGCGTTTTATTATTTGTTTCTAAGAATATTCATACCAAGTTTCAAGTTGATACACACAAGGAATATAATTTTCCATACAAACTTTACACCTCATTTCACCCCCTTAAGAGTTGATTTTCGAAAAATCCTTGCTTAGTGCACCTGCACACCTTCTAAGGAATACATCATCCAAATATCATGTTTCTATCTTCAGTGGTTTAGGCTGTGCGTTGTCGAAATGTCAGTCGGTCACGGAACTCTTTTATATGTATAGATAATATATGTTTCGAAGGGTGAGAGTACTGTTGATTATTAATCAGATTAAATTTCACTAAAGAATCATATATATATTTTCGATAATAATTGAAAGTTGTTGTTGCTCTTGGCCGAATTTATAATCAATAACGTTATTTTTATTATGTCGAAGTTTGCATCGTTGAAATGCAATGGAAACACTTTTTCTCGTTTGCCCAAAAGATTCTCGACAGATTGAGCCTAAGAAAGTCAGTTGAGCTTCTTTTCGGTATCTTTGTTAAGGCCTTAAGTCACTCTAGGATTTTCCAAAAATCGATTTTTTTTTTGTTAAAAATGTACCTTAGTACCTATAAAATTATATTCCAAAAAATGATGGGTGTGAAAAATCTCTAGGTACTCGATTTTCGAATTCTAGTGCAACCCCTCTTGATTCATGTCGTGACTTTCTACTAACTTTAAACGCGTTTATCTCAAAACTACATTTTTCAAGTCGGCTGGACTCATAACTCAAACAAATTTCAACCGATTCACTTGAAATTTTAACTGTATATTTAGAATTACATTTTCTGAGGCACTACGTAGGATTTTTTAAATTATATTGCATAGTTCCTTTTTTATAAACAATTTTCTGACGATTTTCTCATGGCATTTTGTACTTGTTGTTTTACAAATGCGCCATTTTGACAAAAAACAATATATCAAAAAAATTCTACGTACTTCTATAGTTATTCTTATATATAATCGAAAAACTTTAGTGTCTCATCATAACTCAAAAATTATAAGAACTGTTGGTCCGGCCGTTGACCTTCCAGAAATAAAGGCGTCATCGGAAAAATGCTGCGCAATTGCCATTTTAACATGTATCGCTGTGAAAAAATAATTTTGTATAGTCAATTACGTGTATAATAAAACTCTCATTTTGTAATTCCGATTGATTTTATGGTTTCGCTGAAAAAAAATCACAAAATATGCCCTTTTTTGGCCTCCAGAGTGGCCTCTAAAGTGGCCTAAGGCCTTAAAAATCTATAATCAATATCTGCAAAAAGAACAATAACAAAATTTGCACAATGATAAGAGGAAATTTTTTTTTTTAACTAAAAAAGAATTTCCGTCGCATCCCAACGATGAAAACTTCAATACCTTTTACTTATTTACTTCTAATATTATTTAGTTGTCTTGTATCTTGCTCTCGCACATCGTCTCAAAACTTTTTTCTTTTTTGTTTTCTTTTTTTTTTCTCTTTAACGCCTTCTTGTCGACGATTTTTTTTTCCGTATATGCGTATGTGTGTCTCCGTTCTCATGAATGTTCGTATATGTCACATTAATTCAACAATTATTTATTAACGGATATACAAGTTATCCGACTCATTAATGAGATAAGCCTACCATAGAAACCTTTTAAAATATGGCTAACATATATATATATATATATATATACATATATGTACATACCCTCATCGTCCCTGTGAGAGAACACGTCGATGGTATCGACGGAACGGCGCATTCCCGAGGAAAATACCGGTCTCAGGCTGTAAGAGAAAAAGGACATCTCCGGAGATTCATTTAACCATAAACGATGCTACCCGTGGCACATGAATCGTGTTCAACTCCGTCGAAAAGTCTCAGCCATGTTATTCGTCACGTGATTGCATCATATCTCGTTGCAGCGACTGCAGATTAGTTCAAGTCATCGACTAAAATAGACGAGCCGCGTAAACATTGAACCGTTAATGTTAATTAGCTGAAGTTTTAGCGCACATAACGAATGGACAAGCTTTTTTCGTCGAGAGAGGTAGAGGGAGCTTTTTTTTCAAATCTCGTTGAATCTCAATGTTTCCTTTTTACAGTGATACATCGTGAGCGCAGCTTGCGCGATGTTGGAGATTGTTGACATGCAATGAAAATTCGTTTCACTCGAATAACCTATTTTTTTGCCACCATTTCAGACTGCCAAAATCAGGTCATTTTTTTTTAGAATCCTTAATGAAGATTGACCACTAAAATCTGCAAAAAAAGATTTTGGGTAGTAGATAAAATAAGGGGATAAAAAAAAATGGTAAATAAATTTCGTTGCATTCCAAAGCTGTGAACTTCACCGTCCTAAAGTTACATCGTTGGAATGCAACGGCTATTTTATTTTTTACTGTTATCTCAAATCTTTTTCGGCAGATTTAGTTTGCAGATCTCCAATGAGAATCCGAAAAAATCGTTTGGGCAATTTCAGTAATTCAAATAGACTAAAAAAATCCTTCTGGTTGACTAAATCCCTTATCGGTAAATGCCAATGAATGATTTATTGCAAAAATAAATGAGTTTATTTGGAGAATCATTTATTGCATCGAACTTAAGAATAATCGGAATAATGACACCAAATATTTTGATGTTTCGTCTCAAGATTTTCGATGGCCGTCTTTGAATGAACAATTCCGTTGATCCAAGCAAAATTTGTTCTCCGTGCGTGCGATAAAATTGTTGGGATATTAAGGGGGGAAAACTTTTACAATATTAAAAAAAATCGATTTTTTTCACATATTTCCAAAGTATAATATTGGGTGAAGTAAAAAGTTCTGAGCGTTTTCCGCTAGATGTCTTTAGTGAGCCATATCTCACGATGTATACATCGCATCGGGTCCTACTATACGGCGATTTAAAGGTGACATTACGCTTCAAAAAAAGTTCTTTGACAGTTTTGTGTTTGGTGAAGGCAGTTGTGTGTTACAGCGTTCCAAAATGGAGGTAAAAAAAGAGAAAATTCGATACATTCTTCAGTACCACTACGACCAAGGTGAAAAGGCGGAGCAGACGGCCAAAAAAATGTGTGCTGTTTATGGACCCAATACAGTATCGGATGCAACAGCAAAGCGGTGGTTCCAACGATTCCGTTCTGATAATATGGACGTCGAAGATGAAGCACGCTCTGGTACGCCAATCTTCGAAAATGTCGATAAAATCATGGAAATCGTTGAGTCGGACCGGCATGTGAGCACTTATTCCATTGCCCAGGAACTGAAGATTAGCCAGAAAACCGTTTGGAATCATTTGCATAAGGCTGGCCTCAAGAAGAAGCTCGATGTATGGGTGCCACACGAATTGACGCAAAGGAACCTTTTGGACCGAATTGATGCCTGCGATTCTTTGCTGAAACGTAACGAAATCGACCCATTTTTTAAGCAGACGTTGACTGGCGATGAAAAATGGTTCACATACGAGAACAACAGCCGAAAAAGATCGTGGTTCAATCGCGGTGAACCGGCCCAAACGATCGCCAAGCCCGGATTAACGGCCAAGAAGGTTTTGCTGTGTGTTTAGTGGGATTGGAAGGGAATCATCCACTATGAGCTGCTCCCATCGGGCCAAACACTCAATTCGGACCTCTACTGTCAACAACTGACCAGATTGAAGCAGGCGATCGACCAGAAGCGGCCAGAATTAGCCAATAGAAAGGGTGTTGTGTTCCATCAAGACAACGCCAGGTCGCACACATCTTTAACGACGCGCCAGAAGCTCCGAGAGTTTGGATGGGAAGTTCTATTGCACCCGCCATATAGTCCAGACCTGGCACCAAGCGATTATCACCTTTTCAAGCATTTGCAAAATTTTCTTGATGATACAAAACTGGCCTCAAGAGAGGCTTGTGAAAATGAGCTGGTCAAGTTTTTTACCAATCGGGACGAGGACTTCTTCAATCGCGGAATTATGAAATTACCTTCAAAATGGACAAAAGTTATCGAACAAAACGGCGCATATTTGATCTAAATCGGATAATCCTAACTATGTTAATTTCGTCGTCGAAATAAAGCGAAAAAACGCTCAGAACTTTTTACTTCATCTAATATATTGAGAGTATACTGGAAAATCGAAAAATCGAAATATGAAATATTTACGAAGTTATAGCACATAGCCGAGAGCGCGCCGGTACCGCATGCTGTGAACTAAGGAAACTTTAAACGCGATTATCTCGAAACTACATTTTCAAAAACTGCTCATGTTATAGCTCAAAAAGTTATTGATCGATCGGGCTGAAAGTTTTGGAGGTTTCTCACTATAACATTATCGGACGGATGTATACCTAAAATTTTAAGGTTATCGCGTAAATAAATAACTTTTTTTGGGCAAATATTGTCGAGAAAATTATAAAAAATATGAAAATTTGATTAAAAAGCCTACTTAATTTTTAATTTTATACTTTTTCGTATTTTTATAGGTATATAAATAAATATCATTCCCCTACACATGTCAATAATCGAAAAATATTTTCGATTTCTGTTTCATATCAATAGAAAGAATCAGACAAATAGAGCACGTTTCGATATCACGCGACAGACGCCTAAAGAAATACCTTATAACGCCACCATTTTGTTTTGTTAAAAAATGTCAACACTTGCAAGTTGTAATAAGATAATGTCAAAATTTTTAAATGATGCGATTATTTTAACACCCTTAACAAAAATTCATGAAAAATAACTCATTTTTGGGCGTCTAAAGGGTTTTCCCCTCTTAAGAAAAAGGACTTTCATTGCATTCCAACGATGCAAACGTCAACATCATCCAGGAACACTTTATCCTACACAAAGTTTCGATTCGATAGCTCATTCAAGCATTCTCCGAATGAGCCAATCGAAACTTTATCAAATGAATTTAACGCTTTGTGCCTCGGTCGACGTGTCCGCTCTCACGACCAGCTTTGGAGGGTTGGAGGGTGGTGGGATCTTCGTGCAGGACAGTAGGCTCAGCCCTCGTTCGCAGCCGCTTTTCCCTCCACTCTTTGCACCCATAACCCTATTTCGGCAGGGCTCACACTGCTCTCAAAGGCGCCAAAGGTTAATTGAAAAGAAATTAAAAGTTGAATTTATCGAGTCCTCCCCCCCCTTCCACCCTATTGACGGACTTTTAGTTCAAAGGTCGGTGTCGAAACAGGAAATTCTCCCTTTGGGTTGTTATCCACCTGTTAAATACCTGAAAGAGCTTCGTTCAACCGTCCGTAAAACATGAAAATATCGAAGTTAATGAATAATAATTTAGCGTTGAGGTTTTTTGATCACGAGCTGGAGAATCGTTAGTCGAAATCTGCAGAAAGGCGGGTGCGTGTTGGCAAGAATTTTTGCAAATGCGAATTGCGCACGATATCGAAGTCTTCATTACACTGACAGACATATTCTTTTGATATTAAAGGGTTACGTGGGTTTCGAAACCAAAAAAAAAATATATTTTCTCTATTTTTTTAAAATATAATATATAAATTATTTTATTCAAAATGTTAAACACATAAAAGAGCAACGTTTCAACAATATTTAAAAAAAATTTCATCCAAAAATTTGGGAAATTCAGCCGGTGAGACGTGGTTTTCGGAGATCCCTCAAAAAAAATTCTCCTCGTGGTGGTCAGGATAACTCATGATCGCTTTATGTGAAATTAAAAAACCATTTTTTTTCTGTTAGTAGATAATCATAGCTCGTGATTGAACGAAGGAATTTTTTAAAAAATTGAAATTTGAATTTTTGGCAGAGTTGTATGCAAAATAGTTCAATTTTTGGTACAATTTACACTACGTATAGCCTTGTAAAATTAGTTGTAATCGAAAAAAAACCTTCGTTCAATCACTAGTCAATGCTATTTTGAAGAAGTGTGCAAAATTTCAATAAGATCGGTGCATTAGTTTTTGAGAAATCGTGTCCACCGACTTCAAAAATAGTTTTTTGAGATAAATGCGTATACCTGCGTCGCTCCCGGCCGGTCTTTCCCAACGGGGGGAATTCCCAAAGGCTCTCTCTTCTAGACTTTTACTCAGATTGACTCAAAACTTTGGGAGAATATTCTCGACACATTGTACTATTAGATAATAAAATTAAAAAATGGATTTTTTTTTAATTTTCAAACCCACGTAACCCCTTAACTAGATGCGTCTATTTGATTTTTTAAATTTGAATTAACCAAATTTTTCCTATCGCATTCCATTATAAAAATGATTTATTTTAAATATATTTATATATTTAAATCAAGATCTATTTAATATCGTCTAATAACTAAATATTTTATTTATTTCTAATGAATTTGTGATTTGGTTTCGTCTGATAGTATAAGACAAAAGAGATAGACGGAAAAATGGTACACGATTCAGTCTCTCAAAAATCTCATGGCTTTGTTTTCATTAGAAGACTGTTGTAACATTCTGCAGTTTAGGAAAATAGGTAGTCTTTCTATACATAAATAGTCGCGCCTGTTAATAAAAGGCACAAAGATACCTCTCTCTTTTTCCAAATAACAGCCTTGTTAGTGAAAAAAAAACGAAAAACAATTTAGCTCTTCTTTACCGCACTTTTACATCATGAACCTATATTCCTTTCTCGTATTCGTGCGATATATCGTGTTTTATCTTTATTTATTTAATTTGAATCTAATCTTTATTTATTTAAATTGAATATATTTCATACTTAAAAAGAATAGCTTGAACAAATAAAAAAATATATTTGAAAGAAATAGGGTCGTAGTAGGCCGCGAAGACAAGGAAAAAACCTATTTGATTTAAATAGATCCTATTCAAATTAATTTTTTTTTTGCAGTGCAAGCACGTGGAGTCTCTAAGAGAGCCCAAATCATTTTCGATGTCACTGCAATATTAATTTTTTTTCCGTGGGCTATCACTTTTCAAAGGATTTTACGATGAGTATAGCTGATTAAGGATTTCCATTTTGAAAAATTGATTAATTATTATCGATCTTTCGCTCCGATCGATCGATCCGTCTTTCTCCGCCCCCCCCCCCCCCCCCCCCTCTAAGTCAGTGCTGCTCTCTTCACGTACTCGTTGTACACGTACTTCAGTTGCCGGTCTCGCAATGTGTCATCTCTTTCGATTTTCAATTTCGAAACTTTCGGTCGGTGTTCTTCGAGAAATTGATGCAGGGCGACAGTGTTCCAACGGTCAAAGTGCCGAGAATGGCGATTGAAATTGAACTGGACAACACGGAGGAGAACAGAATCCGTAAGAAACCAACGAATCGTCGCCTATCAGGCTAGAATGTTGTAAGAATCTGGGGAAAATAATTTCAAGAAGAGGGTTAGAGAGCACATCAGTTGAGGGGCAGTCGTTACCGATTGTTTTTGACAGACGTGAATGCTTTCGGTAAAAGTTCAATTTTTATGTGCTCATAAAATATTCAAGTCTCGGAAATTTGGCAGAGTTTCGTCTGGATACTTGGTAATAGTGCTGGAATTTTAACGTCACAATTGATCACAGTTAATGTATCTGCGAGAGATATCGATTGCGGCAAAATTCACAATTTTTAATTTAAAAAAAAAGTAAACTGCTGAGTTGTCTAAATTTTGATATTCTCTTTCTTGCAAAACTTGTAGCGAAACTTACGACAATCTTGAAGTTGAACTTTCGTCGAACGTATTTACGTGGGGGAAAAAATGGGGCTTCTTCAATATTCGTCGCTGAAACGCTCGATCCTTGTGAATTGCGAATATTATATTATTATCGATCGTAATAATGTTCCTCGAATGTTTATGAAAAATGCGCGAATTCAAGGAATTTGAAAAAAAAAAACCGCGACGAAACCACGAGAAGATTCATCATTTTATTAACTAATTAAATATTGTTGTATTACGAATTAAATAAAATAGTACGGACTCTAAGGAGGCAAAATAAAACATAATTGTTGAATGTTGAAAGAAATGAATCGAGACAAACGATGGCAGACTTAGTTTTCTAATAATACATTTTCTCTTCCTCCCTACTGACAAGGCTAATAAACATTTTGTCCGAGTTCGCTCAAACGTCGATCCTCACATCTAAAAAAATCGGTATCCTTAAATATCAGTGAAACGTTTGAGGCCCCCTTAAACATTTTTTTTCGCACGCCAGACATCAATGAGGAAATCAGCTCGGAATTCCATGAACCTTGACCGGCTCCCGGCATAAAATACCATACGTATGCGAACGAGAGTTCTACTCTTTGAGGCTCGAATTTTTCTGGTTCGCTGCGATGAAAGTGAACGCGAGCGAAACTCGTTCCTTCGCAATGTTTTCTTTCGCAGATTCAATTATAGCCGGCTGTGAACGATTTCGTTTCGATCTCATGCCATTACCATGCTCATGTGTACAGGGTGGTCCGAAAAGTGACGTCCAAAAGAAAAATCTAGATGCCTCGTATCGATACTTATCCGAATCACCGTATGTTCTACGATCCTTTTTGTCTTTGAGAAAGAAGCATTGAAAAAAAATTTCGAGTTTTCCTGTAGCTTAGGTGTTTTTTCTTAAATTAAAAATTAAGACGAATAACCTTTTTCTCGAAAAGTAAAAAAGATCGTAGAACAAACATGAGGGTGATCCTGTGCGGAAATTGAATGCGAGCTTTGATCCGGCCCATCTTAATTTTCCCTAACTTTATCAAGCCCCTAGTCTGAAAGCCTCACATGGGCCATCAGTGGCCGGTCACACTTTGCTACCATGGGCCATTGAAGGCAAAATAACCAGGGCCTTTAAAATTGCCTCAACGGTGCCTTATAACAAATTATCGCAGTCTGTATGCGTGTTGGTTCAAGGTATTACGGCTCGTCTACTAAACGCATAGTTTAATTATTATATTTAATATTTCATTCTATTATTATTATTATTATATCATTATATTTAATATATTTTAATAGATCTCGATAATTATTATGCCACAAATTCTTTAGTCCAGCAATTTATACTGATTTGTTCCTATAATAGCAAAGTCTAGTAGTATTGGGGAAATCGCTACTAGGGAATCTACAACTACACCCCTTAAAGGCCTCTACTTGGTCTCCATACTGAGACCATAGTTTTAGTCAACGTACCTACCCTACCATTCCCTAATAGGGGCCCGGTCCGGCTCTTTTACGAAAAACCCTACTATGGAATCCACAAATAATCCATTGAAGGCCCCGAATTGTATTAGGGGGGGGCAGGGTATAATTGTTATTATACCCTGCCAATTTTCCGCACGGAATTCGGATAGGTATTGGATACAAAGCATCTGGATTCTCCTTTTGGACGTTATTTCCTGAGGCACCCTGTATATATATAATAATGTTGAAATGCGTACCGTTGGAATCCAACACGTTTTTTTTTATTACCAATTTCTGAATTTTTATTAATACAATAAAAAATCTTTTTGCTCACAGATATCCATTTCAGATCTCCATTAAAAATCCTCCAAAATCTATGAGTCGCTTACTCTGATTCTGCCAAAAAAAATATATCGATAATGAGAAAAAAAAATGAATTGTTATTGGATTTCAACGATACACATGTCTATGCAGACTTCGAGTATTGGATCGTAAGGTGTCTTTTCCGTATAGACGAGTTTACCGCGCAGCATACAGAAAAAAAAAAGATTAAAAATAAAGATAAACTCATCCCATTGGTGAAGTCCCGAGAGCTCGTATAGGAAACTCGTTTTCTCCACGCACATGGAAGTACCACGTATGTACGGTCGATATAACGGCCGGGATAGAGGAGCCACGGGGGCATAAGCCGTCAGGAACTGATAGCATAAGATTCGTGTGATTGAAGTTAGCATCGTTGGAGTGTAAGGAAAATGATTTTTTTTTTATTTCTTTCAATTTTTTTTTACAAGGGGAGGCTATCAATTGTCAAGTTCAGATGCGATTCATACTGCGTGTAATAAAAGCTCATGGACAGAGGTGTTATGTGGCAAAGCAGTAAGATACGCTTATTTGCCTGTTTTTTGCTTTCCATGTTTTTATGATAATTATCACTCTGATTCGTACTTCATCTCGCAAATTGTAAATTATCTGCAAGTATATACGAAACTTTTCAATAAATTGTACCCACTTGAATGATATTTGCATGAAACAACTATAAAATATAAGTTTGTTTACGAACGACATAATGAAGTTCGAAAGCGTCGGTTTTTTCACAACAAACGACATTTAAAAAACTTATTGTATGCATAATTGTTGAAACTATTTGCCGGAAATTATCTGTATACACATTTGAATTAAACAAAACAAAAAAAGTTGCCAGCAGGGAGATTCGAACCGGGGATGACGGGCTTATGAACACGGAGAGAATTAAAAAGTAATTTTTGTCGTGAATTTCACGGTAAAAATTACCGTGATATATTTCAATGTGGTGACAAGTGAGAAAAGCATAATAATTCGTATGCGACAAGTTTTTTTTAACTCACGTTACAGAAAATTTCAAATACGTAGCTAAAATTTGACTATACAAGAAGAGTAGCGCGCACGATAATTTTTACCGAGAGCACAATACATTTTCCCATAACACTCATTAAATTTTATAATAAATCTTAAAATAACTGTTATAAAGACGATACTTTTTTATAGACATTTTTGAATGGCATAAAATAATAAAATGCACAGTAAAATTTCGCTGATATTATATATTTTTTAAATTTAAGTTTTGCGTATTTGGTTACACATCAAAATTTACTAGAAAATCTGGTAAAATTTTATATCTGAAGAAGACATTTTATTTTATTTTCGTGAAAATCTGTGTTTTACTCAGTAATAATAAGCGAAGTTTCAGGGTTGTCATCTGGTTACCGTTACTGCACGGTAATTTTTAACATTTAATTCTCTCCGTGAAGCAGAAAGCTTGCTCGCTGCGCCACGCGCTCTTTGAAATTTTCCTTACGTAGAAAGTATTTGAACGCAACGGAATATTTCAATGCCGATTTTCTCGACAACGGCGAAGAAGCGCATCTCACTGCTTTGCCACATAACACCTCGGGCCATGAGCTTTTATTACACGCAGTATAAATCGAATCTGAATTTGACAATTGACAGGCTTCCCCTTTTTACGAGATTTGGAATACGAAAATCATTAAATATTTTTTTAGATACTTCTTTGGAGATCTGCGATCAAAATTTGCGCAAAAGTACTGGGCATAATAATAAATAAAACGCAATGAAAAATAATATGGTTAATTATAACCTTAACTTAATGGTTTATTCGAACCATTAATATTCCAGGGGAATAACTAGGGGTTTTTCGAAACTGGATAATTCGAAGGGACATTCGTGTTACCCAAATATTGCCATGGTGATGAAGTTTGCATCGGTGGAACGCAACGCAAATTCTTCTTTATATTTTCATTTTCTCGCTTTTATCATTCTACAAAATATTTTGTCCAAACTTAGGTCAGTTTTAAGAAAAGTGAAAAAAAATTATTGAAGGATTTCCGTAGCTTTGTTTTTTTTTTTTGCTCATTCATGTTGTCGATCTCCAAAGAGAATCCTAAAAAATGTTCTAGTGATTTGAGTAGCATACATCTGCCAAAAAAAGTGTAGGCAATTCAGAAGAGTTAAGTTTTCGTTGCATTCCAACGATGCAAACGGCAACATAATTAAATTCGAACGAATCCAACCGCCCGTTTGGTCGTCAACTCTTGCGAAACTCCGCGTAATTATGTTTTTCAACATTTACGACAATGAAGTTTGCATCGTTGGCACGCACCGATTTTTTTTTCTTCATTTTTCATTTCGGCCAAATAAAGTTTCTGCAATAAAAGAAAAAATAATCGTTGCTATCCAACGATGCAAACTTCAATATTATCAATCATTTGCATGCACTGACTCACGGCCGAGCAATGCCTGTTTACGTTGGTTGGCCTTGGTACATAGATCAGTAGTCTGATTACGCGAAAAAAAAACAAATAAATGTAACGTATCAGCTATTTTTTGTTAAAGAGATCAAAAGCAATTTTCCTGCTCGATATTTTGCTCAGACGTCGAAGAAAATCTAGTCCTTTTCACATGTTTGTGCCTCGACGATCAAAGTTACGAGAAGAAAAGAAAAATCTCGGACGATTTCTGTCGGTACTCTGCGTCATTGCGTACACGGAGAGAATTAAAAAGTAATTTTTGTCGTGAATTTCACGGTAAAAATTACCGTGATATATTTCAATGTGGTGACAAGTGAGAAAAGTATAATAATTCGTATGCGACAAGTTTTTTTTAACTCACGTTACAGAAAATTTCAAATACGTAGCTAAAATTTTACTATACAAGAAGGGTAGCGCGCACGATAATTTTTACCGAGAGCACAATACATTTTCCTATAACACTCATTAAATTTTTTAATAAATCTTAAAATAAATGTTATAAAGACGATACTTTTTTATAGACATTTTTGAAAGGCATAAAATAATAAAATGCACAGTAAAATTTCGCTGATATTATATATTTTTTAAATTTAAGTTTTGCGTATTTTGTTACACATCAAAATTTACTAGAAAATCTGGTAAAATTTTCTATCTGAAGAAGAAATTTTATTTTATTTTCGTGAAAATCTGTGTTTTACTCAGTAATAATAAGCGAAGTTTCAGGGTTGTCATCTGGTTACCGTTACTGCACGGTAATTTTTAACATTTAATTCTCTCCGTGTGCACGAAATGTACGATCTTAATAGATGAGATTGAAGTTTGCCTCGTTGGAACGCAACGGATATTTTTTTTTTGATTGCTCAAATTTCTTTTGGTATTTTTCAGCGACGAAAATGCCTCAACAATTTTTTTAATTGCTTATTTAGAAATGTATTATCCGAAAATGCAAAAAAAAAATTGTAAAATGATAAAAACGAGGAAATAAAAATATGTAGAATTTCCTTTGCATTCGAACGATGCAAACTTCAACACGATCTTAATATATCGTTATAATTATTTTTGCACACCTGCACAAAAGTGCCCTCTGCTCCCTGGATGGCGCGCTCGTAACTTTTTCCTACGAAGCTCGCTGGGATAGGAGCGACGAGTAAATTGTTCGAGGCTTTAACATATAGAGATATATAGAGGCAGAAAGACAGAGAGAGAGAGACAGACAGACAGACACAAGTTGAGACGAGATTGGATTCCGCAAGCCACGCGCAACCTCCTCGAACCGTACGTCCCCGTGTATGAGTCAGTATGAAGCAGTCGCGCCTCGTGGCTCGTCGCGCACATACTTCGATGAAAGGACGGCTCTCTGGTCCATTTCTCACTCCACTCGACTCCGCTATTCCCCCTTTGCCTCCTTCATTCATCGCGCCAAACAGCTCATACAGTGTGTAATCGTCGCTCTTTATTTTTCTTCGCTTTTCAGTGCTCAAATGTCTAAGGCTATCCTCGGATCCGGTCACCCTCAAGCTCCGAAGGGGTGAGTTCACTAAATTACACGCATGCATATACGCAAGCAAATGTCCTCGCATTAACGTTAAGTCCGTGTGCTGCAGTTTGCTCGTTGGAACACAACGGAAATTCTATTTAATTCTTTGCACTACTTTTATTGTTATACAAAATATTCTTTTGTGGGTGTAGATCGTGAATCGATAATGAGAATGTTGAAAAAACGTTCGAGCGATATTCGTAGACGGAGATGCACAGAAATTGGGTGGTGCTGAAAAATTTCCGTTACATTCCAACGATGCAAACATCTCTGTTACTTCTTTATCGACCGACATAAGTGACAGTTCATCCATGACAGACCACTTCCCGACCTCTCTACTTGGATCGATGATTTTTCGTATGGTCGTTTTGCAAGCATTAATGTTGCGGAGCTTCCTTCCCCATTTTGCCTAACTAGCCGACTCGGCGATGAATGATTTCTTGTAAAAACAACTTTTAATTAACCACAGGATAAAGGTTCGATAAAAAATGGAATAATTCATACATGTTCGATTAAAAATGAAATAATTTCATACATGTTCGATAAAAATGAAATGATTTCGAAAATGTTCGGTAAAAAACAAAATGATTTCATAAATGTTCCTTTAAAAATGACATTTCATTAATGTTCCTTTAAAAATAACATAATATTATAAATGTTATTTAAAAATTCCATCATTTCATAAATGTTCGGTCAAAAAAGAAATTATTTTTGAAAAATGTTTAGCAAAAATGAAACGATTTCATAAATATTCTATGATAAATGAAATAATTTCATAAATGTTTGATAAAAAATGAAACAATTCAATAATTGTTTGATAAAAATTAAATAATTTCCTAAATGTTTGGTAAAAAACGAATTGATTTCATAATTGTTCCTATAAAAATGACATTTTATTAAAAGTTCCTCCAAAAGTGTCATAATATACTAATTGTTCGGTAAAAAAACGTTTTTTTTTAAATGTTTGGTAAAAAATAAAACGATTTCATAAATGTTCGATGATAAATGAAATAATTTCATAAATGTTTGATAAAAAATGAAACAATTTTAATAAATGTTCGATAAAAATGAAATAATTGCATAAATGTTCGATAAAAATTAAATAATTTCATAAATGTTCGATAAAAAATGAAATAGTTTCATAAAAGTTCGTTGAAAAATGAAATAATTTAAAGTAATATTTCAAAAAGTGCAAGAATTTCAAGTAATCTTGAAAACAAATCGAACAATATAATTTCATTTTTCGCATATCCAGATTATGAAAACCACTAGAACGTTTTTCCTAATTTTTATTAGAGATCCACAATCTAAATCGATGTAGAAGGATTTTGTATAATAACAACAGAGAAATAACAAATAAAAAATCAGTTGCGTGTTTCATTCCAACCGATGGTTACTTCGACACCTTCGTATGTGTGAATGTACGGCGTGTGCAGCTTGTAGTATTTGATAGACAACGGATGTCACTTCGCAAAGATACATCGTGTAATCTCACTTGAGGCCACTTCCACTTGATATCGTTTGATGCCCGAGAATAGCGGTCTTGCGTAACGCTCACGCGTACGTAATAGTCTTTTCGGTAATCTGAGATAATAATCGTGTCCTGCAATGGCATAATTGTTGGATATGAGAACTGAAAAGAATTTCGAGCTTGCTCAGATCTCTGTTACTAATTTTATCATTATTATTATTATTTTGTCAATTTGTAATGTTCAAGCGTATTTTTGTAAGTCCGCCACCCCCCCCCTCCCCTCTCTGTCTCACCTTTATCTTGGACTTGTTACTCCTATTTCCAGTTCCTGCCAGAGTCCCCAGAGTGGTGCCCACATCTCCCCATGCACTACTGTGTTGCACAAGCACGAGAGCACAGGGAAACTGTGTCGATACAGGCGGCTTTATTTTGCTGAGTTTCAGTTGCGTCTCCATCGGGAACTCAGTGAAACTGCGTCTCTTACGCGGTAGTTGGTGTGCTAAGCGGTCACCCATCCAAGTATTGGCCTGAGCTAACGCTGCTTGACGTGGGGGATCGTGGAAGCCGCGTGCCGAACGCACGCCTCACTACTGATGACGTTATAGCTTGCATCGTTGGAATGCGACAAAAATTATCATCTTTTTTTCTTCTAAATTTGGCAGATTTGAGCTATGAGAATCAGGCTAATATTTTTAAGGATTCTTATTCAGTGCTCTACAACCTGAATTTGCAAAATGTGATTTTGTATAATAATGAAAAGCATAAATTAAAAAGAATCTTCGTTGCATTCCATCGATGCTAACTTCAACCCCATCACTAGGGCCGGATATCATTATTATTTTATATTGCTATTAGCTGGATGTTATTAATTCAGATGCACGTGCGAGGTGTAAGGGATTAATCTTATGCCGTTTCGACGATACATGCAATTTACTCATTTTTACAATTTATTAATTTTATTAATGAAAAAGCGTTAAATATAATTTAAATAGAAAGTTTTGGTATCTTCTCCGATATTGATTCGGCAGAATTCATATCATTATCGATCAATCGATATATTGCATTATCCGGGATTAGTAATATAAAAAACTAAAAACAAAATACTAAATTAAACGCCGCGAATAGCTAACGATTAATACGATTCTGATTAATGATGCGATATTGATAATGTCGTGCATGAAATAATGGTCAATCTTGTTATTCGGTCGTTATTTTTTAACAAAAATATCGCTACCAGATTTACGTAATTTGATTCTAAGCTAGCAAAATCTATTTGTATTATCTTAACATAATTTTATCGAAGTATAATTAAATTGGCAAGAATGTTCTGCTGAAGACGTCACCGCGTATTCGGCTCTGGCCGATCTGATTGTTCAGTTTTATTTTTTATTTTCCGGCTTTATTATTAGCAACCTGTCTGATCTTTCAGTTTTATAATTCCTAACTTTTTTGTACGCGTTATTGCGTTTAAATATTCAACCTACAAACCAATACCTAATATTTTAAACGAATACAAATTTTCTTATTTTAAATTATAATTTCAATCGAAGAAATATCAAAATATCGAACATTATTATTATCATTTAATATTTACATAAGTACGCTATGGCGTTCAGGTATTTCAATTATTATTTAAATTCAATAAAATTTGAATATTTAAATTATTATTAGTATGATTTTTCATTTTTGTAAATAAATCAAAATATCGAAAACTCGCGTCTAGGAATTCTCATTACAGTTAAAAATACAAGCATCTTTTGTTGTTACGTCCGAGACACTAATTATAATCTTAGGAAATTTCAGAATTAATCCCCTGTCGACCAAACGATGAAATCTTTTACTCCTCCGTTTTAAGGACATACTAAATTAACAAGGTAATAAAGTAGCTGGTCTGGGGTGTGAGATACGGCTCAGTAGTGTGGTTTGCATTTCACTCACTCTCTTATTTTCGCGCGACAGCCAGCGCTCGTAGCGGCGAAATTCCGAAACTCGTGGCACCGTCGAGTCCTCAGCTTTTACAGCATTGCCCATTGAAAATAACCTTTTTTTCACGAGGATTTAAAATCACAAATTAAAAAGTGCGCCAAAGTCCTTGCGCTGGCGTTAATCAACGAAATAATTGCTCATTACGGATGTTCATTCGAGTCTCTATGTTTCAAAGATTTATACGGACAATCTTGGTGAATCCCTCAATCGTTAATAAAAAAAAACATTGCATTTCAATCGAATCTCATTTTACAAAATAAATAAATGACACAGAAGTTTACATCGTTTGATTGCAGTGAAAATTATTGTTTTTGTTTTAATTGCACAATGAAACGACGATTTTGAAGCTCACATTGTTCTTGTGCAATAGGCTTTTTTATGGTTTTGAAGTTTGCATCGTTGGAACGAAACGAAAATATTTTTTTTCTTGGTGTTAAATTTTGTTGTCATTGTCAAGAAAGAAAATCTTTCAAGCGTTTTTGAGGATCCTTATCAGAAATCCATAATTTGAATCTGCAAAAATAAAATAAAGGATAAAAATAAAAGTAAAGAGATGAAAAAATGAAGAAAAAAAAGTTTTCGTTGCATTCCAGCGATGCAAACTTCAAGACTACATTTATTTGGCCCACATTTCTTTGCGGTTTTAGGCTACGAAAAATAATAATTAAAAAAAAAGAATTTTTGCTGCATTGCAACGATGCTTCAACGCTTTTTTCCTCACAATTTATTTGACAATGAATTGCACGCCAAAGAAAATAAAACCGAAAAAAAAAAAAATCACCAGTGGTTGTGCGATATTACATTTTTCGGTCCTTGAGGTTCTCGACACCAAATTGAACAAGAAAAAGAAACGAAAGCACTTCGTTAAAGCGAAAAATTGTAGCGAAGGCCACGAGAGAGGGGCACTTGAGATTCGCCACGTTCGCCGACATTCACGACATATATTTTTATCCCCGGGGAAACCATGAGTGGCCCACGTGCAAGTGCGAATTTCTGCACTCTCGATGTATTATCCCCCTATACGTGTGTGTATACGACTATTCGTACGAGTTTACCGGCTCTAATAATACGAAACCGCCCGGAAAAAGCTTGATGCATTTAACGGAAATCGGATTTGCTTTAACGATGTAGTTTGTCGCAGGCCCCCTGTGCGCTCGTCGTTGACGGATAAAATTCGTCTGTTCTTGCTCCGCCGATTTTTCGTTATTCATTTCGCCAACGCCGGTAAGCGGGAGAAAATTTTCTCGAAGTTTTTGCACCTCGAAACTTTGGACGGGAAATTTTCGTAACTTTTCACTATCTGCTAAAACCTTTTGTTTACTTTTTAGAAATATTTTTATAGCCCATTCTTTTATACGTTATAACTTTTTGTGTTTCATAGATTTTTTTTCACATGCCGTCGGGAGCTCTTGCGATCTTATTCCTTTCACTTTTACCGCACAAGATGATGAAGTTTCCATCGTTGAAATGTAATGAAATTTTATTTTCTCAACCGCCCAATTTTTCGGCAGTCCTACAAAAAATTACGTACGCATTTTATAAATATATTCATTACTAAAGGGCAAAAAAAACAAAAATAAATAAAAAAAAGTACACTCACTGTACCGCGTTTCTACGAGGGCACAGGGAAACTCCGAAAAACTCGTATCGATACAGCTGACTCAGTTTCAGTCGTATTGCCGTCGGTAAATTAGTCAAATTATGTCCCGTTCAGTCATAGGAGCGCGCGGCTAAACGGTCGCCCATCCAAGTATCGGCTCAGGCCAACACTGCTTGACATGGAAAATCTTCGTAGCCGCGCGTCTACGGTCGATTTCTATTTTTTGTTTGTTTGTATATATTGATATCTATTTATTTTCTTTTATATAATGTTACATATTCTTTATATCTTTTATGTATAGCAATGTCACCCAGAGCCGGCCGAATATTCGTACCGTTACTTAAGACGAATAATGACGCATTAAATATCGTTACGTGACATATATAACTTGTCCTACTGGGCCACTGAATTCATCTGTAAAGTGAACTTCGCTTAAAAATGGCTGACACATTCGTACTTCCCTTTTCTCGTACAGGTTGTATAATTTTGAAATTCAAGTCATGTCATTGTTACTTTATCTCGTAATTGCTTCATTAATTTTTATTACACGTTGAAAACGGTTCTAATTGAATCCCTGACAAAATTTCTCCACGGAAGAGTTTTGAACACACATAAGTACTGGTTCATAATAAATCTGTAGGAATAAAAATTTAATTAAAATAAAATACACGTTTTATTGCATAACCTTGAAGTTTACATCGTTGTAACGCAACGAAAATGGTTCTAATTAAAAATAAAAAAAAAACTTATCACCCAAAAGATCAATTTTACATTCGGAAATTTTCTTTTTTGAAAATTCTTTTATCACCTAAAGTATTTTTTTTTATTTCAGACAAATCCTGGAACGCAATGGATTTTTTTATAACCTCAAGTATTATTTTATTTTTTTGGGTAAAAAACCTAAAAACCGTTCGAGTCATTCCCGCAGCCTAAAGCTGCGAAAAAGTTTGGATGTTGATTTAAAAAAAAAACGAATTTCCGTTGCATTCCAACGATGCAGACTTCATGATTTTATTGCGCACTAAAATCCAACCGATCAGAATGGAATTCTACGTCGAGTTAAAAACTCTTTTTAAAGTGGATTTTGTACTGACACATTTTCCCTTCAATGTCTACTAAAAAAAAATCGAGTCGCTTATGAGAAATTGCGTAGAATATTTTGATATTCGTACATGGTGTTTGATATGAAATCGATTATCGCCTTCGCGCCTTGAATTGTCGGGCTTAATGCGTATGATATTGGTGGCGCTTATTAGCTCGGTCAATGACCCAGGAAACTACACGGTTATAATCTTATGTGTGTACAATTGCAATTCTCGATTTCGCCCACGGAAAACGGGCGGGGCACCGTCGCGTAATGCACCGTTCCTCCCGAGTTCACGTTTCGTTATTGATCTCATAATCGCCGCTCGCTGCAATACGAGGGAGAGAGAGAGAGAGGTCCTTCCGATCCCTTTCCTCCTCCCCGTGTCCTACTCTCGAATTGACTTGAATTTTGCAGCTGGTATGAAAAAAAAAAAATGTTCGCCAGAACAAATTGCGCAATATCGAATCGTACCGAAATATTCTTATCGGAACGATAAGCACACCGGATATCCGTTTTTTTTTTTTTTTTTTCTATAAACGTTATTTCATTATCAGTGACGTTTGCCTGGCGCTGCGAACATCCGGATAATTATGTCCTGATTTTTATATTTTTATAAGTCATGCGCTCGAGCGCGAGATTCGGTTTGTTACAATTTTTCTGTCTGACGAGTTCCGAGTACGCGATGTTTTTAGGTTTTCTAGCGTTTCGAAAAAAGACACGTGGTCTAGAAAATTTGGCAACTTCGAGGCGAAAAAGAATATCGCATGAGAGGATAGATGGCTATGGTAGAAAAAATACAATTGAACATCGTGAGAATTTGCCAGGACTATGAATCTTGATAGTATTGTAGTTTGCATCGTTGGAACGCAACGAAAGCTGTTTTTTGCATTTTTTTAAAATTATTTTTGTTATTATCGATTATCTTTTTTTCAAATGGATTTATATAGTACATTGCTGAATGAGTATCTTAAAAAATGGTTAAGAGATTTTTGAAAGCAAAATCTGCCAAAAGAAATTGCACGGAATTCCGAAATATTAATTTTCATTGCATTCCAAAGATGCAAACTTCAACCTCATCATGGGCGTTCGCTGTAGGTACTATGGATTTTTCTCTCCATGTATTTTTATTATAATAGACGATCTTTTTTTTATATATTTATAAGATTTATATAAATTTTATAGATCGCTAAATAAATTTCTTAAAAAATGGTTTCGGCATTTGGGGATAGTACAATATCCGAGGCGTCAAGTTTTGACCGTTGATTCTTGATATTTGAACCAAAATAATGGGAATTTCGAGAATAAAAAAAATGCCGTTTCGGCTTCCTTGAGGAATTATGAGCGCTTTTAGCGGTAATCGAAAAAACGGCAAAATTCAACGATAGTTGTTGGCTCATTGGTACAATATCTTTATTTTCTCACAAATAATGGAAATTGACCGGGCGAGCTTCAACAAGTATTTGTTTAATATTGCCTGAAGGGCAAAAAGTTTTTCTCTTATTTGGCTGGGACCCAAGAAGTTATACTTTAATATAATACACCATTTTTTCCGAGCTTCTCTATTGGGAAGATGCTATGTACGTAGAAGGTGTGTCGCATGCGAAAGGTATTTGCCACTGTAGCGCGGGGGGTCCGGAGAGTAGAACCCCCCGGCGGGGCAAAGGGGCAGGGCCCCGTACGGCGGCGGAGGGGGCGGAATCCCCCCCATGGACGCTAAACGCAGTATTTATATGATTTTCAACATAAATTGCGAGATTATAATGCTTTATGTATTTATATTCTTTGTTTATTTATAACAATAAGAATTGTTCCATATAATTACTACACCAAATTACTAAACGATATATTTTACATAAACTTGAAGCCTTACAAGTCTGAAGAGGGATGAGCCGTACACTTTTAATCCCTCTTTGGACTTCTAGGGATTAAAAGTGCTACTCTCTGTCTAGTCGCACCTATAAGCGAGGAAAACATGGTAGTGGTTAAAATACACTTTTGGCTTCTAAGATACTGTTGAAACTAAACATTTCCAAGTTACCTTGCCTGATGTTCCGTGAAAATTGCAAATTCGAAGAAAAAAAACGTCATTTTCGACAACTAACGAAAAATTCTCATTTTAACGCAAAATAAGTGAAATATGAACTTTTACCACTCTTCATATTTTGTTTATTTTGACTCGACAACCCTAAATTCACCGTCAAATCTTGGCGCCTCGGATATCGTACTCTTGCCGGGGATTGGGTTACCACGAGTTGCGTTACCTTTTGCAAACTCAGTAAAATTATTTCCCGGTCGGTACGTGACTAAGCGGTCACCAATCCGAGTATTAGGCCATGTCAAAGCTGCTTGACAAGCGAGGTGATCGTATCCACATAAGGACCGCACGTCCACCACTGTCGATCCTCACCACTGAATTATTCTCACATCGAGAAGAAACAATCGAATGTGAAACACGACTTCGTTGCGAAATCGACGTTCACGTTATCGCGGAAATGCATACGTGCACGGGTGTTCCTTGGGATCTACGTAAATATTAACTTGACAAGGGTATGGTTGAAATTGAGAATTTATTGCAGACCCGGCCATAAAAGCGCACGTGAGAAGGCTCCTGTCACCGGGACAACCGACACGCGAGTGCACCGACCAATCGAGCAGATCTTCCCGGCAGCCAAGCGGTGGCGAAGAAGGTGGAGGCACTGAGAACAATTCCAGAGAGGCAGCCAATTATCAGGACAAGAAGAGCGCCAACCGGAAGTCTAGCTCACCGGAACTGCTGGTTGGTTCGCCCCAGGTGTCTATCGGTGCCACGCAGTATGCCACAAGGAGCAACGGTTCCTACAGCGATGCATCAGGTTCGTCAGAGTTCGAGGCGTTGCTGCCACAGATCGACAGTTTCAAGGAGGAAGAACGCGCCCAGTGGGAGCCCCTTTCCGGTGAAAAATTCAGTCGACAGAAGAATACACCCAGGTGTGCTAAATTTTCTCATTATTTCTATGCTTCGATCATATTTCTTGTTCCGCAGTCACTGGAATCACAAATTCACGGCTGTTCGTCTATCAGTCAAATAGTCCACTCTCTCTATTGGCACTCTCAGTGTAAAAGCAACGCGATTTCCGTAAAATAATTACTTTTAGAAACAAGTAAGAAAAATGGTTTTTAGTTTGACCAACTTCTATCCGGCGTATATTCGACAGTTCGAAAAATTTTACAAGTCAAATATTACTAGTTATCAGCGTTCGTTTAATGAACAACGGATGGTCGATTGTTTTTTTTTTAAGTTTCGATCCAATATTGCAATTACGTGTGCATCTCATCAGCTGCTTTGATGTGTCGATGCGCCATCGACCGTTCTTTCCGCGAGTTGCATTGAAGTTTGCATTGTTGGAATGCAACGAAAATTCTTTGTCATATTTTTATTCAGTTCTTCAGGTTGAATCTTCCTTCAATTGAGGTCTTCGCTCTCTAATAATTGAAAAATTGAGGTCTTTAATCTTTAATAATTGAGAATGAGATCTTCAATCTATAATAAGAATTTCACAGCCTAAATCGACCAAATGAAATTTGTGCAATTGAAAGAAAAAAAAAATCGTTGCGTTTGTCGCAACGAAATATCGATGCAAACTTCAACGTCATCCTTACTATACACTTCACTATTGAACCTGAACGAGATTATGACGTTGAAGTTTACATCGTTGAAATGCAATAAAAATGATTGTTTTTTTTCTAATTGCACAAACTTTGTTGGCCCGATTCAGGCTGCGAAAACCACTCAAACGTTTTTACATATTCTTATTAGAGATTTAGGATCTCAATCTGCAAACAAAAAATTTTGGTGAATAAAAAGAAATGAAAAATGAATAAAAATCGTTGCATTGCAACGATGCAAACTTCAACATCGTACGAGATTACAAGCTAGCAACGAAACAATGTTTAAAATAAACCAAAAAATTGCAGATTCGAGGCTTACATGATGACCGGGGACCTAATGCTGAATCTGTCGCGTACACAGCAGAGTACAGGCCTACTACCGAAGTACCAGAAAAAAGTGGATTCCCTGAGGTACAACAATCATCACCCGAATCACCATCACAACCATCACAACAGTCACAACTATCATCACCATCATCATCATCACAACTCGGTACCGACGAGTCCCAATGAGATGTTGGGTCATCATCGGGGTTACAAGGGCGGGACGACGGGTGGCTCGAATTCGGCGAGCACGTCACCGGTTGGTATAAGCAAACGAGAGGGTATAAGCTCGCAGTGTCCGATGGCCGGTGATAACAAGACGAACACGAGTTTCGGTTATTCGAGCGGCTTTGTGAGAACATCGAGGTCCGAGGATCACTTGCAATTTCAAAAAGATCCATCGATGAGCGCCGTTGACATCGACATAGACGACGACGTAACCTCGAGTCTGAATACACTGTTGGACACGAGACCGGACAGCGGACAGGGGGTATCGAGCGAGCGTATAGTTTGGACGTACAACGCCCCGGTCAGCTCGCCGTCTGCATCCGAGCGCACGTCCTGTTGTCAGAACGGCAGCTCGTCACAATCGTCGAGTAGCTCGTCGACCGAGGGCACGAGCCCTCAGCGATCCCTATCACCGGCATCCCCAACCTCGGTATCCTCTTCCGTTATGTCATCGAATTCCGGTTCCCGCAGGTTTCCATTGCCATCGAATCAATCATTGCATCCCGGTGAACAATGCTCCAATATGACAACGATGAGCAATGCCATCACGACAACGACGACAACGACGATGATGATGACGATGATGTCGACGTCGACGAACAGCAATCAAGGTACAAACAACTATTTACCAACGAACGGCGATCTCAGCCAATCCGAGGCGATAAGCAACATGTCCAGTCCGGACTACAACGACGAGGAAACGATGGACATACTGAGTGCGCGTGATATAATGATGGTCAGTGATCCAAGTGACAGTGATTCGACCATATTGGCCAGTGAACCGCCACAAAGACGAATCAAGAAGAGCCACAATTATGGCAACACACAGGATACCAGTGAGCATAGAATAGTTATACAAGTTAAAGGACCGGACAAGGACACCAACGCGAGAAACAGCACGAGCCCGAGACAAGCGAGAAGACGAAGCGGCAATCAGACGATAGCGGCACAGGCAACGGATACTACCCAACAAACGACACCGACCAATCAACGTATTACCAATTCCACCGTGAGTTCAGGCAACCAGCCAGAATTTTGTGGTTATCAGGTATTTAGTATTTTTCTTTTTGTTTTTTTTTTTCTTCTTTTTTCGAATCCTTTATTGGGCGCGTCGTCTTTCCTAACTCCAAAAACCGGGCGGGGTATCCAGGGATCTTATATCAATGTAGTATTTTTTTCCCTGAAGAGAACTCAGGCCTTTACGATGAAAATTATCATCGTCCCTGCATCCCGAAAAAAGAATAAGGAGGCTGCACCTTTTAAATTCTTTGGTATAAAGTCATAGCCGATTTTGGAAAAAATTATTGCAGCGGGCTCAATAAAGATGAGGGGATACCTGGAGGCTTCGATGACCCCACGCGCCTAATGCAATTTTGAACACAATTGTTTAAATAACTTTAACAGAAATAACATCGAACAAAAAACTTGTGTAAAAATAACATCGTTATTTTTGAATAAGTTAATCTTCACACGTTTACATTTTACAGATGTATAGCGTTTGAATATTTTTTTGGGTTCTTGGCAATTTACGATAAATCTATTGCGTATCATATTTTTGCACATTTGTTCTGCGCTTGCGTTGTTTAATAACATATTTTCCATAAATTTGTTGTTGAATGTTATTTGTCTCGAAGTTGGACACGGAGCCCTGAAAACTTTCGTGGTCAGCATTTTCAAAATTATATTGTCTACAAATAAGTATAAACGAATTATCATTTACCGATAATCTGATACATTTGATCCACCCGATAGAAGTAGTAGCCACTATCACTGCAATTTGCGATACTCGATGATCCCATTATTT
The DNA here is from genome assembly GCA_963932345.1 of Ophion ventricosus. NCBI lineage: Eukaryota > Metazoa > Arthropoda > Insecta > Hymenoptera > Ichneumonidae > Ophion > Ophion ventricosus. Next base: position 6,683,872 of record OZ010713.1, read on the forward strand.
AAGAAGACAAAACATCTTTTCAGTCACTTATACCCTATAGTGTCCCATTTTATTCAAAGTACTCAGCATAGAATTAGATTGTCTTTCCGTATTTTTGAGCATCTGATCTTCTCGAAAAGAATTTCGCACAACGGTCATTAACAATTTGAAAACTTTCCAACAGGAATTGAAAGACAGCGAGGAAGATTACATGCACGTCGGTGGTATGTGCGACGAGCAAAAGCAGAGCGGAGCATCGCCACCCCAATCGGCGGACGAAGAGAGTGACATCGAGAGCTTGCACAGTTTCCATTACAGTCCCAAAGCGGTCGATCTACCGTCGGCGGTGAGACTCGCCAAGAGACTCTACTCACTCGACGGTTTCAAAAAGTCCGACGTGTCCAGGCACTTGAGTAAAAAGTACATACTTCATTATCAACATTATTCTGCTCTCAACCAAGGCACCGGCCAACGTCGCTTGGGATGGTAGATTGTCATAGTCGCGTACCAATCACAGATCCCCTATTATCGTTCCATCATTCTCTCCAATCTATAAATTTATCCGTGCAAAAGATTCTACTCAAAATCACAAAAGTTTGGATTTCGAAGTTTCGCCTGAAATTATACGATCTCGTAAATAATTCCTGAAAAGACCCGCCTCTGTGTCTCGTACGCACCGAGTAAGACCAACTTTTCTCGCTTTTCGACCTTTGAAGTACGAAATTCATGAGATAGTTTGAGGCTCGAAGCGTCAAACTATCTCATGAATTTCGTACACACAGCCACACATCCGTGTAGACCGCACAACTTAAAAGTCAAAGTGAAATGGAAGTCCGCTATGAATCATTGAACAAACGCTGTATGACTTATAGATTGTTGCTGGATAATGCACCGATGCAGATTTCGTAAGCCTTTGAGAACCAGTTTGTCCATATGTTTCCGAATTGTTCAACCAGCCGTTTACCGCTACGTGTGCACTGGCTTTCAACTCCTTCGTCCTAGCAAAAAAAAAATTGAAACCAGTGCGAATCATAGTTATTTCGCAGCAGTCTTATGCGAATGTGTTACGCGCACAAAAACTAAAGTATGCAGCGAACTCTCAATGACAATTAATCCATACGAATAAATGAATTAGTTTGGGAAAATAATTAAATATTTTTTAACAACGTTCAATTACAAGTTTCACGAGGGTCACAATATCATTAAATAAAAATAATAAAATAATAAGTGTATTATATAACATAATACATTATACAATAATTTTATGTTTTGTAACATGATAAAATTATATTGCGTAATAATGACGATTATTATTGTTAATATATTTATTAATAATATAATATAATATTTTATTTAATAACGATGATGATTATGATTATTATATTATGTAGGATATCACATTATATAATAATTATCGTACACTATAATACTCAATATTATTAAATAATTATAATTATTCATATAATTCTTATATGTTACCAATAATATTGTAACAATTATTGAAGATAATATATTGAAAATGTATCGTTATCGTTGATGGTGCGTCTTTATTATTTTCAGCAACGATTTCAGCCGAGCTGTAGCTGAAGAATACCTGAGATATTTCAGCTTCGAACGGGACACGCTGGACGTGGCTCTTAGAAAGTTTCTCGCGCAGTTTTCATTGACTGGCGAGACCCAGGAACGGGAGCGAGTTCTTGTACATTTCTCCAAGAGATATCTCGATTGCAATCCCGGCTCTTTCAACTCGCAAGGTACGTAACACGCCCCTTCGAATAGATCACGAGACTCCGGCACTTTAAACGAACATAACCCTTCCTTCCTCCCGTACGAGAGTCAAAAAGGAAATAAACGAGTTCTGATGATACATGTTTTTTTTTTTTTCAGACGCCGTGCATACATTGACGTGTGCTATAATGCTGCTCAATACCGATCTTCACGGTCAGAACATTGGAAGGAAAATGTCGTGTTCCGAGTTCATCGAGAATCTCTCGGAGCTCAACGACGGCGATAATTTTCCCAGGGAGGTCCTCAAACAACTGTACACAGCGATCAAATCGTTTCCCCTCGAGTGGGCATTGTAAGTTGAACAGACTTTTCGAAACTTGGTCAAGCTCGTTCAAAAAAATTGAAGAATCATCACCTCGGAATTTCGATATACGCAAGTTATTTTTAGAAAAAGATAATAATAGTAGAAATTAAGAAACGGTAATAAGCAGTTCGATATTAAGGAGGATCGAGCAATTCACTGATGGATGTTGAAAGATACTGATTTGTTTTAATGTAGATAGGTTCAGTAAACGTTTAACTTTGAAATTTGAACAAGTGCCACGACATCGTTTTTGGAAAGAATTATATCAAAATTTAGATATTTTAAGACAGTTTTTTCATGAAAAAAAAAATATTTTCATTATCCATTTTTTAACAGTATTTTCATAGATGTTTCAAGAACTTATAAAAAAATAAAAATTGACAAAGTTATGGACCTCTGAATATGACGGTGAAGAAAAAGGGTTAAGGCGGTTGACATGATTCCAAAGCTCTCATTCATCTGAAACAGAAATAAAACCAATTTTCTTAATCAATAAGAGTGTCATTATGACAGGTACCAGAGAGAAAAAAAAATTAATGGCGACTGTCTGAAAAAAAAATAAACATTTGTTTAAAATAGTAATAATAATAATCTCGCAATGCCCGAGATAAGGACGATAGAGGACGATACTGAAGATTCATACCAAATTTGAAGTCAATCAGTTCTATAAAACTCGAGATTTTATGTTAACCAGGTTGGAAAAAGTATTTTCGAGAAAAATGCCTTTAAAGTTTTTAGTAGAGTTTCAGAAAACCGCAACTATCCAAGTGGTATAATGGCATGTTATATACTTACATAATATTAATCGGCCATTCCTGCCTCGTAAAGTGTGCCTTCCTTGACTTCTAAATGATAATTTTTTGCAGCTTGTTCTTCCATGCGAGCAGTTCTAGTTTCCTTAAAATCTTCTGATCGTTCGCATCGTGCCGGTGAGGCCTCTCAATTCGGTCGTATTCAAATCGCTATAACTTTGTAAATATTGGGAATGTCGAAATTTCTTTTTGAGGACATATTCTTAAAAGTCTGTACTTTAAGAAAATAAGAAAGCACTGCGTCAGTAGAAATCGTGACCTTTCTTTCATATTATAAATTTGTTTCCTTTTGACGACGTCCGTATCGTTGTTTGCCTCGTTGTCTTTCGAATTTTGCGCGACTGAATCGCTACTTTCGAATTTCAGGGACGAGGAGGGCGACGACACAGCATCACAGGTTGTACAGCAGGGCGACGGACCGGCGTTGTCCGGTGCCGGAAATCCATTCCTCGATGTGCCAAACGTCACTGGTGCTACGGAATTCAAGAAGGGCTACGTAATGCGAAAATGCTGTTACGACGCGAACGGAAAGAAAAGTAATTTACACCACAATCTCGCTTTCAAATCTCTCACCCACAATACGCTTCGCTATTCGATCGAAAAATCGTCTCATTTCTTTTTTTTCTCTTCTCTCATTTCACTTTCCAGCTCCTTTCGGGAAGAGAGGATGGAAAATGTATTATTGTACATTGCGAGAACTTGTATTATATTTGCACAAAGACGAACATGGCTTCCGTAACGACAGTTTGCACAATGCTGTACGGATACATCATGCACTTGCAACCAAAGCGTCGGATTACACGAAGAAGCAGCACGTATTCAGACTGCAGACTGCCGATCAAGCAGAATATCTCTTCCAAACGAGGTAATCTTTGGCAATCTAATGAAAGTTATTCATCGTCAAGTAAGATTTTATGTTGAGTAACGCCATAGCAGTAAAGGGCCTTCACATCCTATCCTGGGGAAGTTCGTGTTATCGTGCTTTATTTAATTCGCAAATTCAGTTATGTATATTTGGTCACGGTATTCACTTGCATTTTTCCTGATCAGAATTATCGTAGAGAGATAGCAATAAAAACAGTGGCTTTTTATAGTTCTTCCATCGGTTCCATTATCTGTTGTTGAATTTGCGATCATTGGTCGTGGAAAGGTACCGTCGGTAGTGGACGCGCGATCGGTGGGCGGCGTCGGCGATCTCCCATATCAGGCACCGTTGGCCTGGGCCAGTATCCGGATGGGGGACCACTTAGCCGCGCACTTACTTGCGCGTTGACTATTGAGTTTCCAATGGTAACGCAGCTGAAACTCAGTACAATATATTCAGTATAAATATATAAAATAAAACCCAAATAGAAGCATAAACCTAAAATATAGCCGACTGCATCGACGCGGGTTTTCCACAGTTTCCCTGTACCCTCGTGCAAGTGCGATAGAGTAGTGCATTAGGAATGGAGTGGCTGTGAGACCTCCACGAAACTGGGAATAGTTGATAACTGTAAGGCATGGAATCTTAAAAGCCCACAAGAGCTTGCAGAACAACATTGGAAAGAAATTAAGGGGTTACGTGGGTTTCGAAGCCAAAAAAAGCATATTTTCTCTATTTTTTAAAAATATAATACATAAATTATTTTATTCAAAATGTTAAGCACATAAAAGAGTAACATTTCAACAATATTAAAAATAGGGAAATTCAGCCGGTGAGACCTGGTTTCCGGAGACCCCTCAAAAAAAAGTGTCCTCGTGGTGGTCAGGATAACTCATGATAGCTTTATCTAAAATTAAAAAACCAAATTTTTTCTATTAGTAGACAAGTATAGCTCGTGGTTGAACGAAGGATTTTAAAAAAATTGAAATTTGAATTTTTTGCAGAGTTGTATGCAAAATAGATCAATTTTTGGTACAATTTACACTACGTATAGCCTTGTAAAATTAGTTGTAAACAAAAAAAAATCTTCGTTCAATCACTAGTCAATGCTATTTTGAAAAAGTGTGCAAAATTTCAATAAGATCGGTGCATCCGTTTTTGAGAAATCATGTCCACCGACTTAAAAAAATAGTGTTTTGAGAAAAATGCGTATACTTGCGTCGCTCCCGGCCGGTCTTTCCCAACGGGGGGAATTCTCAGAGGCTCTCTCTCTTAGACTTTTACTCCGATTGACTTAAAACTTGGGGAGAATATTCTAGACATATTGTACTATTAGATAATGATATTTAAAAAATGGATTTTTTGAATTTTTCAAACCCACGTAACCCCTCAAGGGAGAATATACATGTAGACAACGAAAAAAAAGTCACTTTTATAATTTTTTTTGGAAAAGAGCAGTACGTTTAACATTTATGAAACTTTAGGTACAATTCATTAGATAATTAAAGTGTCTGAATGAATTTTTTTATTGAAAAATATTGCAAAACTGCGACGTCATGGCGTGGTCTTCCAGGAAGGTTGTGACGGCAGTTTCCCGTTTATGGGGAATCCAAAGGCTATCAATCTGAAAAAATGAGCCCTGAATTTTAATTTTCAAATGCTGAACTTATACCTAAAAAACATTGAAAATGTAAAAAAATTTAAGAATGGGACACTTAAGGCAGTAGTCTGCTTTAGGAGCCGAAAAAAAAGCGTTTTTTCAACAATTTTTTTGAAAGGGAAGGAAATGATTGCGGTAAACGAAATTTTGAGACGATAGTATATTATATTCAAGCTTTAAAAAACAATTTTTATTATTACAAATTATTGAAATTTGCCAAAGTTGTAACGATTTTTCTGGGGCGCCTGGAGTGTGCACTCGTAAATCGGTGCCGGTGATGGAGGTCGTGCGATGCATCTGAAACAGTGGAACCAAATTTTTTTTTAGTTTTTATAAGTTCCTTTTCTATATGAACTAAAAAAATACCGAAGAAATGACGAAATTCCAAATTTTTTCGAAGTTTGAAAAAAAAATTCACTTTTTTGAAAAAAAAAATTCACTTTAAGTTGCAAAACAAGTAATTTAAATAGTACTTTTGTCCAACTTTTTTAGTTCAAATAGAAGATAATTCAATACTGAAGCTAGATCACTTTGGTTTTTTTCGATCGGACATATATTGTTTTTACTATCGCCGGCACCGTTTTCCAAAACTTGTGAAAATGAAAACTCGAGAAAACGGGCTGTAAAGTCTGCCCGAGCATTCGCACCTGCTCGACGCTCGGCCACTAAAACTGATCTAGCTTCGAAAATATGTCGAATTGGCCTCTAAAATTTTGAACACATATTCTTGGATAGTTTTGGAATAGATTTAAGACAAAAACGAAAAATCGATTTTTTGAAGCCTGTAAAGCAGACTACTGCCTTAAAGGGAAAAATTGAAATTTTACACCAAATTTTCCTTCTTTTTTGCAATAAAAAGTACTCTTCAAAAGTGATTTTCATAAACAAGTAGGTTTAAGTTCGAAGCAATATTGTTATTGAGTAGTTGTATGTACAATTTTAGCATGATCCGTCAACTCGTTTTAATGTTGTTTCTCACAAACTTAAAAAATGTAGTTTTGAGAAAAACGTATTTAAAGTTTCGAACTACGAAAACTGTAAACGGCTACGGCTACGAATTTCGGTTTAAAGCTATACCACCGTATTCTTCAGAAGTTTAAGTAACTTTTTCCGTAAAAAAAAACAAATCGATTTTTTAATGCCGCTACATGTATTCCCCCCTTTAAATGGAAAAATGACGATTTATTACTTTTTAATATTCCTTGATGTTCGTTGCTGTATGAATATTTTTTAAGGATTTCGAGAGCGATTGCCGAAACAAGCACGAGCAAGACACATTGGAGGTTCTTAAATCTTTAACTCTCAAATCTTGTACCAAAAAGCCAAAGTTTTACATTAATAAAAATCTTGAAGGGCATCCTTAAAAACTTCACGTTTAGACCTGGACCTTTTTTGATTGGGTAAAATTTCATTATGGTAATATTGCAAGAACTCTCAGACTACAACATTTGTTGTACTTTCTATTTTGCAGTGATTCCAAAGAACTTCAATCCTGGATCGACACGATAAACTTCGTTTGTGCCAGCTTCTCGTGTCAGCCTCTCGCAGGAGCGGTAGGTTCTCAACGAAAGTTTCAACGGCCTTTGCTTCCCTGCAGTCACACCAAATTGGCGCCTGTAAGCATCTCGCCTATTCAGCGCATATGGACCGCAAAAAAATCAAAGCAAAAGCGAAGCCAAATGAAAAGACAACTCTCTAGACAGCACGCCGAGCGCTCGTTTATTAGCTACTCCCGCATACAAAGAAACAAAGCTGCACCATACATCACGTGTGATTGAGTGTACGGATTGAATAAAAGTGTGCTTGGTAGAACGCGAATCGTGCGCGAAGCGTTTTATCCGCAAATAGAAGTAACTGTAGATGCATAGAGAGCAGCGACATTAAGGGCTGGCTCTTTATCAAACGCCCATTGCTTAATTTATCGCTACTCCCAAGGGTGTGCGACTATTCGAGCAATTTTCCCAAAATAAAAATTTCGCTGTTGTCTTCAATTTTAATTCGTTCACGAAATGTTCCGTCTCCTTCAATTTACTATAGCCCATCGGTTATTTACGAAAAGAGAAATACTCGCACATCCTGAACGCGAGAACTTGCTTTTATGATTCATTTGTGATTATTATTTTTTTTGTTTTTCGTTTTCCTTTGTCACGTCTGTTTTGTTGTAGCGAGAACAATTGCGGGACCACGAAGATAGGGTTAACAGACTGGAGGCGGAACTCGACGAGCACAGAAGACATCCGCCGGAGCGGGGTGCCAAAGCTCTTACCGTTCAAAATTATAAGGAGAAAGATTCGTACCTTCATTACGAAGTAAGTTCAATAGTCTTCGTTGAATTATATTTTTAATACAACATGGACAAATATTTACACATACCCGCATATATATATATAGATTCTGTTGTACTGTATTATTATGAGATTATGTATATTATGTTTCATATTTTCGACATATTCATATTTAACACGAGATGATATTTCAATAACTATAGCTTTTAAAAAAATATTTGACGGGAAATAAACAAAGGAATAAATTGTGCTTCTATTCCCGTTCAATATATATATATTTTTTTAAAGTCGTTTTTTTTCAATGGACTGCGTGAGTTGGTTGGGGGTCTGCGCCCGCTGAGGCTTGCGGTAACGAAATAAGTGTCGCCAACCTTGATAAAACAAACTCGCAATACACGCAGTGCCCTGTCGCTAAATTTATCAAATTTTCTCTAATATAAAATAGTCGAAAAATACACATTGATATAACATTTGTTAACACGTTATTAACACGCTGGTGTGAAAATAATAATCTTAAATGCGGGGCTCGAAATTTATGACAGCAATTGTATCGTTTTCAATCGAAATATTGATGTGTAAAAGTTGGCGCCTTGCTTGAGAATTCTCTCCTGTTTCCCCCTGAAGCTCCTAAAACTCCTTTAAACTGGTGTAAAAAACCAATTTATCCCCTTGTTTATTAATTGCGCGTCAAAGATAATAATTTTATAATGAGTGAAATATACTTATCGCATCGAATATGTCGTCTTTATGAAATATCTTCCAGGTGAAACTTATTTCATGAACATCGAATTCCAGAACATTCCAGAATATTCATCTTAACGCCGATTTTCTGCCAGATTCAAAGCAGCACAAAAAAACCGCGATTTTATTGCTGAATCAATTTTGTTTTTGTTTTTCCTTCTAAAATTGAGATGTTTCCGTTTTTTCAGTTGAAAAGGTACAAAACGTACGCTTACTTATTGCGCTCGAGGCTCGCGTTCACAGAAGTGGAGCCTTCCCTCGTGGACAGTTGCATAGGCGAGGTTGAGGAGGGCAGCAGCGGTGCTCTCTTGAATGCCGAGGTAGCTCTTGTACCGCCGCCAGTACCCGATCGACCAGCCACAAATAGGTATAGTTACAGGGCTGCCATTTACAACCGTAATCTACTGAATGATCAGGAATACAGCTGTGACATTGGTTGACGTGTAATCGGTGTCTTTTCAGCATGTGTGGTCTAGTGTGACCTCTGCATACGTAGGCAGAAGCATCAGCTAGAATGTCAAGATTTTATTGATCGTCGGTATCTAAGTAAAAGTAAAAACGAAGAAAAAAAAAGCAAAAATCGGATATTAAAAGATATCGAATAATAAAAGGCAAAAGTAATTTTCGAAATCGCACAAGCTTTTTTTTCATAATCAGTTTTTTACTTGATGCACCGAATCACTTGATATTCGATCTTCAATGTTTTCTGACCTCGTCAACATTTTTCTTTGCTCTGGTCGATTTTTTTTTCGTAGCTTCTAATGGTCTTTTGTCCGCCAAGATTCATAACTTTGTTTTTGCCTTCGATTATCTGTATTCGAAAGATGTTCGAGTCACTTCTTTTTCTCCACATTTAGTCTTCCTCCGCGATCGATGAGTGAGAAAAAAAGCCTTCGGGCAAGCTACTGTTGCATTCGCCTGCATATTCAGATTCCTAGTCCATTCGTGACCGAAAAAATAAAAATGGGTATTGGTTGGTGATTGGATCGGGACTAATTTATAACGATGATGTAAATTGGAAAGAGAACAAAAAAAAATACTACGAATATCTATACTCATACTGGATTTCAAGAATATAGAAACGAAAAGCAGATTACCGTTGAAATTCGTTTGAGGCGACGCTCGGTCTTTGTTCGTGCCTTGTGAAAAGACAAGACCAGTTGAGTATAGAACGAAAAACGAATTATATATATATATATATATATATATATATATATATATATATATAATTAATAACGGTACAACGTTAAATCTCTGTTGATAAGTAAAGAAATCAGGAAAACGGGTCGTTTACGTACATACTAGTTGATGAAAATGATAAATAGTGACAGCGATCCAATTATTCAAATTGATTTAATTTAATAAACGACGTGGTGCTGGTCTTTTTACAAGTATTATGTATACACGGTTAAACACAAAAACATACGTGTGTATTTATTACGTATACTTTTCAACCTTAACTTTTGGCTCATGCTTTTTGCGTTAATCATTCATCTATCTTAATTCGAAACGCCACTAACTCTCGTATTTCATTGGTACAAGGTATTAAAAAAAAACGCCCATCGCCTTCATTTCATCGCTGCTCCTAACTGTACACACGATCGCTAGGATTACTACTTAAATCCATAGTATTGTCGTGTTCGATTGTGTTGTTTTTTTTTGCTTTATGCTCAGTATCGAAATCGACTAACCGTCGCATTGTTTTTTCCTCAATTTCATTCGATCTTGGGCCACAGTAGGATTAAGTTGTTCGATCTGTTAGAAATATGACAACTGTCAATTAGTATACAATATCACTTCTGTAACAAGATATGAGGAACGGCTAAGTTTTTTTTTTTCATACAACGCCTGGACAATACGATCCGCAATTTCCAATTGCGTCTGCAGGCTCATCGGAACAAAGAAAATTTCGCTTGTATCCGTTGTAAAAAAAAGAAAAGTATCTCGTCTTCGTTACTAGCGCGTACTACGAACAAACGTTGAACTCAATCCGACGCGAACGTGTGCTTCGATTGATTTTGTTCGTTAAACATTGTTCGAAGTATTTAAACGATTTAGCAACTAAAGAATCAATCGTAAGAAAGAATAAAAACCGTGAGAGAATAATTGTTTGATCTTATTGCCAAAGAATCGGAGCTGCCTCTCTTGAATCGCGAGCTGTGGATAACGGCATAATTTTTTCTTTTTCTGGTTTATAAATCGTTACGCAAAATCTCCATAGTTTGCAATACCGAGAAGAAAATTGATGAAGAAAACTATAATCGTCCAATTGCGTTGTGCCGTTTTTTTTTATTGCATTGAATTAACAGCGTACTTTTGTCACTTTCCACAATGGCATTTCTCGTTATCATTATTATTATTTATTTATCTTGCGTCCACAATAATGCGATTTAAAGAATATCATATCACAGTTCTTCCTTCATATTTTCTATTAAACTTTCATTTCTATTCGATTTAAGCTATTTATTACTTCGAGATAACATAAGAGAACGTATTTTTTGTCACGTTTAGTAAACGTTAATTAGTCATACCGGAAATCCGAAAGATTTTTGCTTAAGAACTCGAGTGTCATGGCTGGTTTACTAGTTGAGCAGTTATACATTAGAATATAAAGAAATATTCACACTGAGAGATCTAGATAGTCGAGTATAGCGTTTTATAATAATCGTTTATGAACTTTGTTACAGTATTACTTAGCTCTAGTAATATATATATATATCATGCGGCTGCATTGTTTTTATTGATACTCTTCGACTAAATTCACAATGGCAACGAGTGTAACGCGTCCGTTTCAACGATATGTACGATCGACATTGGGTCATACCAGGCCCGTCAATAGCTTCGTGTCAGTCGAACGTTTAAAAAGTCATAAGATCCTACACTTATAATAAGTACATTAGCCATTAATTTAGTTTCCGCTTCGAAGTAAAAAAGAAGAAAAAAAAAACAAAACGAATCAAAAGTTCAGCTTTCTGGTAATTTTAGTTAAAAATGGTGAATTCGCGTACGCTCGACATCGATCATTCCATTAGCACCAGGAATGTTGTTAAATTTTCGTTTGTTGTTTCGTTTTTAGGGTATGTATAACGTATAGATTAATATAAACGGTTGACTAGTCCAAATAGTGTCTTAGACATGTGGTTCCTGTAAGTCATAACCGCTGCCCAGTTTTTCATGCGATGGAAACTATATATATATATATATATATATATATATATATATATGTGTGTGTGTGTGTGTGTGTATATATATATATATATATATATATATATATATATATATATATATATATATATATATATATATATATATATTGAATTTCCGTACGTTTCTGTTTTCCGTACTTTTAATTGTAGCTCCATTCTCAATCCCGTCTCCCAACTTTTATTACTAATATTTGTATACATTCGACGAAAAATTTCTCACTACAATGCGAAGTAAATAACATAGTGTATAGAAGTAATCCCTGTGTATATAAAGAAGAGGAAGAAAAGAAGAAGAGAAAAAACTGTAACATATGTGGATAATATTAATGATTATAAATCGTACGACGCTAATGGCAATAAAAAGAAGAAAAATAAAAATATGAACAAAATGTCTTCGAACTTTGAGAGTACGAATGAGTCTTGTGTAGCGAGATCCCGCGTAACATTGGAGATACTGTGTTTGAGTATGTCACTGAGGCCCCGAATCGTCAAGTATCACTTGGTTTCTTTTTCGCTGTCTCTCTTTTTTTTCTGCACTATCCCACTTTGTGCACTTTTTGTTGCACTTGCATGCGCATGATAGCAAAATATTGAGTTCCCGAGCCGATTAACACACAACACAGACACACTTATTGTATTTACAGTATGTTGTAGTCTCATTGAAGAAGCTGAATGCATCGGTGACTGTTGACAACACGCGAAGGCGGAACTCGTACCGCAGAACAATGAAGCAGATCTCGATCTGCTTCATTGTTCACAAATAATACGTAGCTTTTGGTGAATGAAAATATTGTTTTAGAGATAAAAAAAATGATAAGCCTTTAACTAGAGGCCAAAACGGCACACGTTATCAAAATTAATGCTAATTGGATGAAAAAGAAACAGTAATTCTTCAGCATTTTGTTTGTGATCTGCACTGCAGCATGTTTTTCACTTGTAAAACCATCCACGAGAAAACATAAGCAAATATGTTTCACGATTGTGCCGATGTCCGGCATAACACGTGTATTTTTTATATCCACGAATTTTTGTACAATTTTAAATTCCCAATTTTCTGTTTTGGTGTGGTGGCAGAACTTCGCCACTTTTGTCATCAAAACGGAAAAACGATTGCAGCTTCAATAATTCTTATCCTCATCGAGGAACTGCTCGCTCTGAAAAATCATTTACTCATTAAATATTCCAAAAAGAAAGTTACTTGGGGTTGCGAATGATAGAAAATCGAATAAATCGAAAGTAGAACCTGAAAGAATGCACCAAGGTTTTTTTGCTATCGTACATGTACACTTTAGACCAAAGATCCTGCTCAGGTTGAGCCTTCATCGAACGGTCGGTTCCTTTTTGCATATCCGGGTTGCGTGGTAAAAATAATAGAGAATGTTGATTCTGTTGCATGCCACAGGGACGAGATGGACACATCTTGAACGCTGGTCAGTATTGAGCTGCCGATTTTACTTCGTGTGTGCTGTACTTAGAACTGCCCGCAGGAGCTGAGCAGCAAACCGACGATGTATACCTTCGTTATTCAAAAAGTCTTTACGGCTAATTAATTACGAGAAATCTACGATTTAAGCTGAAGAATGAAAGTTATGGAGCATTTCGAGTTCCAACGTCTCCTTGTGACAAAAAGATATTTACTTAACGTGTAAACCATACGGTTTTAAGCGAAAGGTAGAGGGAAAAAAGATAAAATAAGAAAAGATATCCGATCTGACGAGAGGCGCAGAAAAGTCTCTATGAGATTTTTAGCTTGCGAAGAATCGAGTGTCTCCGAGCGAGACTGCCAATAAGCGATCAACAACACAACACACACACACACACACTATTGAAACTATGTTTACAATATAACTAGAATGCCGAAAAGTCTTACGTTCTGTATTCGACTAAATACAGTATATTAGCATACGTCGTCAGTTAATCATGGGCCTAGTAAAGTTTATTGAACGGAAAGGAAAAAAAAAAGTATTCAGCCTAACAATACATTGCGTATGTGGAATTTGTCGTTAATTCCTCGACGACCTAACAAATAATAATGGTTTTTCCTATGACAAACGAGGCTGACCTCGTTTAAGTACTTACTATACTTACAAATAGGGCAATCGTATCTTCCTGATAACTTTATCACGAGGTTTTTTTTCTTCTTTTGTACAGAAAGAGACGATTCTTTCTCGATGTAATTGAAAAATGTATAGTGTAGAAGTGCCAAAGAATTGCATTTAAATGTATTATTACGTACTGTACCTCTCGTATAAAATCCACTACTCGTATATTTTCATTTCGCTCTCCGGTATATAGTTGGGAAGATCTGTTGAGTCGTTGAAAACTCGCGTCGATGATGTTACGAGAAATAATTAATGTGCATCACTTATTTTATATATGTTTACCGCGCTGCGGATATAGGAGATATTGAAGAAAGAGATATTATCAGCAGAGTCGTGGACACTTTGTATTCCCCATTATTTCTCCTGATTAGATATATTCTCATGGGACACTTGAGTCTCGCTAATTTAGAGATTTTATTCGTTGTATATACGATCCTCGCGATAACGAGATTTCTAGACGTACATTTATATATATATAATGAAGCTGAACGGCTCGCTGTAATCGAGAATAATAATAGAAGAAGTCTCGAGGAGAGATAAACGTTTATCGATTATTCTACATCGATTAATATCCTTTGTAAATATTCATCTTATATTTAATGAAGAAAACAATAAAAACTTCGACATGACTGAAAACACCTTTTTTGCCGTCCCTTACCTTCCAGCGTGAAAATCTATCTCAAACGAATCCATATAAACGCAAAACGATCCCAAACAAACTCGGGTAAACTGTGACCTGAGCTTTGGCTCGAAAGAAATCTTTTTGAAGCAATGTGTCACACCGACCGAGTGGCCATGAGTGCGAGGGAGATAGCTGATTTGAAATATTAGCCGAGACGGCTAATATTTCGGACAAAAGAAAAGAAACACCTTCCGCTCTGTTGAACGATGAACATCTTACTCTTCGTTTACCCAAAAAGTGATCCGTCTAGGAAAACACTTGGTCGTGGGATTTTTACCGACTGGACGTCTGAGCCATGGCCTTAAGGCCAAGTGTCACACCGACCGAGCGGCCATGAGTGCGAGAGAGATAGCTGATTTGCAGATTCCCTATGATTTCTGAAACGGTTGATTTTTGGGAAAAAAGAAAAGAAACACGTTCCGCTCTGTTGAACGACGAACAACCGCTTTCTCTTCTTTTGCCCGAAATATGATCCGTCTAGGAGAAAACTTGGCAGTAGGATTTTTACCGACTGAACGTGTGACACATGGCCTTAAGGCCAAGTGTCACACCGACCGAGCGGCCATGAGTGCGAGAGAGATAGCTGATTTGCAGATTCCCAATGATTTCTAAAACGGTTGATTTTTGGGAAAAAAGAAAAGAAACACGTTCCGCTCTGTTGAAAGACGAACAACGGCTTTCTCTTCTTTTGCCCGAAATATGTTCCGTCTAGGAGAAAACTTGGCAGTAGGATTTTTACCGACTGGACGTGTGACACATGGCCTTAAAAACCCAAACATGCCTGAAGTAATCGGTTGATATGTCGATTCGTGCAGTCTGAGATAGGAAACCTAGGAATCTACAAAATTTGTTTAGTGTCGGATTACTAAGCGTTACCGTCTGATGGTAAATTATCGACTGAAGGTAACTTACCGATTTAGGGTATATTACTTACTGAAGGTAAGTTACCTAGTTATGAGATTACTAGATTCTCGAAATTTTCTACCCAAATATTCGAACACTTTACAAATTTGTATTCACTTTTTTGAACCTCATTTATTGTTGTTTTCGCCCGTCGAGTTATTCAATGTATTTATGTGGATTAAAAAAAATTCCTTTTCTATGATATCATACTTATCTATGTTTCTGTGTATTTATATATAATTTGCCGAATCTTTGACGAAAATATAGCGAATCTGCAGTTTTCAGAAAGTTCTCTCTAGACCATGTTCAGTTTCTTTTTCTTTATTCTCCATCAATTGATCCTCATTAGCCCAATAGCCCACTTTACCAAAGATTGCATGAAACGTTACGGACGTGATACCTCGACTTTATGGAAACGAGAGAGTGTTATACACGTTAATTAATCAATTGATCAATTTATTAAAAATTTCGTCTATGAATCTCGTTTTACCCATAGGAAAATAATTTATCGTTATCTAATTAAATAATAAATACGTTTGCGTTATGATTTTAATCGATAAATTCACATATCGAATATGATTCTTCCGCTCGGAATGAACGATCCGACCAAATGGTCCATTATAATAAAAATAATCAAGTCCCTTTGGCGCAGAGGATAGCGCGTTGGACTTCTAATCCAAAGGTCGTGGGTTCGATCCCCACAAGGGATGCATTTTTTTTTTCTCAAATATGTTTACATGTTACTTTTTCACCATCGTTATCTTTCGAATGTTGTACATTTTGACTGTATGATGCATCGTTCTTGTATAACATTCGTGAAAAGGTGCTCGAGATTATTTGTGCCAGGTACGGCGCACGAGGCTCTCAAGCGCCTTGTACGATATGAATCCCGAGAAATCACGACGATGATCAAATGAACAGATATTCAAATGTTTACTCTTGCAATTGACATAACAATAAAAGTCATCGACTCATGTTTGTATGCAATTATTGTATTCGCAATTGATAACGAAAAATCGTTTTTGTGAATTGTATTGTTACGATCAAGAGTCCTAAAAGTCCCGTTTCGAAATAACTGATAATGTTTTACGGAAGTCCTGGAAAATATATTTCTACGAATATCTGAAACTTATCGAAGAGAGAATTCAGAATTTACTGAATATATATAGTGAAGTAAATAGTGATATTTGCTAAACGATTTAGCAAAAATTAATAGTGAGAGTACGATACGAAGTGGCTATAGAAATTTATAAAAAATTACGTGCACGGATGCTTTTTATTGCCACTTTTTTGTCTCCTTCATATTTCGCACAGATCTCTGCCCGTTGATACGCGTGCACGTACATAACCTTGCGACACTGATGCGTGAGACACGAGAATTTTTTGCCCAAAGGTCATCCCGGCGAATTCAACCTCGAGTTTTGGTAATTAAGGGCTTATATACACCTGGATAGGTCAAAAAGATCGATTTTTCAAAAAGGGCTCATTCGAAAGTACTATCCTTTGAGTGTCTACCCTGAAAATTCCATAAGGAAATTCGCAGTAATGACGAAGTTATAGCGTTTTTTAACTGACTGGGTGAGCAACGATCAACGGTTGGGGCGCAGGTAGACGCGGCCTTTGTCGTCTGTTTGACTATGAGTTTGACTATGAATGAGGTTGACACAGCAAAAAAAAAAGATCTAATGGAAGCGTCAACATCTAAGGAAGATCCGTCATATGGCCCAGGAATCGACGATTTCATGTAAGTTTCAAATAAACCAGTTATTTCAGTGTAAAGTGTCCTCAAAACTTTGAACGCATTTTACTCGAAACAGTGTTTCTAAAATCGGTACCAGAAATATCGCTGCAACTATTGGACCGATCGGGATCAAGTTTTGCACAGTTATGCTTCACACAATAATCTAGTACTTATCAAGCCGTTTTTTTCGATATCTGGCATAGTTTTTTTTTCATCATAAGTACTGAACAATTTTGAGGCGAAAAATCGCCTGTTTTATTCCAGTGACTGCCATGACCCGAAAAAATTAGATTTTTAAATTCCGGCTCGATAAGTACTACCCAGGTAGCAATTTCCAGATAGTTGCCCAGAAGTTGTCTAATTGGACACCAAATGTCCGCTTGGAAGTCACCTACAAGTTATCATATGTCCAACAGTTATCATTTTGGATGGTTGTTAACTTCGAGGTAACCTTCGGGCGGACATTTGGTACCCGTTTAGCTGACTATTGGACAACTTTTTGAAAATTGCTAATTGGGTAGTTTTATCTATCTACTTTAAGAAACAAATATTTTTGATAGATAAAAAATGGCAGAGGCACGTCTGGTACCGCAAACGCTATCAACAAAAACACGTCCCAGGAAAACGACTGTAACTTTTTTACCGTTTGAAATTTTTTAACCAAATTTTCACACAATGTAGATAAAATGTCATACTTTAAAATGTATATCATGATTGTTCAATAAAATTCAGTTTTATACAGAAAAAAAAATTCTTAAACATAACCTTACTTTTAGCCGTCTCAGGTGTATGCAAGCCCTTCAATCGTTATACGCAGCACACGGTTATTGAAAAAAAGCTCAACTCGAGGCGGAATAGAAAAATATTGTTCCGAAAGTTCCTCGGAGTGTCATGAATTTACGCGAATTATGGAGATTACTTCTCTGAAAACTTTCAACCCCAAAAAACCCCAGGAAAATTTGTATCCGGTCTTTTTCGTAATGTCTATAATTTATCGGTATAGAAAATCGATTGTACATATACATAAGAATATACATATATGTATACACGTTACATGCCCTGATATGCAGCATATAACCTAACCGCAAAATGATCATCGCGCACGTGTCATACAATAATATGACTGTATGCATCGTGAAACATGTCAATTATATGCGTTAGCCTTCCTTTACCGAAAAAATCGGGAAATACGATTATTCCATGATGGTGCGATAATTTTTTTCATTGATATGGCAACCGTGCTAAGTGAATAATAATAATGATAGATTTTTTTTCATGCGGCATTCCTCCAGAGTCAACGCGAATTATGTGTGGTTGATGTTTCGTAAGAAAAATATCTACAGGTGCATATTGAAGGGCCCGTACAAGGTAACTATAACCTCACAAATTTAGAAACAGAGTTTCCTCGGAGTTGGCCAAGTCTTTGGGAAATAACAAAGCATCGGGCTCTGCCGAATTCACTGACGCAGAACTTGACGATTTTCTTTTGCCGAAAATATTATTAATCTCTGAGAATTTCCTGTTCGACAATTTCAGCTGCCTTTCGCACTCGTGTTACGTGGTACAGTTTCTACTTGGCCTTAATTCCGCGGTAGGGTACCAACTGATGAAAAATAGTTTTGCATCCTCGATAAATCCTCCTATGTGGCTGTACATAAAGAAATAACTCTTGAGACAGAAGACTCAAGAGAATAAACAACTTCGAGTATAAACTAGTCTCACAGAGAAGATACAATCACGAAGGCAGAGCGAACATGGGATGCCATTAGGTGTGTCGCTTACACGCTTTCAGCAATTGTGAGCATCGCTCGAGTCGTTCGATTTGGCGCGCCTAGTTGCCAGGTAGCTTCCGTTTTGCCAGGTAGCAATTGCCAAATAGTTGCCTAAATTGATACCAAATGTCCGTTTGGACACCTATAAGTTTGCCTCGGTTACCTATTAATTATCACGTGCCCAATAGTTATCTTTTCGGATGGTTTTCAACTTGAAGGTAACCTCCGGGTGCACATTTGATACACTTTTAGCCATCTTATGGACAACTTTTTGGAAATTGCTACTCGGGTTACCAGTTCTCCGTGAGAATTTCCTGAAAATGGCGGTAACAGAGTTACTATTCCTAGCGCTAACTATTTCCTTCGGGAGTCCCATTTCTAATAAAATAACCTCTCCAATAGTTTTGGATCCGAGATACGGGCTATCTTTTAAGGGAAACTTCCAAAAATTAGGAAAAATGTTCCCAATTCATCTCGATATCCCTATTAATGATCTAATAATGATCTATTAGATCATTAAACCATTTAAATTTCTTCTTCTATTAAATCATCTGCTGAATCATTTGAAAGACAACAAACGCTTCTGCTGCGCCCGCCATCTTGATACCAATAATGCCAACCCGAACGACTGGAGTTTTGGAAAGTGTAAGCTCGTCGAAGTGCAAACAGTTCAACCCAAACTTACCACATAACCGTTAAGGGGTTACGTGGATTTGAAAATTTCAAAAAATCCATTTTTTAAATTTTATTATCCAAAAGTACAATATGTCTAGAATATTCTCCCAAAGTTTTAAGTCAATCGGAGTAAAAGTCTAGGAGAGAGAGCGCCTCTGGGAATTGCCCCCGTTGGGAAAAACCGGCCGGGAGCGACGCAGGTATACGCATTTTTCTCAAAACACTATTTTTTAAGTCGGTGGACACGAATTCTCAAAAACTAATGCACCGATCTTATTGAAATTTTGCACACTTCTTCAAAACAGCATTGACTAGTGATTGAACGAAGGTTTTTTTTCGATTACAACTAATTTTACAACTATTTTTAGTGTTAATTGTACCAAAAATTGAACTATTTTGCATACAACTTTGCCAAAAATTCTAATTTCAATTTTTTTTTTAATCCTTCGTTCAATCACGAGCTATACTTATCTACCAACAGAAAAAATTTAGTTGTTTAATTTCAGATAAAGCTATCATGAGTTATGCTGACCACGACGAGGACACTTTTTTTTTAGGGATCTCCGGAAACCAGGTCCCGGAGATATGCTTTTTTATTTAAAAAAATATGCTTTTTTATTAAAAAAAATCTGCTTTTTTTGGCTTCAAAACCTACGTAACCCTTTAAATGCGTGATCGCTGAAAGCGCATAAGCCCCCAAGTCAACCGCACCCAATTAGTTTCCTCACTCCAAAGCGAACTTTCCTAGAGCCCGAAGAATCGTCGAGCTGTCATCTCCGCCGGCATTTTAGCGTCGCTAACACCGCTCCACCCACCACGATAGCCGCCACATATGAATCCCCAAGATGCACGACGCCATCCGGTATTTTATTACGAGAAAATTCTCAATTCGTGATTAATTCTTCGTTCAAAATTTCTTCGTTATTCGTAATATATCAGGTGTAATAAATACAACTGCGAGCGAGATAATATCGAATCTCATATGAATTACTATCACATATCCAGAGACAAGTACATATATCATCACAAAACTGGATATCGATGAGGTTATGGTTAAACTTTTCGTGCGCCGTTTTTTTTTATTTAGTTCGTTCTTATTACCGCTAGATGTCGGCATCGTTTATAACGCGAGGATGATGCATAAATCGCGATGAGTCGTCTGTCTCACTCTGTCGACGTAGCCACGATGGGCAGTAAACTGCCCACGTATAGCATGTATACACAACTAAAAACTAACATAATAAGGCGTTTTTTTTGTCATATATGGAAAAGAGAATGATAATCGAGCATACAAGTTTACAAGGAGACGCAAAGGTGGGAAGGAGCTAGTGTCACGCCGCTCGCTCGTCTTTCCCTCGATGTTCCAAATAATTTCGCCATCATAGCTGTATATATACCTATATATATATAGCAAAACACGTCTTTAATGTACTAGTGTAATGTATATATATTTATAAGGATCGTGGATATACATATATATGTGTGTATATATATATTTATATATATATATATAACACGAGAAGAATCTCATCGATACCATTTCAATGTACAAAAGAGGGAGGTATATTGATCGCGGTACATGCGACCGAGCCGTGTTTTTTTTTTTTTTCTTTCGGGCCCGTTATACATATTTACGTGTCTCGCGTTGGTGCGATACAATTGAGACAACAATTGATAAACTATATTATTATTATTACCTTTTTTTTCTTATAGTTCGCAACTCGCATTAACGGGGAAGAGATAATGCGGATAAATATTACGATGTGTTTGAGTGTCCGTGTGAGTGTGTCTCTCTGTGTGAAGCGAATCGAGGTTAACCCGAGGGCGCGAGTTGCTCATCTTTTCGTTAAAGCTTCCCCCCCCCCCCCCCCCGCTTCGAACGTAGGCAGACAAAAACAACGAACGCAATGCGACGACAAGCTAATGTGCTTCTTATAATTTTTTCTTCTTTTTTTTTTCTTTCTTAACTATATATTAATACAATATTGCCAGCCAGATTTGCATAATCGATAGCCCTCGTGGTTGTTCACTTGCGGATGCTTCGCTAAGCTTCGTAGGCCATTTTGTTTTTTTTTTTCCTTCGTCAAAGGCAGCGCATATGGGATGACGGACAAAAGATCATCGAGCGTTACACACGAGGTAAACAACGAGATTGTCGAATCGACGCGAAGCATAAACACGCAACGTAAAGATATCGATATAGCTCCCAATTTCTCTTTCTCTCTCTCTCTCTCTCTCCCTCTCGGCGACGCGACGAAAAAAGAACATTAAATTTAACGCGACGAAACATAATGCATATAAGATTCAAACGAGGCTATCTAACTGTGTCATCGACCTGCAACGAGAGTCATTCGGAATTAATGTACTCTTGTACGATCGGTAATTAGGCGCGCGAGCTTTCGTGACGCCAATAATCGCCTGGAGTCTCACGTGACCCCAACTTATCCGTCAATTATTTAATCTTGAAAACAAGTACAACAGGTTGAACATTCCACATTTATTGTTAGAACGTCGTAGCCGGTTACGAAGTAAGCAAAAAGAAATAAAAACGTCGCAGTGAGGGCCAAAATGCGAGGCTTGGGGTCTCCAGGGGCCCCCACGCGCCTAAATAAAACTTTCGATCGATGTCACATCCTCGAATACTCATTCCCTTACTATCTTCACGAAAAGAGTGAAACAGCTTGTTGGAATATGAGTGTGGATCGATCCTCGTCCGCGAAAAGAAGAAAACGGCTGGGGGGTTTGACGAGCAGCTTGTACATCAATCGTTTAAATATTTAGAAATCTCGAAAAAATCAATTTTGTTTTTTTTCTTTCATAATATTATTATTAATCAAAGATTTTCGAGGGAGAGCCTTGTTAGGGCCGTATTTGTATGTATATATATATATATATATATATATATATATATATATATATATATATATATATATATATATATATATATATACGTCGAGGCTCCCTTTGATCGACGAGAGCGCCCTCAATTTGAGGGCCCTTCGGGAACAACTACCGGTACTTGCTTTGTACTTTCCTCGCGCAATAATAAAGTGGCATCCGCGCTGTCGACCATGGTCCGGAAAATTACGCACCTCGTAGAGACAATTTGCCCCGAATGGCGTTTACGTGTATGTTGTGTGTATACGAGAAAAAAAAACATTCCTAAAAGTTCTACGCGTTAGTGTGCGAAAGATTGACAAAATGAGCGCGTGTGGACATTTTTTTTTTCTTCTTTCGGAGATCCAAAAAATCTGGCGGTGACTATTGGAATGAGTAGTTTTTGTCACCAAATAATGTCGCGTACAAGACACACTCGTTTCCTTCACACGGAGTGAAAACTCCGCGAAGCATTACATAGCGAAGTGGTGGAAAAAGTGGTCTTTGAAAAGAATAAAGGCTGGTGGATGGCCGGTTTGGTATAAGATTCGCAAATCGATGCGTTGATCGTGTGTAACGACGCGATGAACGAACGACCAAAGAAAAGAAAATAATATCTATGTGTGTATGTGTGTTGTGTGTGAGAATTCGATTCGGTTCATCATATTGCAGGCATATCTTCGCTACACTCTGTAATAGACATATGTGAATGCGCGTTAAATTCGTATTACAAAACGTTGTACGTCATACAGTTAATTTTCGTAAAGCCTCATCGGCGGTCATCTTTTCTCTCTCTCTCTCTCTTTCTCGCCCCCTCTTTTCTTGTGTGTCGTTCTCTCGACGTGGCAACGCATATGTATATATATATATACACATACACACACACAATTTTCGACGCACCAAAAAGTGCGTTGTCAAATTCGCCCAATTGATCGGATGGGACCGTCTTCAAACTCTGTCTCGCTCACGCTCACACACTTTATCTCTGTCTCTCTCTTTCTTCGTGTAATCTGTCTCGCCCCCGGCTTCCTAGTGGTGTGTGTTTTGTGTACATGCGAGGCGGAGCACGCGCGCGCGAGGCTCAACAAATTAAAAACGTAAAAACATTAACAATATTATAATAATTAATTTTTTTTTTTCTTTCTTATCGAAGATGTATAATGTGTGATGGCAGTCTTGAGTCCTGGAAAGATGCTGTGATTGTAGTTCTCGTCATTGGGTTTTTATTTTTCTTTCTTTTCCTTCAGGTCCTTCGATTCGATCACTTATATTGTTTTTTTCTTTCTTTTTTTCTTTCTTCTTCTTCTTTGCTCGTTCGCAATTTTCGATCATCTCCAGTCGCGGATGAAACTTGTTCGCGCTTAGATGAGCTCACGATTATCTTTCATTTGCGGCGACTTCTGTAAATTTTTTTAAGGGAACACGAGATTAGTGCAGAACTCGGAAATTCAATGTTCTTTTTATTTGTTATTTTGTCGCTTTAGTGTGTAAATCGAAGAGCGTAATGTATGTAGAGTTGTGATTAAAAATTAACTTTTACTCCGAACATGTTTAAATTAATCTCTCAGCGATATAAATTTCTACAAGCATTTTGATTTTGGTTTCGCAACTTCTTAATGCTGATTTCAACAGCTCTTAGGATTTTGTTTCTACAAAATATCGATATTTTTTTTATATCCAATTTACAGCAATTTGAAGAATTCTCTTTTTTTTTAATAGGAATTCATGCATTTTTCAAGAACAATTTGCGTATTTTGTATATAATGTTAGCGATATTTTTAAAAACTGGACAGAATAACTTTGAGAATCCTCGACCGGATTGATAAATATTAATTACTTGTTGAGTTATTCAAGATTTAACGCAATGAGCAACTCCGAGTGGAAAATTTTATCGAGCACCGACACTCAGCTTGAGTTGTAGAGCTCAAATTTGGCATTTTTTTAAAATACTTAATAATATTGTTCGGACGGCCAATAGACGAACTTTTTTTTCGACAAACCTAAATATATATGTATAGATATTGCCCTATCTTTTTCTATGAAGAGTACGAATATAGTACGGAGAATAAAATAAAATATGAACGGTAAGCTACGAATGAGAGCATTTTGCGAATGATTGCGGGCCAATCGAGTCAAAGAAATATTCAATCTCAATATACGCGAAACGCCGCTATCAGCGCCATCTTTCTTCCCGCGGGCATTCCTCGCAACATTTACACACTACACAAAATTATTTTCATATTACGAAAAAAAAAACAAAGTATAATTACCGTTAACGCGTACACTATTTACAATAGATATTATTGATCCGAAGAAATTATTTCATCTTTATTCGAAGCCTAATCAAAATTCGTGTTTGAAAAAACGTCTAAAAATTGCGCATTCGACCGTGCAGGTTGCGTGTACACGCGAGTAAAAAATATTGACCAACACATCACAGTGGCTAAGAATTATGAGAGAAAATATACAAGTTTGAGAGGGGAATAATGAATAAAAGTGGTGAAAATACAGTTGGTAACTACGTGTGAAAACTACTGGACATCGAATATATGGCGTAAATACTGTGTCGCGTGAGCACGGTTGAAGATGGCGCCACTGCAAACCACAGTGTTGTTTTTTTTTCGATCGAAGCTGATGAGCAATGGAAGGTTGTGTAATTTGAGCAACGGTAATTACAGACGTACCCGACTCGGCCAGACACCTACGCCTCGATCGGCTTCTTCTTCTCCTTTTTCTTCTTCAAGAAGGACGGCGTTCTAAGACCCTTCTTCTTCTTCTTTTCCTTCTTGGGTGATTCCTCGCTCACGCTCACGTCCTGCGACATCGAACCCTTAACACGGAAGTTCTCACATATACATATAAACTATACGTGACTTGACACGTGCGCATGCGTCGTCGATCGGATCGACCTCTTACAATATTTACAAGCTACAATTTGCGCGGCTCTCGTCAATTCTTCAACGTGAGTGAATACTCCAAGCACAATAAAGTCGAACGTTTATCCACGAGCGAAATTCGCGTATTGCCATTTCACGGGCGTTTTTTTTTTTTGAGGTTAAGTCGCGAGAACGGGTGTAGCGGGCGGCAATTCAAACACGATCGGCAGAATTTTAAGATCCTCTTTTTACTTCACTTTCGAAGCGTCCTCTCTTACTTTCCGGTACAAATGCGATCTCTTTAAAGTGAATAGCGGAAATTTTCGAACGAAGCGATTTCTCGAAGATGAATAATATTTCGAGCAAAAGAAAATCTTCAAGCTTTGCGTCGGTGAATTCTACAGAGCTTGATGCTGTCTTTTTCCTAAATGACTTAACCATCTGCTAGAAAATCGTGTTCGAAAATTTGTGAGGTTATGTCGACCTTGCACATGCCCTTGAACTCTTGAGCGCAGTGTACTTAGCGCTCATTCGTCGATTCCCAACCTCCAAGTGTCGCGGGGGTAGCCGAAAAAGAGAAACGAAAAAAAAATGGCAAACTGGAAAAACGCGGACAAACGTTACAAACTTGAAACGTTCATACTAATTTCTACCATAATCGCAATGTCAAACTATCGTTTAAAAAAAATCTAAAAGCTAGAAACTCAGTGCTACTCGAGTCACACCACATCGAATCGAAAAGGATAACTAAACATCTACGTTTGTATGTATATATATATACACATTTTTCATTCTTACATGTTACTGCAGTTGCGAATTACAGATAAAGAAAATCCGTTTATAATCATTTCAAAATTTTCGATCGAAGAACTCTACATTCTGCTTTGTTCGATGAAAAAAAAATCTCTCAACCCCAAAGATAACGAGTCTCGAATCCTCATGTGTCGGATGTAAAAGTGAATTGAGATTGAAAGTGTATTGCTTATCAGTAGAAAGCGCCCAATTAAGATAGTTCTCGCGCGAATGACTCGAAAGAATTTATTGAAATTTACAACCGGTGGAATGAACTGTCCAACTTGTACACGAAATTTTAATGAGCTTCACCGCTTCCAACGCGCGATATTTGATATCTATATTAACGATTCGCATATTCAGCGACTGTACCAAAAATTAGGCCCATTTTTTAAAAATATAACCAGTAAAGACGTCCATGTGTTTATGAAAGAAAATGAAGCAAAATTATTGAGCGTTTTTTTTTTCTGAAATACGATTACGAACAATTTGATTTTAAGGGGTTACGTGGGTTTGAACATTCAAAAAAATCCATTTAAAAAATTTTATTATCTAATAGTACAATATGTCTAGAATATTCTCCCGAAGTTTCAAGTCAATGGGAATAAAAGTCTAGGAGAGCCTTTGGGAATTCCCCCCGTTGGGAAAGACCGGCCGGGGCGACGCAGGTATACGCATTTTTCTCCAAACACTATTTTTGAGAAGTCGGTGAACACGATTTCTCAAAAACTAATGCACCGATCTTATTGGAATTTTGCATACTTCTTCAAAATAGCATTAACTTGTGATTGAACCAAGGTTTTTTTTTCGATTACAACTACTTTTACAAGGCTATGAGTAGTGTAAATTTTACCAAAAATTGAACTATTTTGCATACAACTCTGCCAAAAATTCAATTTCAAATTTTTTTAAATTCTGTCAATCACGAGCTATACTTATCTGCTAACAGAAAAAAATTGGTTTTTTAATTTCAGCTAAAGCTATCATGAGTTATCCTGACCACCACAAGGACACTTTTTTTTAGGGGTCTCCGAAAACCAGGTTCCACCGGCTGGATTTCCCAAATTTTTGGATGAAATTTTTAAAAAATATTGTTGAAATGTTGCTCTTTCATGTGCTTAACATTTTGAATAAAATAATTAATATATATTTTTAAAAAATAGAGAAAATATGCTTTTTTTGGCTTCGAAACCCACGTAACCCCTTAAGGTATTTCTTTCGCGGAGGGCCATTCCATTCATCGTTGGGTATAATAATTGATTGCAACTATTTTTATTAAGCGCCACTGCAATCTGCTAATGACTCAAAGGGCCTTGTGTGCCCACAAAATACTCCCATAAAATAAGAGTTTAATGCGCTAAGCTTGGTTCTGATTTGTCCCTTCGCCATTCAGTCACAATAATGCTTCATAGTATACAAATGTGTGCGCGCATAGACGATTCTTTTTTGTGTAGGAACTATCAAAATGTAGACTCAAAACTTCAACGCGAAACCATCCCGTGTATCACGAGTGAAACTTTTGTACAATATTTTAGCACGAGAACTACGTTAACGTGGCCAATGTGACTACCACACCGCATGCGAAGATTATACAACAATGAGGACATTTATTGTAAAAGTCGCCATTTCGAGGATGGTCGGTTTACGCTACCTCGCCTTGACAGGCCCACGCAAAACGATAACGACAGTAATAATAATAAGAATAATAATGTCAACGAACCTCCTTGCTGCTCTGAGAGAAGGTGCTGTGATGAGCGTCAGAGTGTTCGCCGTTCACCGTGTTCTCTCCTGAAACAAAAACACGCATATTGCCAGACTCGTTGGTGAGCCCTCTAATTTTTTTTTTTGCCATCGTGACATCGATCGGTAATGCGGTTGTAACCGGCAATCGATCCTCGTCATAGCGGCGCAACACACACACGCACACACACATATAAACGAAAGAAAAGAACATTGAACCAAAGGCTTTCTTACCTATGCCCTAGATTGTTAGTCGCGTTGATAAAATGCATGTATCCGCAAGTTAGTGCGTGTTATTAGGTACAATTTGATATACGCGCGTAAACGACCATAATGCGATCATTCCAGGCATTAATGATGTAACACAAAAGCGAAACGCGTTTATTCAACACATGCGTTTACCGAGTGACTTAAGCGCTGGGTGACATTTTTGCAAGGTGCATATGTGCATTGTACATTCTCAGCGACATCAGAGAAAACAGAATGGCGATTGTCCGTCGAGATGCGCAACTCGACAAAAGAAGAAAAAAAAAAAACAACAACAAAAATGTGTTTATACGTATATGTACATACGTGACGACTGAACGAAAAAAAAGAAAAAGGAAACTTCAATCTTGCGTATCTGAAGACGCAATCGCCATTACATCTTTTACAAGACCGGGGACTAGAGTCTCTTGGATCACAATGAAATTCTTACGAAGGGCACACGTGTATCGTTACACTCCAGTGCTCTTGTGCATAGAGAAAAGAAAAAAAAACATAACATGTTAAACGAGAAAGTGCTTCACAGACTGCACTGAGGAAATTATTGATTCAATATCGACGACACTTTTAATTCAAAAAGTATCTGATAATCGTACAGCGATGTTTCTCCTATCTTTATTAGAGCCAATTGAATATTGGTCTGTTCTAAGGAACCGCGGTAATAGTTGACATTTAATTAGCCATGCTCGTCTGAATCTACGATAAGACGAATAATTTCCTCAGTGTGGCTAGAACAGACACTTGGAGAAAAGCGAAAAAAAAACATGTCTCGACGAGGGAACGTCGAAGCGAGTATAAAAAAAAAAAAAATCGTAAACCAATGAAAAACGGCGGGGGGAAAGGAGAGATTTAATCGTGTTCCGAGGCTAGTTCGCTGTGGCTGTTGATAGTATCTGTAAGATTGATATTGGACACGACTCTGTAGAGGCTCGTGTCTTCGTATCGCGGCAGTGGCTTTAAGGGTGAAGTACGAATAGGCCAACATGGGCTCGTAACGATGTCCCCAATTATCGTATCAACAGTATCTCGACAACAGTCACGTTCGCGATCAATCGACAATTCCTGTTCCAATCTCGCGAATTCGTTCGATTCGTAAGAGCGTGATTCGCGATCTTCGTGAATTTGCGAATACGCCGTATCAGCGTTTTTCGATTGAATTTCAATCGTCTCTTCTCGGTTTGATTCCCCGACGGCAATTACCTCGCACGAAAGATCTTTCTGATGAGAGATCGTAGGTAGAGTGTGATTGTGTTGGAGGATCGTCGTCGTCGAGACATCGGCGTAATTGGCGGTCGTATCGAAGGCGTCGTCGTTCTCGAGAGCTGACGATGTCTGTCGTGTGTCGTCGTTGCTGCTCGACACGTCGGCGTTGTAAGTACTGCAGTAAAGAGCTTCGCTCGAGACTTCGTCGCTGCAATCGGAGATCGTGTAGGTATTGTTGCACGTATCGTCTTCAGCTTGATCGCAACGATGATCCTCGGTATTGCTCGCGACATTACAAAGCTCGACGCAATGCTGATCGAGTCTCTGGACGAACTCGTCGAGAAGCTCTTCCGCCATTTCTTCCATCATCTCTTCGGGTATGCAAGTGAGAGGCGCGTCTCGAATAACACTGTCGTAATCTTGCTCGTAGAAGCTCAATGTGTCTCGAGCCTCCTCGGGCCCGTCGTAATCTATGAAGCAAAATCGCTTTGGCACTGAGCGACAATCCAAAGTTTCGATCGCGACGCTTCTCTCGTTCTCTTTGCTGCTGTCGGACTTCGTGTCGTTTTCCGTGGATTCGGAGGTCGTTAGTTCCGGGCGTTCCGGCGACGCGGTGACCGGAAGTACCAGCTTGTCCCCCGGAATTGATATCTCGACGCTTTCGCAACTTTTCCACGAAGGATCATCGGACTCGTCCTTCTTCGTGGCCGCCGTTGCGTCCTCGTTGTCGTCGTCATCGTGCTCGATTCGCAAATTCAACTCGAAGCTGTTGTTCGCACGATTGTAACGTACGGGGCTGCGAAACTCGAGGACAATGTCGTCGGGTTCAGGATCGTTGCTCGCCCGCGAGCTCGTTCTGTGCATCTCCTTCACTATACCGACGTTCGTCGATTCTTTGTATCTCTTCGAGTGCAACACGTCGCGCTTCTTTTCGGCAAGCTTGTCCACAATGTGATGCACTATTTCGTCGATGACGACGAGGCTGTTGCTGCTACCAGTGCAGCTGCTGCTATCGCGAGTACTTCTCTTTTCGTCCGCGTCGGTATCGCTCGATGCGATCGATAGATCGATCGCTTCGAGCCGCGGCGTATCGTCGCCCATCGAGTCCAGCTCGAGTCTCTGACTGACGATTTTCTTCGCTGCATCAATCAGAATACTTCTTTCGTAATTCCCTGTATTCTCGTCGTCGTCGTCCTTGCGTGCTCGCAACGACGGAACGATCCGATCGAGCGAGGAAACCGCGGATATAACGTCGTCGACGATATTTGCCGCGCATACACACATCTCACGAATATCTAGATGCGCTATTATCTCGTTAGCCGAGCTACTTATGTCTTTCTCGAAGGACTCGTTGTCCTCTTGATCGAGATCCTTCATTGGGCACAGCGGCGTTCCGGAAACATCCGAATTTTCGTTCGGATCATTGTCGTCAAACGTAAAATTCCACTCGTCGTTCTCATTCCCGTTCGACCAATCCAACAGCATCGCCACCTCGTGCTCAGTACTGGTGGGATTTTTCGGCGACTCGCTCGTCATTGATGTCACCTGCTCGTCCAATCTCGCGCTTGTCGCCGAATCTTCGTGCGACCCTATTCCGGAAATTCCATCACAAATGTCAACCCTCGGCGGTGATTTCGGAGCCGCGATGACGCTTGCATCGTTTTCCGACTCTGCTTCTTTGAGGAATTCTTCCTCGATGAGGGCTTCGGGTACAAGACTGTGGTATAGTCTGGCGGTCGTTGCGTCGAGATTGTATTTCGTCGAGACGTCCAATTTCGGCAGTACGTTCATGACGATCTGGGACGGCATTATGTTCCCGTTCATTGACGTTATTACCTGAGTTACGCTGTCTTGACGGACGAGAAAACCGCGTTTGTTCGGCGAAACGGGTAATAACTCGTCGATCTTGTCGATGTCCTCGTACTCGTCGAATGTCTCGACTGACACGATATCCTCGATCGTTGTCGCGACACTCTCCTCGTCCTTTCGCTTCGGGTTTGCAAAATTTCGCTCGTTTTTCGTGCTTGTCAGGTCGACCGTGTCCTGTGAATTGACACACGTAGTTTCATCGTTTCGGGCCTCGTCTATCAATACGTTGCCGTTCTCGTCGGATTGATTGCCATCGACTGTACTCGAGGATATCCAGTCTTTCGTGGCCGAAAGCCGCGTCGTGTTCTCGTCGACGTTACCGGTCGTTATATCGCGTGGATCGATGGTGATCGACGTTAACGTTTTATCTGCTGTGACGCAAAGCGCGTTCTCGATTCTCTCCAGTTCGCCCGACTCGCTGCGGCTGCTCGCCCGTAGATATATCTGCTCGACGAAATCTGGCCTTGGCGTTCTATCGATTCTACAATCGACCTCTCTCGCCTCGGCGGTCACCGGAAAACTCTCCGGCTCCGTACTTCCGGGACCCTCTTGATTGTCCTCGCGAAACGACGAATTCGAGAACTTCTCGACGATGCTTTTCACGTAGCCAGAAGTGCAAAAAAGGTTCGATGTTTCGTAGTATCTCGGGCGTTTGGACCGATCGCTCGACGACGAGAAACGCGCGATTGCCGCGGCCAGTTTCTCCGATAATTTTCTCGTCCCGTGACGCTCCTCGTCGTCAAATTGTCCATCGTCGAAGAAGGCTCTTTTCAAGCCGGAAGTGCGAAGCCTCGAGCGATCGTCACGGCGCGCGTCGATAATTCTATCGGCTCGATCAACGAGCCTCGGATCGAGTTCCATGCCGCTGTCTCTCGCGCATCGGCCACGTGACAACGAGGCTACGCAGGACGCGACCGAATCGTTACTCGATCCAACGCGCATTCGTTCCGCTACCGTTGAACACTTGGCAATCGTCAAACGAAGCACGTCGTACTGGAGCACTCGAACAGATCGCCAGTCAAATGTCTCTTCTCCGTAAACGCTTCCACAACTGCTCGTTAACAAATCTGCAACCGGTATATCAGCAAAAAAAAAAGAAGAAACACTCAACTGAGATACAGTAGACACTCGACAGGAGCCGACGCAATTTTTATTTACCACTCGCGCGCGCGCACGGTCACGTCACTCGTCTATCCACCTTTACTGCGTTTCTCTCACCTCGCCTCTCCTCATTCTCATTACTCTGTCCATCTTCTGTGTTACAAAAATACGCGTCTATATATACGTATATGTAAGGGCGGAACAAAAAAAAATCAGGCCGAATTTGAGCTGCCCAACAAAAGTCTGAGCAGTAGCGCTCGATAAATTATTTTTCTCCATTTGATTTACACGGAAAATGTGTTGTCAAATTCGATTGAATATTCTCGAAACCGACCTTAACAGCGTCGTGAAACTGTTTTCAAAATTTCGATATTGTTTTTCACACAAATCCCAGCTATGGGAATTAAAAAACAAATCCGATAGGTATACCTGCACTTTTTACATAAATATATTTCGTGCGAAAATAATATTAAGATTTTTATTCAGCTTTGTAGATATATTTCGTGCGAAAATAATAGCAAGATTTTTTAATAAGCTTTGTAGATATATTTCGTGCGAAAATAATATCAAGATTTTTTTAATGAGTTTTATAGATATATTTCTTACGAAAATAATACCAAGATTTTTTATGATGCTTTGCAAGATCTAAAGTTCAGCTTTGAAATTTCCGACTTTTTATCGACAAGTTGGTTGTTGACTTATTCAAGCTTGCACGTAAAGAGCGAATTTCCGTGTCAATAAAACGGGGACAAATCAACGAGCACTACGACTTAGACCTGATGTACTGAGCTCAAATCAGGCAAGCACCTTTTTTACACTTAATAATATTGTATGAAAGGATGCAGTCGATTTTTTTTCGACTCTGAAGTGTACACGTCTGGTTGGCTGAACGACGAACCTATGTAATTGTATTAATAGGCGAATAACGGGGCGACGTGCAGTGCGTTTAGCAAATTGTGTGGGTGTTCACTCAGAATGACAATGAAGACAAGCAAGGTGCGAGGGATTTGCCTGTTAGCGAGTATTTTCTCTGACTCAAGCACACAAACGACCCCACATGCGCGTTGTCATCGATAAAGCCAAGAACGACCGGTATCGCTACACGAGCTTTTTTTTACTTTACTTAATTTCCTTATCGAACGATCAAATAAGAACATTACAAATAAAGTCGCGAAGAAATCGTTATTACGAATCATTTTATATGTTTCGCGGTATTTTTTGCCGTGTACACGTTAGTTCCGATCTCGTCATCCAAGCTATTGGCTCGCCACTGCATAGCAAGGAAATGAAAGCGTCAATTGTTCCTATATTGTAACATGGTCACGAGGCAAACTTTCGGACACTATTGTCGCACGAGAATTACTTCAACAGAAATAGGAACGGCGTAAGTAGCACAAACACAGCGAATACCTCGTTTACAAAGAGCTTGCGAGATCGCTGCGAATTTAATAAAAATCGATTACCATCAAAGTAGCGATACCATATCCGCATATGAATTCCGACGCTTCGATTACCTTCGAGCTTCGTAGGTAACGGAAGCGTCATTCATTTCTCGCCCTTCTCTTATCCAAAGTGAACGAGATGAACAAGGGATTTAATGCAAAAACAAAAACCGGTTTTTCTCGCACCGGTGGACAGACGATGCGCAGGACGAAGCATGCGGGAGGATAGCGCAAAAAGGACGAGGGATGCTCTTGCGGCTCAAAAAGGAACGTGTTCATTCGAAGGTGCAATCAATCGTGAATACCTCTTTTGTGACTGGTGTACTCGTTCCTCGGTTCGACAGCTGTGCGTCTCATCTCGTTGAGAAATTGGCTCGTCGCGTCTTGAGCTGAACATTCGAGAACATGGACACACAAAGACGTGTACACGCAGGCGCCAATGAAGTAATATCGCGAGAACATTGGGAGAGAATATAAAAGATGGTACAATTCATCCGTACGTAAAAATTGAGAGGGAGGAGTGAGAGACCGGGTTAGACTGGAAATAAAGGACAGCTGGATTCAAATTGGTCGTTTCTCACCTGTCAATTCGTCTCTGAACGAGCTCCGCGACTCTCGAAAAGACGTGGGCACTTTTTCCACAATGCTGCTTGTTGCGGGGGCTGTGCATCCGTGCATGCATTTCATTCATTCGACCGCGTAGATACACCATCGCGCGCGAGCATGCAACGATTATTATTTTTTTTGTTTTCCAAAGATAAGTCGTAAACATTCTTTTCGATTAATTCTACAATCCACCGCAGCCGACGAATCGGGCGTAAAAGGATGACATGCCGTTTGAACATTTGTGGCAAGCATGCGATCAATGAGGGTGAGAGGAGGGGAGGGGGGGGGGCGTGTAACGAGGGAACAATATCTTACCGTCGCTCAATACCATTTCCGGTTGACTCGGGGCAGGCACTTGTTTCGTTTCTATCCGCAATACGCGAGGTTCTAAAATTAAACAAATAAATCGATATATCAGAGATACTGTTGGCCAAGGGTTGACGCATTTTCGCACAGGTTATTCTTAAATCACGTACGAGGTCTTTGGGAAGCTACGAAAGGTGATCTGATCAATTGGGGATTTTCGAAAACACGGGGCAATTTTGGGCTTTCATTTGCAATTTTTGCGCCGGTAAAATAAATGCTATTATATTTTCGAACGAATTTTTCGGGTGCTGTTTTGTCGGGAAATAAAAATGTTTAATAAAGACAGTATTCTAGTCTGGAAATAAAAAATCGATTTTTTTTACGTTTTCTTAAAGTATAGACTCTCAAGAATATATCCACCAAAGAAAAGTTCGAAATTCCAAATATTTACAAAGTCATAGCGATTTGAATACGGCCGGATTGAGAGGCCGCATCGGTGCGAGTTGGACAATTAGAAGATTCACTCTTATGACCTCTCGGTCGGTGTGACACATGACCTTAAGAAGGAATTCTGAAATCTTGAAGGAATCTTGAAAATGGGCCCGAGAAATTTCACGAAATGTCTATTTTGTTTGGATTGATAACCACGATGTCATAAATTTGTCTCTGACTTTTTTTACACGATGAACCTTGCAGATTTTGACTTAGAATTGCAATCTTTAGTGACCAAAGATTAAAAAAAATGCCCTCAGCACCGCCCTAACACTCGGACCTCCATGATACTCAGATCCTTCATTCGGTGTGTAAGTTTCATTGGCTATTCGTACCGTCTCTGCTCTCTTCCTCGGTCTCCGAGGTGACAGAAATTGGCGACTGTACGGGACTTTTGGCAGTGCTAGATTCGTGGGTTGCGCGACTGACGTTGAACGACGAGAGAGCTTCCGACTCGGACTGGGACTCGTCGTCTGTAAATCGTTATCAAATAAAATTAATTAAAATGGTATGACTGAAATTTACGACTCACGGTGAAAGGGAGGGGGGTGGGGCGCAACGAAAACTCACATGGGTCTCCCTTGTGTTTGCGCTCGACCTCTTTTTTGTATTGATCGAGTTCCTGATCGGTGATCGCATCGAAGGGATTTTTCGCGTACGGCGTTTTGTACACCATAGCGTTGTGCTGGAATCCTCGTTGTATTATACCTTTGCTGGCTGCACCTACGAGGACCACTTGTTCGCCGGTTCCGCTGATCGTTGCGTCCTTGCGATAATTAGAAAAATAATTTAACAAATGAATTCACGTTTGTAGGGAATTAAGCCACGGTGTGGAGACATTCGAAACGTTCGAGCTAACCTGCATCTTTTTCGCCTCTTCCCAGGAAACTCCCTCGAGAATATGAGACTGTGGACCCGCTGATATTTTGTCAGCTCTGCGATAATCTTTGATCTGCCCGACAGACACAGACACACAAATCGTCGACAATTGTAAAAGAAATGAGTAGAACACACGCCGTTCTACCGTACAGCATTGAGAGACAAAGGAAAGAAAAAAAATCGTAACTCGTCGCACTCACCTGTTGTTGCAATTGCTTAAATTCTTTCGGATTGGTGTTCTTCGGTACAAATTGTAGGGCACTATCGATCTTGACCGGTGTACTGCTGTGCGTCGGCGATCCATCAGACACCCACTGCACACAAAACCAGATCGTTAGATGCGAGCCAAACAAACGTGGGGACAACTTTTACAGCTGAGAGCTAAGCGTTTCTGATAGACATGAATTTTTATCACTCACTCACTCTCTCTCTCTCTCTCTCTCTCTCTCTCTCTCTCTCTCTCTCACTCTCTTTTCAACAAATTACACTGTTCACCCATTCAAGGTGTATGACACGTATGTATGGCACTCTCCCGCTCTTTCTCACAACATGCCTCATTCGCACTGCCTCGTTCTCTCGATCTTTCACGCTCGCTCTGCCGATTCATTCTTCTATCCGTCTACTATGATTTCTAACAGCTTTGTCAAAGCCGAATTCTCATATATGGACACACTACGTGCAAAAAGTTTGGATACATTTTTCGCGCTTTTTCAACGAGAATATCTCGTCAAAAAAAAAATTCCTGTAACATTGTCTCGAATTCTAGAGTTGAATTTTTCCAAAACTACTTCTCTACTTCCCAAAATATTTTTCAAAAACTACTTTACAAAAAGCTGAATAAACTTGTGGAAGAAAGTGAGAATTTTGGTTGCAGGCGAATTGCAGGTAAATTCCGTTTCGAATTCCTCTAAGAAATTCCTACCACCATTTCCGCAAAAAAATCTTTAAAAACCCCAACCTCGTTCAAGGACACCAAGCGTGTGACAAATTACTGGAGAATTAAAAAAATATGGCGTTGAAGTTTGTTTGGGTGGAACGCAACGAAAGTTCTTTTTTACCATTTTCTTTCCTCATTTTTATTATCACAGATCTTTTTTTTTTTTTATAGATTTATATTGTAAATCGCTCAATAAGTATATTAAAAAATGGTTGAGGGATTTTTGTAGACAAATTCTGCCAAAAGAAATTGAAGGAATGCAATGAAAATGAATATTCCTGAATTCTTTTGGCAGATTTTGCCTACAAAAATGGCTCAAAAATTTTTTAAGACACTTACTTAGCGATTTACAATATAAATCTATAAACAAAAAGATCTCTAATAATAAAAAAAAGGAAAGTAAAATATAAAAAGGAACTATCGTTGCGTTCCAACAATGCAAACTTCAGCGCCATCTTTTTTCTATTCTCTACTACTTTGTCACACGCTTGGTGACCTTTAAACAGGTTGTTTTTTTCTAAAGATTTTTTGCGGAAATAAAAAAAGTCCCATTGCAGCTTTTTTTTTTCATCCTTCAAATACTACCTCCAACATTCTTATGCACTTTTTCTTTCGACGAAGACCTCTAACTTTACGTCGCGATCGAGAATTCGAAAAGCGTATCCATACTCGTCGTCGGTAGTGCATGCATATACATTTACACGAGCATAGGTTGCGATTAAACTCGTAATGTCCCACGAGGATCGATGTTATCGCGAGTGCAATGAATCGTGAAACATCGATAATCGGGGGGAGGACAAAGAGAGAGAGAGAGGGGCTCTCGGGCTACACCGATCTGGTTTTGTTGCAGCAGTGGATGTTTTGACGTACGCGAAAGAGATCGTAGTACGACGGATATAGATTGTCACGGCACTTGGACACTCTCAACGACAGGCACTCTTACACGCGCTCACACATACACACACACGCACACGTTCATTCAAGCTCGCTGAATCGGCGACGCGATAAGCGTCGTCGTCCTCGTGGAATCGCGATAGAATTATTCTCTTTACTCTCATTCTTTTTTTTCCCTTGGATGTTCTACGAGATAAAGAAAAAAAACGAGCGATTTCGCGATCACGAGCAAAATTATCGAGCGTGAACGATAAAGTTGGTTCATTCACCCCTCGAGACTGACCCACAGTCGCGTTGACGAACACACCGCACCGTTGCGACCAAACATACCCCTAAATGGCTGAATTGTGTAAACGATAATCGCGCAACATGGCGTCCAGCTGAACGTTTCAAAACAATTGTTGGAATTTTGCACAAACTTCGCGAAAATACAGTTTCCAGCAGAAAATACGAGCGTCGGTCTGCGGTTTCGGCGATCTCCCGTGACAAGGCCCGGTCAAAAAACATTTGTGAAAATGCAAAAAAGATTACTCTTGAGAATCACAATTGGAAAAAAATGGACTAGACTTCGAGTACTCGATTCGTAGAGAGAAATTTGCGAATACAGTAATTTTTCCGCATCAAGGATCCGCGGGCAATGAGTGATAGTCGAGTGTGAACTCCCACAAAAAAAAAAAAACGTAAAAGTCCAGAACCACTGGACACCATGTCGTGAGAAATAGACACCGCGCCCGCTCCGTTCCATGCAATGAGGAGAAAAAAAAACATGAATCGTTGCGAAAGCGGCTAAGCCTCGTCGTGAGACGAGATTGCGGAGAGCTCTAGCGAGTATGATCATGACGTTGCGTGATATACTGAAAAGTCTATCGAAAAAAAAAAAATTAAGGCAAAGTATGTGTGTATCAACTTAGACCAATATTGAAATCCGGGCACACGTGTGTGGATTTTCTCATTTACCTCCTCAGCGTTCTGATCCACCCACTATAAACGAGAAGAAGCAAACAAAAACACAATGCGTCCGATTAGATTTGCAATTTTGGGTGAAATCGACGAAGATTAAAAAAAAAAAAGAAAAACTAAAATCCAAGATTTCTAACTGAACGTGCCTAACATAAACGAAAAAAAAAAACACGTATCTGGCACTCGATATCGTGACGTAGTACACGAATTTTCGCAATTATCGACAGAGCGTAGATTCAGATCTCGATACGATGAACGTTTGGTTTATTTCGCACCTCTTGAAGCTACAGAACAACAACTCGTTGGAGCGGAGAGAACAAAAAAAATCGAGGCTTGCGAAAGAATATTCAAATGCAGACAATTTTTCACGTTACAGAGCACAATTGTTGCCCGAAACATTAAGGAACGTACGGACGGGGCAACTTTAGACGCAATTATTATTTCGTTGTTGTACGCCCTCGTATATTTAGTAAATCACACGATGTATACTTATATATGTTTGTTCGAAGAAACACGATTAAATCTCTGAACAATTGGACACGCTATAGGGAATATATGTATAGATATATATCATTTTCGTAGGCTCACGTAACCAAAGTCTTCGCGAGCTTCGTAAGCATTTTTTGTAACTTTAGGGATATAGGGAGAACTTCAACGAGCAAAACACGTAGATTTTTCCGATAGATTATTACATCAAAGCGTAACATTCAGGAATATATGTATATATGCGTATAGGCATGTGTGTAAGTGACTGTATGTTTTTATTAGGATATATCGAAAAATTAGGATATATCGAAAAAAAATAGCTGGTCCTATTAAACGATAGAAAAAAAAAATACGCCAAATATGAGCGTTCTAACTCAAGTCTCCATGGAGCAACGTCCGCTAATATATATTTCTCATTTAAATTACACGAAAACTCCCTCTGTACGCTCGAACTTGAATAACAAATAACTAATTGATATTTGCAAATCCGGATGGAATATCTTAACATCTACAACTTTCAAAAGCTATTCAAAAAATCTCGATGCACTTCTCAAATATCTGTTATTTGTGTAACATGTTATTAAGTTCAAAAGAATGACATCGAAGTTTGCATTGTTGGACCGCTAGCGCAATTCATTTTTTTATTTCGTTATAGCTCACAATATTTTTTTGTTAACTTGCCGCGTAGAAGTTCAAAAAATTCTTCAAAACGTTTCAGTAATTCCCGTAGCAAAAAAACTACCAAAGAATTTGGGTGATGACAAGTTAACGATAAAAAATAATGAATTTTTGTTGCACTTCAACGATTCAACGTCACGTGAAGGTGAGCTTTGAGAATAGCCGAATCTAACAATTGTAAATCAGTTATTGAGATATTCAATTACGGACCTAAAGAGCTTATTTTTCGTAAAAATAATAAACGGAATAAAGCATTATTGAGCGCTACTCGGACTCAGATTGAAGAATTCAAGGCATACATTTTTCTGAAGCGTGATAATATATAGTTTTTTTTTTTCTTTTTCCGACACACCCTAATATACTATATGCGTGTATATGTGTGTGTGTGTGTGTGTGTGCGTTATACGTACGACTGGATTTATCGCACTGTATCTCGATGGCACCGAGACCAGTGATAACATCAAGAAAAATTAGTGACATGAAAAAAATGCGTTCGCTATCAAAACATTCCTGGAGTTATCGGTCTAGCTGAACACGTAGAATGATCTCTCAGAGTTCAAACGACTTTGTAGTTGGATATGGCTATACGAGTGTTTCGTTATTGTTATCAGAAATTGTCGCATTTTTGTTGACGCAATACTATTTGACTGAAAGCTTGACGTCAATAATTCAATGATATTGGGATCTTCGTCGCCAACTACAAATTTGTTAGGACTAAATTATTTTCCCAGTGTATATTTCGGTTTTCTTCTTTCGCTAGTTTTTTTACTTATATATATTTTTTTCTCTTTCTTGCTTTACTTATATTTGTTCGTTCGACTCGTTTGTGGATACCCAGCGAAATTAATTTACGCATCGCGACGCTAAGTTCAATCTCTTTCTAATCGTGGAATGTGGGTTATCGTAAAATACGTGGTTACGAGATGGCTCGTGTTTATCAATGATTTTCTTAACACCGAAAAACCTACGACTCTCGGACATTAACGTGATTGAAAAAAGTATATTACTAAAAAAACAAGAAGAAAGGATTCGTTGATCGCCCTCTTTCGTAACGGCGATCGTTGCAAAATCATCTCGAATTCGGGTTATGCAATCTTCAAAAGAAATTATTAGTTATGATTTCTACCTTGGTGATCTTCTTCGGATCCTGTGTGCCTGTTTCTTGTATTTCGATCTTCTGATATACGTTCGGTGAGTTGAGCCAGCGCGATCTGTCGGTGCCTTTGCGGCCGCCTTTCCACAGTCTGAATAAAACGGAACGGAAAAACGTGAAGGAGAATTATTCGTACGAGTACGTGGCAATGCAAGTTTTGGAAGCTCGGGGAAGAACACAGAGAGATGAATGATATATTTTTTTTAACAAGAGAAAAATGTATAATGAAAGAATATATAGTGTGAAGGAAATACAAAAACATACAGCGATAGGCCTTTGGCTTAAATACGTCATTTATTATTTTATATTGACAAATTCCTACCAAATTGTTAACCCATTAACAAATTGATAACCTCTTAATAAATAACAAAATAGTTAAGAATTATTAGCAAATTATTAAATAGTTAGCAAAGAATAGTTAGAAAATGATTAAAAATTGTGAACAAATTATTAAAAGTTTTATCCACTTATCAAGAATTTTATTTAATTATTAACAATTTTATCACTTCATTCATAATTTCATCTTGACATATTGTTAATAAATAATTAGTAAAATTCTCTTAGTTCGTTTAAAAAAAGTTAATCAGTTTTATTTTTTCACAGACAGAACTATTAAAATAGCAAGTTTTGAAATTTTTGGAAAAAGAAAAGAAAAATCCAAGTTTAGGCGATTTTGGGTAAGTGTTTGGAGTAACATGCGCAGATTGTGTGATAAAATAAAATCTTTTCATCAATGGAAGCACAGACTGGAGTGATATTCACTCAAAGTCGATCGCCAAGAGGCTCATCAGATCTTATCACAACATTTACTTTACGAATTCCTTTATCACTTCGATTTCTCCAACTGCGCGGCTGATCGAGCTGGAATATCTCCAAGTGAGTTTACACGATAGAGGATAAGCTCACGATAGAGTATTAACCCATCAGGGCCGGGTACTTTGGAACTTTCGTCAAAAAGACTTGCGCGTCGAAAAATGATCGGAGATTTTTTTAATTCTTGAGCACACGACGCAAAACTGTTCAAACTATCGCCCGAGAAAGTAAAACAGTTCATAAAAATCTTCTTGTCGATACAAGATCTTACTTTTTTAATTGAATCCTTTTCACAATTGTATTTCTCAATCGAAGCGGACAATCAATTTGTTTTTTTTGCCTTATCTGGATAATACCCTGCTGTTTTGTTAATGTTATTCTCTGTAGCGAAATTTTAATAAGTTTAATAAATAAAAGAAGGAAAACCAAAACCATCGTAAAACATTTTCAGGAAGGGTGTTAGGGTTGGGGGTCGTAAAAGAAAAAAAAAAAGAATGTCCATCCCCTACGTACCCTTGTTTGTACAACTCTTCCTCCTCGAGAAGATATCCCAGCGAGGAAACGGCAGGCGGGACTTCGACGTCGTTGCGGGGGCGCGGTGGTTCTCCCTTGATCAACGGATGTCTGTATATGTAGCCAGTTCGGAATCCCTGTAGGAAAGCAAAGAAAAGAAAAAAAAACGTAGATCAATCAGGGAGAAAGAAACCGGATGATGGAAATAGTGTGAAAGTAACGATAAAGATATTTGTGCACTGACTGCATTGTCGAGCATTCTCATGAGAGCTTCGAACTCCGTGCCGCCGATTCTCCAGCGTTTTTCGAGTTTCTCGGCGAGCGGTGACGGCTCGACCGTCGCGGGAACGGCCGATGATCCGGCTGCGCCCGCGGGGGCTACCGGTCCCTTTCGCGACGCCTCGTATATCGCTTTCTTCGCCTCGTCCGATATGAGACTGAGATTTTCAAGGCCGACCGGCATTAATTTCAGCTGAGTCTCGCAGGCCATTACCGTGTTGTAAACATTGTAAAAAGCTTCCTCGACCGTTTCGCCGCAGCAGAGCGCGCCGCGATTCGTCAAGAGCATTACTTTGTTTATCGGGCCGAGATTGCGCGTTATTTTTTCGCGCTCCTCCGGCTCGAGAACGCTCTCGCCCATGTAACGATGACAGCTGACCTCGCCGATCACGATACTCTCTTGGCCCAGTGGAAGAAGGCCGGATTTTAAGGATGATACCTGCGCAAGTGAAAAAAAAACATCGCTTTGTACCTCACTCGCACTCTCTCTCTCTCTGCCCCTCCCCTTGCTCTCTTTCTCGACATAATTGAAACAATCAATCAATCGCTCTATCCTTATTGCCACAATATTATCAGGTCCATGAAAAATTCCAGCCAAATTTATGCTCTTCGCGTTCAAACTTGAACAAGTCAACTCATTAATATTTATTGAATCCGGTTGAAGATTATCGGAGCAGTCCTAGCTTCGAAATGCTCTTATTTAGATCTCAATGCCATTTAAACCGCGTATTAGTTCTCTGAAAGAGTTCAGAGGGGTAACGAAGAATTGTGGGCAAGGATAAGGTGCGGGAATCTAGGGAAAAAGGGAATAAGGGATATAGGGACAACAGCTATCGAATTTGCAGGAGAGGAGAGGAAAGTTTGGAACACATTTGTGTCTGTCAGGCGGCGAAGGCAGAAATCAGAGCAGAAGTAATGGAAAAACTAGAAGAAATGCTGGAATACAAAGGGGGGGGGGGCGAACTACGGCAAAAAGTAGAGAAACTGGTTAGGAATAACCCTGCCAAAGAGTTATGTGCGTATGTAAA
This sequence comes from Ophion ventricosus, assembly GCA_963932345.1. NCBI lineage: Eukaryota > Metazoa > Arthropoda > Insecta > Hymenoptera > Ichneumonidae > Ophion > Ophion ventricosus. Next base: position 6,727,575 of record OZ010713.1, read on the forward strand.
AGAATTCGAGGCTTTGGTAAAGCATGTACCGCAAAGAGAAGGAAATGTCAGTGTATAAAATATTGTGAAAACGGAGGCACGTGTACGTAATGTGTAAGAGCAAATGTAAAGGGGAATACTATGTGAGGGGGGACTCTTAAAGGGGATACCTTGGAAACAAAACTATGTGGGGTCTATGCATAATTCCATAGCGAAAATCAAGTAAATCTTAAACGCGAAATATTTACCAAAAAAAAATGCGATTTTAATCAACTAAATATGTTCCGTTCTATTCAATGACTTTCTGCCATCTCTCCACAAGCTTCATTATCGTGTATTATTATTTAATTGTATTGAGAACGTATGTACATTTTATTTCACTATCTTCATTTAAGGTAGTAGTCTCGCCACGGCGTTTTTCTATAGATTTTTTTTTAATTTTGTGGACTTATTCATGACACTATTAAATAATTACCTGCAAAATTTGAAAAGGATTCACCGTTCCGTTTGTGAGGGATTGGCAATCAAAGATTTCATGATTTTACACGTGTTCTTATGGGGAGCAGAGGAAAATTTCACATTTCAGGCAATAACTTCGAAACTTTTCTACAGATAAAAAAAATCTCAATTGCAGAGGAACATATGACGAAGTGGATAAAAAAAAATCATGAATTTTGACCGACTAGTTTCAGAGATATAGCAATTTAAATTAAGCAATGTCTAGCGACGCTAGCGCCACGAAGCGACTGGAGCAGACTAGAACTAGATTACAGTAGTGTGTGCATATCCGTATACGCAGAGTATCTACGTATTAATAGCCGGAATGGATAGTCTGACGCAAAAGTGAGGGTTAGGTAAACATTAAATTAGGCGTTTTCATCATTATAAGTTTTCTACGTTCCGATAAGATGTACAACCTACATTATAAGGATATTTCGCAATATTTCGAAGCTTTCATCGATTGAGCGGAGAATAAACTTTTCAACGCGATTGAGGGCGAGACTACTACCATAATTCTTGTTGTTTCTTTCATTATTTCGTACCATTTGATATTTGATTATTACTTTAATTTAATTTTCATTTCATCATTGTGAATCATTAATACATAACGTTACATGACTTAATACTCCACGAAGGCACCAAACTCTTCAATCTTATATTGTACATTCGTGTGACGTTAACAAATGACGTTGAAGTTTGCATCGTTGGAACGCAATGATTTTTTTTTATTACCCAAATTTTGTTTCGCCGATACGGAATGTTGGATCACTCAAACGTTATTACGTATTCTTATTAACCTTTTCGTGGTAAAACTGGGTAGAATCGACTCGCCGATCAACTATTATACCATACCATAAAATGTACCCTCTTCACATGTAGGAATAAATACCTATTTTGGAACGCGCGCTATGCTAGGGTTTTTTCCCAAAAGTAGCATATCTAAGAAGTATCACGTCCAAATTTTAGGTAAAAATGTTGAAAATTCACAGAACTATGATTTTTTTGAGCGAAAAAGTTTCTTTTTTGCGTTTTCACCTCTATATGAGTTTTTTTTTAATGTCGCCATTTTATTTCTTCTAAATACACTTTTCATGCATCATTTAAAAAGTTCAAAGCATGTTCCGTAATTTTTTGAACCACTTCGGACGGATAGTTTGGTGACAATACTTTTTTGAAAACTGACTGGGTAGAATCGACACAAGTGTGACCACCCCGATTGAATTTGGATGTGTGGCCACGAAGGGGTTAAACAATGACCATTTCAATATGCAACAGAAAAAAAGGTTTTTTTGGCTAACGATAAAAATGAAGAAATGAAAAATGAAGCAAAAAAAAAACCGTTGCATTCCAACGATGCAAACATCAGGCACCATCGTGAACGATCTACTTACGGCAGTAACAGTCGGGGTCGTGATGTGAACGATGCACTTGATATCGGGCCTCGCGGCGTGTATCGTCGAGTGCAATTGAAATCCCGTCACGTGAACACCAAAATTCGTCGTGCCTTGCTCGACCACCGTGCCCTTCATGTCGACCTTGACAAGGCTCGAGGCGGTCACCTCGTGATACAAGAGCCCGTATGGATTGACGAGAAAGTGTTCTTGGTCCTGATTCAAGCGGGCGGTTATTTGTCCACCGACGCCCTGGGTCCAGCCGTAGAGATCAAGCAGTCGAAATACAGCGGCTAGCTTGCAACGAAGCATTTTTTCGCCTTTCGCGTAGCCCATGCTCTCCACTCCACGAATGTCGTTTATTGGCACGACGCAATTTGAATCTGCGGACGGAAGAAAAAAAAAAGAGCACTCGGTCATTGTCGCGAAGAGACAATACAATTATATTTGCGTTGCTTCTTCGATTGAAAGGAAAGTTTACGAACTTTTGAACACATTGGCGTTAAAACGAGCACCTTGGGCACCCATCATTTCGGAAATTTGTTGCAACAGACCCGAAGGTCCGGAACCGTCCTTCATCTGAGTCTCGATTATTCGTTCCAGTTCCTCCCGGAACAATCTCGAATTCATCATCATTTCGACCCTCTTCCTTCTCTCCATCTCTCTCATGTCCTGATTCATAAATATTATAAATTCGTTATGATGATAAACAGGAGTACAACGGCAAACTGGCGAAGTGGATTATTGAACGATCGATTCGATGGCTTTCTTTTGTGTGTTTCTTTTTTACTCACCGCGTCGATATCGGCCGGTCTCATTTTGCTCTTCTCCTCCTCGGTCAGGCCGTCCATTACTCCATTCGTGTGAGGCTCCGAGAGCTCTTCGTGTTGACTCGTGTCGGCCATCCTCGAGGCTCCGCCAGCTGACGACCACTGTGTGCACAAAGAAAGAAACGAAAAATTTAGATAAACTTTTCTTTCTGTTCTTTATATCTATTCTCCGAAATTTTTTCTTGCAGATTTCTAATGAGAATGCTGAAAAATGTTTGACGGATTTTCGTAGCATGAATCTGCGCATAAAAATTTTATTGGAACGGTTAAGAGATAAAAATTGGCAATATATTTGAGCAAATCGGAAAATGAGAAAGACTTTCGGAGAAAAAATAAGATTGATATGAGTAATTTTATCATATTGAAGTTTACATCGTTGGAACGCAACGAAAGTTTTGCATCCCAATCTTTGTTTCAAAAATTTGGCTCCCGAAAATCACCCAAACGGTTTTCGAAATTCGTATTAGAGATGTCCATTTTGAATATGTGAAAAAAGATTTGGCATAATGAAAATTGGGAAATGAAAGAATAAAAAATAAAAAAAAAAAATTCGTCGCATTCCAATGGTGCAAACTTTAACATCGTGTAATTTTGTTGGCTCGTGGATGAATTGACAGTAAACTAGATCAAACGATTATTTTTCTATGAAAGTCTACTTCATTAATTTAGGCCACAGAAATCACTCGTAAATATTATTCTTCTACAAAACTAAGCTCAAGTACTTTACGCTCTGAAACTCATATTGATTATTTTTCTATGCTCAATATAACTTTGACTACAAAATCACTCATATGGATTATCTTTTTCGTTCCGCGAATAATTATTCCTTCCTCTATCATTCGTCGTACAATATTAGATACTTTTTTTCCGACCAGAATTTTCCGCTTAAAAAATAATTCTGCGCATTACGAAATCCAGAAAATAAGGAGAGGGGCTTCGGTGTCAAAACTCCGGGAGATTCTTTATATCTGAGTACTCTCATATCTGCAAAGCCGCGAACTTTTTAACGGGTCAACCGTATCCCGAAGTTCAGGCTAGTATTCTGCGAGGATCAGAACAGCAATTTTTTTTTTTTTCTGTCACGCTGGTCCTCTTGATGGCCAAAATTTCGTTATTCTTCGCAGTCACGAGTTTTTTGTCGACTCTTTCAATGGAACAAAATCGTCTTTGTGTAACTTAGCTGCAAACGTGGGCTCAAAATTACCTCATCATTCTTTTACATCCTTTACAAAGCCAGTGAGGAATTATCATGAGTCATGATTTCTTCTTCTTATACGCAAGAATTACAGAATCGTGATGTTCGGGCTTGTGCAACGAATAAGAAAAATAAATCTTCGCGGACGAAAATATCGTAAGATAAAGATAATTGCGCAAGAATAAGAGAAGATGCTGACTCAGAGTGGTGATTTTTGTTTTCTTGGTGCTGCATTAAAGCCGTTCTGCTTCTTCAGATATGTATCAAGGTCGAGAAACGAATGGCCGTGTAAGATGATCCCACGGCGGATCCACGAAGAAAGCCCATGAACGAGGGAATCGAGATCGCAAAGAAAGAAGTTCGTTCACCGATTCGTTTCGCCCCACCAGCCCCCCCCCCCCCCCCCGCCCGTATGCATAATCTCGCTTCGTTCTCCTTTCAAGACAGACAACAACGATGTAGTTTGTGAGGATGAAGGGAGGAGAGAAAGGAGAAGAGGGTGGGGGTCAAGTGGCACAAATGACCTTACTCATTGAAAGCCTCGGAGAGGGCCTCTACTCGGGCTGAAACCGAATGGAGGTGCTATTTAAGCATCTTCGGGTACACCAAGTTCTAGATAGCAATGACAGAATGGATTCTGGGCGTTTTTATGCAAGAGGACCAAGGTATACAGACATACCACACACACACACACATATATATATATACACATATACATGGTGGTTGAAAAGTCATGAATCAAACAAAGTGGGGAGGTAGTCAAGATAGTTTCCAACCAAAAAGATCATATACAGGTTGGCCGTTTTTTTAACAAATCCAAAGCTATGATTTTTTAAAATATTTTTAAAAAATTGGTACCCAGCTGTACAAAAAATCATATAAAAAAAAACTACTTGCCATGTGCAGGTTATATATTGGAAGTACAAATTAATTCGGTCCGTTTTTTTTGTGGTAAAAATTCCATTTATTTCAAAATAAAAGGTATGAATAGATTAATCAAAGTATTGTCCATCGCTGGCTACGACTTTTTCCCACCTCTCAGGCAATTTTCGAATTCCATCTCGAAAAAAAGTCTCGTCTTTTGAGGCGATCCAAGTTTTGAGCCAATTTTCGATTTCTGCGAAAGAAGTGAACCGGTGAGCTGCTAAATCCTGCTGCATCCGTCGGAACAACCAGTAATCAGAAGGAACAATGTCCGGAGAATACGGCGGGTGCGGTAAAATATCCCATTTGAACGTTTCCAATTTTTTTTTTACGACTTTTGCGACATGAGGCCGAGCGTTGTCATGCAGAAGAATAACTTTGTCATGTCTTTGCTCGTATTCCGGCCGTTTTTCTCGTAATGCAAGGCTCAAACGAATCAATTGTAGTCTATACCGATCGCCCGTAATGGAATCGCCAGGTTGTTCATCGAGTAATGCCTCCAATTCATTGTGTTCGAATTTTTTTGGCTGTCCAGGGCGAGGCTTGTCTTCAACGCTGAAATCACCGTTCTTAAAGCGTCGAAACCATTCCCTACATGATTTATCAATTGGAGCATCGTCACCATAAACTTCAACAAGCATTCGATGCGCTTCAGCTGCACTTTTCTTCCAATTAAAGCAGAAAAGTAAAAGTTCCCGCAAATGCTGCTTAGTTAACACAAACATTTGACATATTCAACACAGTAAAAAACAAGGTTTTTAATGGAACTCAAAGCGATATAAACTGAATGTTAGTGACAGATGTCTAACCTTTCTGAAACCACCGAAATCAGCTGTCACTATGAAACATTCATAACAGCCAGAGCCATCTCTTGAAAACGGACCGAATTAATTTGTACTCCCAATATATTTTTTTTAATGTAACTTGTTGATGTGACTTTCGCGTGACAATTATGAACTAAAAACTGAAATTCGAATTCTTGGCAGAGTTGTATGCAAAATAGTTCAATTTTTGGTACAATTTACACTACCTATAGCCTTGTAAAATTAGTTGTAGTCGAAAAAAAATCTTCGTTCAATCACTAGTTAATGCTATTTTGAAGAAGTGTGCAAAATTTTAATAAGATCGGTGCATTAGTTTTCGAGAAATCGTGTCCACCGATTTCAAAAATAGTCTTTTGAGAAAAATGCGTATACCTGCGTCGCTCCCGGCCGGTCTTACCCAACGGGGGGAATTCCCAAAGGCTCTCTCTCTCTCCTGGACTGTTATTCCGATTGACTTAAAATTTTGGGAGAATATTCTAGATATATTGTACTATTAGATAATAAAATTTTTTAAATGGATTTTTTTAAATTTTCTAACCCACGTAACCACTTAACTGCTCAAAGTTGTTCAGTGCAAAATTCGATTTTCTCGAAAAGCACTACCTTGTAGTGAATAAAAATCGATAGTAAAAAACTTTCGAGGCTGAGGACTAGAAGTTGGAGCTTTGTAAAATTCTCACAAGGTCGACCAATTTTCCTACTACAGGGGCATGTTTCGGTAAAACATTTTTCATTTTAAATCATTTATGAAAACCTAGGAATAACCAATTATGATCCAAAAAGTGATGAAAAATTCATTTTATTCCAAGAACTCATGACGACAATTATGAATACTGCATTTTCGTGTGAAAAAAAGATAACCCGCATGCGGTGAGTATTTTTTAATTCATTTTTTTTGTACAGCAGGGAAACGATTTGTCAAAAATATTGAAGAAAAAAAAAATCATAACTTTGGAATCGTTGAAAAACCGACCAACGTGTGTATGACCTTTTTGGTTAGAAATGATCTTGGCTATCGCCCTACTTCGTTTGATCCATGACTTTTGGACCACCCTATATATATATATATATAGAGAGAAAGAAGTGGCGGATGAAGTCAGCAACATGATCTCTTGAGCTGAGCGCAGCAATCTTGCGAATAACTGGCTCGACTCGTTTTTTTCCCCTTTCTTCCCCAGTCCATTTCCTACCTAGCACTTAAGGAGGGTCGAGGCGCTTTATGGCTAAATGTTGAATTTTTTTTTTTCACTTCGTACGTGAACACGTTACGCAATATATTTATTTATCGATATGATTGAGATATTTTTCTCCTCGTAAATTTGGTAAAAAAAAAAATGGCTTCATTGCCTCAATTGTTTTGGGAACTTTTTGATGATGTTGAAGTTTGCATCGTTGCAACCCAACGAAAATTCTTTTCTAAATATTTTTCTTTGCTCACTTTTATTATTGTACCGAATATTTTTGTGCATATTTCGAATGCAGATCTCCAAAGAAGCATGTTCAAAAACAGTTGATGAATTTTCGTAGCTGAAATCTACCAAAACCATTTTGGAGAAGTGAACAAAATTTATTCTCACTGCACGCCAACGATGCAAATTTTAATCTCATACTTGTTGCGAGGAGTCGAGCGTTTCACAAATGGATATTTGAAGGATGCTGATTTTGTAATTTTTTTTATACGTAGACGACACGTTATGTAATATATTTTGGTCGATTGTAATATTTATATTTTTGTGCTGGTGAATAAAAAAAAAAATTCTTCGACCTCCTCTGTAGCTTGAGAAACTTTTTTTAAGATGAATGCCGAAGGATACTGATTTTTTTCTTCTTTTTCGACGTACACGTAAAAGTGTTTGCACATCTCGCGCGCTTTCTGGGCGATCTCTGAGAATACCCATTAACATATATTATTTGTATAAACGTTAACATATAGGATTTCTATTTGAAATGAGCTATCGAATAAAATGCAAATAATTTTTTTTTTTCGGATAGGTATTTTGGTAAAGTTTGGTGTGTAAATATTTGTTTACCTGCAACGAAATGTTTAAAGCAACGAAAATTCATATTTTTATCCCTATAGAGATACTTTTTTACAATTGCCAATTGCAGTCCTCCAAATGAGCTTTAAAAACAAAAGGTCGAAGCCAAAACCCATAGCCAAAATCTGTTGAAAGAAATTTGGGCAAGTTGGAAAATTAATTTTCACTGCACTCCAACGATGCACACTTTAATCTAATTTTTCTTGTTTCTTTTCGTAACCAACAATAGTATAAAATTAAAAAAAATCAATTTCTTCATTTCCATAGCAATTTAATTTGAAAATTATGTAATTTCGAAAATAAATATATTTAATTTCTTTCTTTTTTAAGTTAATTTGGAATTTAACCATTTCAAATGTAATTTATAAAACGAAATTGAAATTTGAAAAATAGAAGTTTCAAAAATTAAATCAATTTATTCTAAAAATTATATTGAATGAATTTTAAATTTATTTCATTTAAAAAATAAAAACAATACCATGTAAAAAAAATGTTCATACAAATTTAACTTGAAAGTGCTTCCTGAAAGTCACGAATTCAAATGTTTCAAACCAAAGGACAAGAGCAGAGGTGCGTGGGATAGTCGTGCGCTGCCGGTCAGACAACTCGAGCCTCCTTAATTCCTGATCCTCTTTCCCATCCCCCTGATCCTCGTCGTTTTCGACGACAAAAAAAAAGAAGTCCTCTTTCTGCCACATCGAAAGTAAAGAAAAAAAAAAAAAAAAAACAAAAGAAGGAAATAGTGGGCGTTGGCGGGATCGATTGGAGGTGGATATAATTGCTTGGTCAACGTTGAGCTCGAGGAGGAGACGATCCGTATGAGTCATCCGTACTCGCGGACGATACCCCCATTCCGAACACGATGTTAAAACGCGCGCCAGAGCAACAGGAATGACAAAAAAGAGCAGAAAAAAAATAATACGCCCTAAGGAACGATAAAATGGAGATGGAAAGGGAGAAACATTTTTTAACAAACAAAAAAAACGAAGCGAGACGTAGGGCGCAAATATAGGGGGCGTGTTCGGCCCCTCAGATGAGGTTGGTAATCCTGTTAGGCGTTGTATACATGGATACCCAAGATTAACTCGAATTCGTGTCTTTCCAGCTCGATCGTCCCTTGGCTGGCGTAATGAGGACGGAAAAGGGCCAAAATAATCGTACGCATGGGACACTTGGGCGAGACAGGGGCAAGAGCCCTTCATCGCGACGCTTTCGTTAGGATACGTCGATTCGAGTCTCGGCAACTGGCGTCAACGGGTACGGGACATATTGATCGAAACTCCCCACCCCCAGCCCCCTCGCTCTTCGCTATCCTCTTTCCCGACCTCCTCTTTCCGCCCCAGAGTTACTGAGCGGGAACACACGCTTTGCAACAACAGTACGAAGTCCAACTAACCAAAATGTCCGGATTTCGGGATGCTAGCGCGGTTACCGCATTCGGTGGGGTTTCCGCTTATGAGATGTCTATCTCCCTCTTACTGTTTTTCCCTCCTCTCTCTCGCTCTCTCTCGCTCTCTCTCGCTCTCTCTCTCTCTCTCTCTCTCTCTCTCTCTCTCTCTCTCCCTCCCCCTCCCTCTCTCCTCTCTCTCCCTTCACTCTCTGTTTGTCGATGACTCTGTGTCTGTCTCTCACCCCATTTTGACTTGTCCTTTTTAGAACGTCTGACAACAAATCTACCTCATTGGTGCTAACACAAACTGCAATATGGCTAGTTCTAACTCACTTTCAACTGTTATCAAAAATTCCTCATTATTAAGGGAATAAAATATAGTAAAATCAACTTGACAAGTAGCGATGATAATTTGTAAAAAATGTTGCACAGTTGCTCATGAAAAATCATGGATTAGTAATACATAATTATCATTATGAAGAATTATTAATACTATTTATGTATTAATAAATCACGAATTATTAATACATAATTAGAAAAACACGCAAAATTTGGTCACTTAAAACTAACGGAAACTCAGAAGTTCGATTAACTCAATCTATAAAGAACAACCACGCGACTGTACCAAGTGACCTGCGACTACAAGAACGTCAAAACGTTTTTTTTTTTTTTTCATAACAGATTCCTATTAAAGACGACCAATATTTAGGCCACATCGAGGCATTCAATTAACTGAGAAACTCCAATATTTAATATTCAGTATTGATTTCTCAAAGGTTTTTGAGTGTGTGCATGTGTGAGCGAGTGAAGCGTCAGCTGGAATAAACGATATCGACAAAACTGCAAGTAGACAAAATACGAGGAAAGCCACCTCAGCGCTTTTTATAGAACATATTTCCGCTGGTATGATCCACGATGTATCAGAATACACCACACATAACAATAATAAATATCACTACTATTATTGTTGTTGTTATTAATACTATTATTATTCGTACTGTTATTGCAATAATAATATAAATAGTAGGATTTATATGACTAATGTTAACAATTGTAATAGTTTTCAGTAATGTTAGTTACTATTATTGCTCCTACTACAACAGTTATTACTATTATTGTTACCACTACTACAATTATTATTATTATTGTTACTACTACTAAAATTATTATTACTATTATTGTTACTACTACTACAATTATTATCATAATTGTTATTACCATCAACGTAGTAAGTAGTAGATGATTTTAATAATAATAATAATAATAATAATGCTAGTATGAATAGTGAGAATAATAATAATGTCAATATTATTCTATAATAATATTAATTATTAACTATAATAATAATAATAATGTCAATAATAATAATTTCAATCGTAAAAATCTATATTGATGAACAATAATATTATAGATATTATTATTTATCATATATAAAAAATATTTATATTTATTTATTGATAATCACCGTAAATAATCGTCAATAATAGTAATAATAATAATAATAATCGACAGTAATACTTGTAAAATTAATACTAATTATAGCAGTTATAGTCGCGGTAGCAATAACTGATAAAAGGAATAATAATAATAATCATATTTTTTTCTCTGTTACGGCTTGCGGTCTCCTCCGTGCGCATTTTTCGTGTGGGACGTCACTTCATATAAATAGAACAAGTTCGTCGTAGAAGTATGAAGAAGAGACTGCACTCACGCCCTTTCTCTTGAACAGTCACCCACCAGAGTTTGACGCTCTTGTCCAAATAATAAAATCAAATTCGCCTATTCGATAATACGACAATTGATTGTGACTTATTTTATAACGAGAAAGCCGTCGCGTGTACGTTTTTGTTGCGGGCCGACAATTCTATCCCCCCCTTCGAAAGCAAACGAACAACACCCTGACCTCGGGAGAAGGTAACGGGCCGACGTTTATTCATGGGTGTGTGTTGGTGCAATGACGGACACGTGAGATTTGGCGAGGGTGAGGCGGTTCCCTTCCGCGTAGCAAATGCAGCGCTCGCTATATATATAAATGTGTATGTATGTGTCGAGAGATTTCCATTCAACAGATCGGACGCTGCTCATTTTATTACATAATGCAACCTTGAACGTTTATTCAAACACTGGAGTGTGTACTCGTAGCCGTGTCCGTGCAATTATATTATTGTGTATACGATGCGTATAAAGGCAAAAGAGAAGAAAAAATGGGGGAGGAGTGGGGGGGGGGGGGGGGGGGGGTGCAGAGTACGGTGCACCTTGCTGAGAATAAAAAATGATCGACTGTCTCTGCGTATGGAATTGGTGAATATTGGCACGATCGAGGAATACGACGTTGAAATTTTTTCATTTTATTATTTTTATCATTATCCAAAGCCTTTTTTTTTTTGCCAATTGAGGTCGTTAATATCTAATGAGGTATACGTAAAAACGTTTGAGTGATTTTCACAACCTGCATCGGCAAAAATTTGTGCATCAGAAAAAAAAATCGTCGCATTCCAACGATGCAACTGTTCTATTTGTTTTTTTTTTATTTTATTTTTACTGTCACTCGAAATATTTTCTTGCAAATTTGGGTTGCAGAACTTAAAAGAAATCCTAAACAAAACATTTGTGTCACTGTCGCAGCGTAAAACTGCTGAAAAATTTGGATAACAAGTCAACGATAACGTGGGAGTTTGCATCTTAGGCATGCAACGAATTGTACAAATATTATTTAACCGATTCAGGCTTTGCAAATCACTCGAACAATTTGACGTATTCTTATTAGAGATATACGACCTCGGTTTGCAAAATTTAAAGGTTTGGATAATGATGAAAATAAAGAAAGGAAAAAATGAAGAAAAAATAATAATCGTTGCATTTCAACGATGCAACTTTTAACGTCGTAGGCAACGTCAATCGTTCCGAAATGTTCTCTTTTATTGCTTGGAGTGTAGAGGCTGCCGCGTCTCTTAATGCACAGAACGCAGTGTTTTGGTAACTTATCAAAGGTCAGTAGAGTCAGACCGTGAGCGTGTGAAATCATCAAATGGATTCTCATGAGACATTAAAATGCTGCTGCACTTTGCTGCTGCCCATTAAGTGTGCGACCTTGGCGACCCATTTTGAAAAATAATGGACGAAAATGTCTCTGATGACTTTCCCTGGAGATTCTTTTTTGAGAGCCTATTGCGAGTTGAATTTAATAGAGTTTAAAAGGTAATTTGAAATACTTTGGAGAATGAAACGAATCAACACTTGTGAAAATAAATCAGAGAACTCTCTAAAGCTAGGATTCAATGTAATTAGCGATTACTTTGATTTACAAAGATTGTTTGGGTTTGCTTAGGTCGGTTGGAAAATTCGTTACAAAAATAAGAAAATCCTTTAAGGCCTTAGGCCACTCCAGAGGCGAAAAAAGGGCATATTGTATTTTTTTTTTAGCGAAAGCATAAAATAAATCGGAATTACAAGATAGGGGTTTTATTATACACGTAATTGACTATACAAAATTATTTTTTCACAGCGATACGTGTCAAAATGGCGACTGTGCAGCATTTTTCCGATGACGCCTTTATTTCTGGAAAGTCAACGGCCGGACCAACAGCTCCTATAATTTTTCAGTTATGATGAGACACTAAAGTTTTTTCGATTTTATATAAGAATAGCTGTAGAAGTACGTAGGATTTTTTTGATATATTGTTTTTTTTGTCAAAATGGCGCATTTCTAAAACAAAAAGTATAAAATGCCATGAGAAAATCGTCAGAAAATTGTTTATAAAAAAGGAACTATGCAATATAATAAAAATCCTACGTAGTGCCTCAGAAAATGTAATTCTGAATATACAGTTAAAATTTCAAGCGAATCGGTTGAAATTTCTTTGAGTTATGAGTCCGGCCGACTTGAAAAATGTAGTTTTGAGATAAACGCGTTTAAAGTTAGTAGAAAGTCACGACATGAATCAAGAGGGGTTGCGCTAGAATTCGAAAGTCGAGTACTTAGAGATTTTTCGCACCCATAATCTTTTGGAATATCATTTTATAGGTACTAAGATACATTTTTAACAAAAAAAAATCGATTTTTGGAAAATCCTAGAGTAGCTTAAGCCCTTAAGGTAGTAGTCTCGTCAAGGCGTTTTTCTATAGATTTTATTACAATTTTCAGGACTCATTCAGGACACGATTAAATGATTACCTGCGAAATTTCAAAACGATTCACCGTCCTGTTTTCGAGATATTGGCAATCGAAGATTTCATAGTTTCACACGTGTTCTTATGGAGAGCAGTGGAACATTTTACATTTCACGCAATAACTTCGAAACTTTTCTACGGATAAAAAAAAAATCTCAATTACAGAGGAACATATGACGAAGTGGGTAAAAAAAAATCATGAATTTTGACCGTCTAGTTTCAGAGATATAGCTATTTAAATTAAGCAATGTCTAGCGACGCTAGGGCCACGAAGCGACTGGAGCAGACTAGAACTAGATTACAGTACTGTGTGAATATTCGAGTACGCAGAGTATCTACGTATTAGTAGCCGGAATGGATAGTCTGATACAAAAGTAAGGGTTAGGTAAACATTAAATTAGGCGTTTTCATCATTATAAGTTTTCTACGTTCCGATAAGATGTACAACCTACATTATAAGGATATTTCGCAATATTTCGAAGCTTTCATCGATTGAGCGGAGAATAAACTTTTCAACGTGACTATGGCGAGACTACTACCTTAAGCAAATGAAAAGAAAAAAGAATTTTTTATGCGTTCCAACGATCCAAACTTCGAAACCATTTCCGAGCAGCGATAATGATCGATACTGGCCATGTAAAATATTTCGAGTACTCTTGAAAGTATCGCAAAGATTTGTGAAATAAAACAGTACATTATGACACGAGGACGAAAAAAGCTTTTTCTAACGAGTGTGAGTTTGCAGCACGAGCCGAAGGCGAGTGTTGCAGTCACACGAAGATAGGAAAAGTTTTTTCGTCGAGTATTATACGAAATTTTATTGTACGCGGTGCGAAAATCGGGATTATCGTACCAAGTGGAATAAAACTATTTTGCTCACTTCTTTTCGAAACGAAAAAAAATGTACACTGACCGCGGTAATCTCGTTCGAAAGAACTCGCTGAATGTTATTCCCATGAATTATTGAAGATTCTGAAACCTCTGGGTTACGGGAATAGCGGGGGTGTCCACTGTGCTGTGACAGACGGACGTGACGAAATTATAAGGGCTCTCAGTGGCTGTGGAACCCTCACGGAAAAAGTGCCATCACGATCGAGTGCGCAAGCCGACAGGGTGGACGTTTCCGGCAATTCGCATGACGTTGAAGCTTGCATCGTTGGAATGCAACGCAAACGTTTTTTTTATTCATTTCCACACGTTTTTTTTTTTTTTTTTGACAGATTTAGCTCACGTATGAAACTTTTTTTTAAGGTCAAGTGTCACACCGACCGAGCGGCCATGAGTGCGAGAGAGATAGCTGATTTGCAGATTCCCAATGATTTTTGAAACGGTTGATTTTTGCGAAAAAAGAAAAGAAACACGTTCCGCTCTGTTGAACGACGAACAACGGCTTTCTCTTATTTTGCCCGAAATTTGTACCGTCTAGGAGAAAACGTGGCAGTAGGATTTTTACCGACTGGACGGGTGACACATGGCCTTAAGGCGTCTGCATAAGTTTGAGATTACAAAAGTGCAATTTTTATATTGCATTGTTTTATAGCTTAATGTCTTAGCTTCAATTTGCAACAGAGATTTTGCAAAAATTTCAATTTTTTATTTTTTGTGAAGGATCAGATCGACTGCGCTGCGACGTCGAAGTTTGCACTGTTGGAATGCAACGATTTTTTTCTTCATTTTTCATTTCTTTTTTTTTCAATCATAATCCAAAGCCTTTTTTCCAAATTGCGGTCGTAAATAAGAATACGTAAAACCTTTTGAGTGAGTTTTACAGCGTAAATCAGCCAGATAAAATTGGTGCAATTGAAAGAAAAATTAATTTTCGTTGCATTCCAACTATGTAAACGCAATACTTCGCTACGGCGAACCAGCCCGCTGCGATTTACCCTTTTTCGCGTTTTGCTCGAAACTATATTTCATAATCAGGCTTGAAGTTTGCATTGTTGGAATGGAATGAAAATGAATATTCTGAATACCTTTCATTTCCTTTGGCAGATTTTGCATACAGAAATCCCTCAACCATTTTTTAAGATACTTATCTGCGATAAGATCAACGATCTGCAATATAAATAAATAAAAAAGATCTTCTATAATGATAAAAATAAGGCGAATAAAATGTAAAGAGCTTTCGTTGCGTTCCAACGATGCAAACTACGACGCCATGTTTTATAAAACGGTGTAAAACGTATCTGAAAATCTAGTCGTCCGATTCACTTCAATTTCGGAAAGAGCATAGTTTATAACATTGTCTATCATATGAACGGATGATTTTTTCATATGTTTATCCATTTGTCAATAACAAATGATTAATGTTCATTTTTTACTCGAAGATCGAACGTTTTTTTTTATACAGCTTGTAATTTCCGTAATTTTTTAAATTTCAAAGACGTATCCAGTCATAAAAAAGTTTTATTATTCTGCTAAAAGTACATTTGTTTGATTTTTCATTTCAGATCGCTCTAATCGCCAAAACCACCTACACCGATCGACCGTGCACCACGGGATGGGCTTGAAGTTTGGAACGTTAGAATGCAACGAAATTTTTTGTTTGTTTCTTATTTTAATTAGTATCCAAAATCATACTTGGCAAATGAAAACCCTGGATTGCCAAGGATAAAAAAAATGTTTGCGTAATTTTCGTAGCTTAAATTTGCTAAAGTAAATACGATCTTGAAGAGTGCATCGTTGGAATACAACGAACATTCTTTTTTTTATCTTTTCATCACTTTATTTTTTTCATCATCCAAAATTTTATCCTGCAAATTTGTACTGATTTCGGATAAAGATCCTAAAAAATGTTCCTGTAATTTTAATAGCCAAAATTTGGCAAAAAAAAAAGTTCAGTCTATGAATCTTTCGTTGCGTTCCAACGATGCAAGCTTCAATATGATAAGTAAATTCGGAAAACTAAGAAAAGTTCGTTTTTTTTTGCGTGCCAACGGTGCAAACTTCAACGTCGGCACTATCTTTAAATAATAATGTCATTGTTTATCAAAAATCTAAAATAATTCTATTGCGTTGAAAATAGAAAAATAAAATTTTTTCCTTTTATAAAATTTTACCACAAACCCCTTAGTTCTCGAATTACGCCCAGATAGACAGTCATGATTATCACGGCGTGCATACTATCGATGAAGCAAATTTTACAGCATATTGACTACATGTTGTGATGCAGAGCCACGAGCTCATTTAGTATCATGCATTTACAAAACATTTTGATCTTAATATATCGTTTACAAATGCATCGTGCTTTTAGAGCACGTCGAACTCATATCGCTGTGCTCAAGTGTCCGCAATTAATATCCGCAAATTTTACGTCATATTGAAGTCATGTGTAGACATTTTAGTGTGTATTCACTATGGTAACATCAATTGTACTCACGAATTGTACTTAACATGAACGCAATTTCGTTTACGTTGGTGAAGACACTTCATGAGCTCATTCAGTATCATGGATTTGAGATACATCGTGACTTAAATTTGTCGTTTCGAAATGCATCATGCATTGACTACAAGATTAACTCCTAAGACGGCAAATTTGAATTCTACAATGAATATTTGCCGATTGACGTCATATGATAGGCATCCAATGATTTTTTTTTGGTGTATTCACTGGGTTAGCACTGGTAGTAGACGTGACATGCAAGCAATATGACGGCGATATGCATATTTCTCAGTGATACAGCCCATGAGCGCAATATGCTGGCAAAATACATGTTTCTCAGTGATACATTCTATGACGGCGATATGCATGTTCTCAGTGATACATTCGATCAGCACAATATAACGGCAATATGCATATTTCTCAGTCACACATCCCATGAGCGCAATATGACGGCGATATGCAGGTTTCTCAGTGATGATCTCCATATGAGCACTAAAATTTCTTCACGCCGTGCCGCTCATATGAGCTCCATATTAACACAATATTTACGTCACCCTGTGACACCAATATGAACCCCATATGCACTCCCTTATTGTTGGATATTCGTAAGCCGATTGTGCTAGTGCTGATGAATTCACTGCATGCATACTCGCGTGAGAACAACTTTGCCTTCAATTGGATGTGTTATTATGAATCGTCATGTGATGCAAATATGACTTGAAGGTGAGCACTCATAAGCGACATATACACGGAGAGAATTAAATGTTAAAAATTACCGTGCAGTAACGGTAAGCAGATGACAACCCTGAAACTGCGCTTATTATTACTGAGTAAAACACAGATTTTCACGAAAATAAAATAAAATTTCTTCTTCAGATAGAAAATTTTACCAGATTTTCTAGTAAATTTTGATGTGTAACAAAATACGCAAAACTTAAATTTAAAAAATATATAATATCAGCGAAATTTTACTGTGCATTTTATTATTTTATGCCTTTCAAAAATGTCTATAAAAAAATATCGTCTTTATGACAGTTATTTTAAGATTTATTATAAAATTTAATGAGTGTTATAGGAAAATGTATTGTGCTCTCGGTAAAAATTATCGTGCGCGCTACCCTTTTTGTATAGTAAAATTTTAGCTACGTATTTGAAATTTTCTGTAACGTGAGTTAAAAAAAACTTGTCACATACGAATTATTATGCTTTTCTCACTTGTCACCACATTGAAATATATCACGGTAATTTTTACCGTGAAATTCACGACAAAAATTACTTTTTAATTCTCTCCGTGTAGCTGTGTTAATTTCTATGCATCATAGATAATGCCCATATGATGCTAATATGATCTGAATGTGTCTATCTGGGCGGTAATTAAATCATCGGATTTTTTACCGAAAATAGGTGAAAAAAAAAATTTCGAAAAAAAAAATTCTCGCGAACTCAAGGAAAACCGATTCAACTTTTTACTATCTTGAGGTTTTCCTTGAATCCTTGCCATTTCCGCGTTACACTTTTTTTTCTTCAAATTGTCTCTTTTTTTTAATCAAAATATCTTTAGAAAAAAAAATCGTACGAAGCTTTGAAAAAAAAAAAACAAAATTGAAGCTTGAACTTCCCCCTTTGATTCCGGTCAAATGTATAAAAAAAAAATTTGTCTGTAAACGGGGTCTACCAGAAAAGGAACAAAAAAAAAGGTGAACAATTGTCGTTTTCGAAAAAGGGTACTAGTTGTAAAAAAAAATAGTAGAAAATTAAAAAAGAAACGGAATGTAGGCCAATTCCTCTCCATCAAAATGCCGTTTATTAAATCCATTTATGTCAACTATCGGCGAAATGGCATAAAAAATCGTTCCGGAACTTTTTTGAATTTTTGTCGGGAAACTCTTCGCCGCTAGTGTACATTTAGGAATTTTGAGTAATATCATCCAGTCGCTTTACACGAATAACAAAGAACAACTAATATGTTGAGATAACGAATAATTTTTTTTCTCCTACCTTTATTTCTAATACCGCAGATTGTCGCAAACCCGTGAAAATATGAAATTATTTTGGATAAATTAATACAAAAATCAGCCATGATAATGAGTGCTGCAGAGATCTTAAAAATATCAAGTAGACTGGTAATTTTTCATGAAATTTCATGACTTTTTCAGGGCCGAGTAGTAACTTCATGACATTTAAGACTTTTCATGACTTCTCAGGTCGGTAGAAACCCTGTAATACTGTCATCAGAAGAAAAAAAATCATGAAAATCGACCTGTCTCTCGGGCTCCAAGCTCACGGAGGAGACCCGTTAAGTATCGTCATTAGAGATCTCCATTTCTGCTCGTCCCGATCGTTACCCTCGACCGCTGAGAATCGCAGTCGCAATTACGAATCGACTGGACACACTCGCTCGATGCATCGGGGAGTCAAGAAAAACAGGATTTTAGTGTTTCGACTCGCGATGCGCTTTCTCGTCATTAGCGGCGTCGGAACGACCGAGTGAAAGCCTTTGTGTTTGCTCGAGTCGAACTGCTGCGCTTGGGAATAGCAGTACTCGAAAGGGGCGGGGGAGGCGAAGAAGGGGAAAGCGGGGGGGGGGGGGGGAGGCAGGAGGTGTTCCCATGTATACGTGTTCCCATGAAAAATGCTAGCTTCGTTAAGGACCGGCTGAGGTATATAATCAATCGGCTATTCACGCCTGTATGTACCCTACGCAATTAATGCGTCCCGCTGAGTTGCGCGGTACGCATCGACGATGATAGCGACGGTGGAGGGGCGGCGAAGCGCCGAGGAGAGCGGCGAAGAGGGCAGACCCTTCGCCCCTCTAGATAGGCGAGGGGGGGACCTCGAGTAGGTCACGTTTTCCCGGATATATGTACTTGTTGTGCGTCACGATATATGCGCTCACGCGCAGCCAACGGATTATACCCATCATTATCAAATTAATGTTAAGAAAAATTGACAATTATGCAACTGAGGAATTGTCCTCGGCAGCTTGAAAGCAACGATGTTGATGTTTGCATCGTTGTTGCAACCCAACGGAAACTGATTTCTTTTAATTCTTCAATTTTGTTTTTTTTTTTTCTTGCCGTTGCAGTCTGTGATAATCACTCCAACGCGTTTTTACGCATTGCGCAGTCTCTTTAGATATTCAAGAGCTCCATTTGCAAAAGAAAAGGCTTTGGATAATGATAGGAAAAAAAAGAAACGAAAAATGCACAAAAAAAAATATCGATGCATGCATGTTGGAACACAATGGAAATTTTTTTTTTTTTTCGATTGCACAAATTTTATTCGGCTGATTTAAGGCCTTAGGGCATTCTAGGATTTCCCAAAAATCGACGTTTTTTTTTGTTAAAAATGTACCTTAGTACCTATAAAATTATAATCCAAAAGATTATGGGTGTGGAAAAAGATTATGGGTGTCGAAACTCTTTTCATGTCGTGACTTTCTACTAACTTCAAACGCGTTTATCTCAAAACTACACGGAGATAATTAAAAAGTAATTTTTGTCGTGAATTTCACGGTCAAAATTACCGTGATATATTTCAATGTGGTGACAAGTGAGAAAAGCATAATAATTCGTATGCGACAAGTTTTTTTTAACTCACGTTACAGAAAATTTCAAATACGTAGCTAAAATTTTACTATACAAGAAGGGTAGCGCGCACGATAATTTTTACCGAGAGCACAATACATTTTCCTATAACACTCATTAAATTTTATAATAAATCTTAAAATAACTGTTATAAAGACGATACTTTTTTATAGACATTTTTGAAAGGCATAAAATAATAAGATGCACAGTAAAATTTCGCTGATATTATATATTTTTTAAATTTAAGTTTTGCGTATTTTGTTACACATCAAAATTTACTAGAAAATCTGGTAAAATTTTCTATCTGAAGAAGATATTTTATTTTATTTTCGTGAAAATCTGTGTTTTACTCAGTAATAATAAGCGAAGTTTCAGGGTTGTCATCTGGTTACCGTTACTGCACGGTAATTTTTAACATTCAATTCTCTCCGTGTACATTTTTCGAGTCGGCCGGACTCGTAACTCAAACAAATTTCAACCGATTCACTTGAAATTTTAACTGTATATTTAGAATTACATTTTCTGTGGCACTACGTAGGATTTTTTTAAGTTATATTGCATACTTCCTTTTTTATAAACAATTTTCTGACGATTTTCTCATGGCATTTTATACTTTTTGTTTTAGAAATGCGCCATTTTGACAAAAAACAATATATCAAAAAAATCCTACGTACTTCTATAGTTATTCTTATATATAATCGAAAAAAACTTTAGTGTCTCATTATAACTGAAAAATTATAGGAGCTGTTGGTCCGGCCGTTGACCTTCCAGAAATAAAAGCGTCATCGGAAAAATGCTGCACAGTCGCCATTTTGGCATGTATCGCTGTGAAAAAAATAATTTTTTATAGCCAATTACGTGTATAATAAAACCCCTATTTTGTAATTCCGATTTATTTTATGGTTTCGCTGAAAAAAAAAATCACAAAATATGCCCTTTGTTTTTGGCCTCTGGAGTGGCCTAAGGCCTTAAGCTGTAAAAAGTACTCAAACGTTCTTACGTATTCTTATCAGAGATTTGCCACCTCAATTTGCAAAAAAAAAAGGCTTCGGATAACGAAAAAATTAAGAAATTACAAAAAATCGTTGCATCCCATCGGTGAAAACTTCAATCGTTATTATTATAGTTTTTTTTTTCATCGCAATGTTAAGGGCTTTGCGCAGTTTCATTTTTTATGTCGAAAATATATAAATAATAAAGAAGCAAAATCAGAGCGGACATTTAAACTTATTTTTTTATTCGTTGATTTTGAATTCGAACGAACGAATTTTGTACACCATTGGGCATACTTTTTCCCCCCCCTTTTTTTGCGTTCTTAATTTTATTCTTTGAGGGCGAATTGTCGAGAAAATTCTTGAATGTTAAAAAATAGTCGTATATTAAAAAATTTCCATTACGAAATTTCTTCGAATTTCTTCCCTCTTGATTAATAATTTACTAAATGAGCGTTCAATTGGTACATTGTTGAAAATTCGATAAATCGTAAGTTAAAAAAATAATATTTTTAATAATGAAAGCAATGTGATTGAAAAAAAAAATCGTTGCATTCCAACGATACAGACTTCGGAGCTATAATTTTCCTGCTGTCCGTATTTCGACACAGAGACGTCGAAATTGTACGAGTCACGCACCAACAGCCGTGCGTGTACGCGTGTAAGAATGAAAAAAAAATTTTACCAACGATATCTCACCCGTGAGGGACGTTTTTAGGGCCGAGGTACGAGCTCGATAGTTTTTTTTTTTTTCCAACGGAAGCGAAGCTTCCCATAGGAGAGGCAGCAGGATCGATATTTTTCAAAGCTTATAAGGTTCAAGGAAGGTCAAACGTTTCGGCTATGAGTGTTGAAGGATACGTCTTGTTTTCTCTTTCGATTCTCCTTTTTGTCTTTCTTATATTGCAAAAAATATTTCAATACGTCGATTTATTTTATGTTTTTAATACATTTTCATGTTTTTTTTTAAATTTTAGTTACTTTATATTTTTCAAATACATTTTTATATATACTTGAAAATTATTTGCCTCAATTCTTTTTGTATTTATAGTGGAGTATTCTATATTTAAAAATTATTTCTCATTTTATTCTTTTTATTTTTTTTCTAGTTTTCCATATTTGAAAGTTGTTTTCTTGATTTTATTATTCGTTTTATTTTTTTTTTAATAGTTTACAACACTCAAAAATTGTTTTCCTTATTTTACTATTCTTTATATTTTTTTAATAGACTTTTATATATTTCAAAATTATTTTCCTCATCCGAGCTTAAAGTTTACATGTTTGGAATGAAAATTAATATTTCGGAATTCCTTTTGGCAGATTTGGCCTAGAAAAATCCGTTAGCCATTTTTTAAAATAGTTAACGATCTACAATATAAATCTATAAAAAGAGATTTTGTATAATAATAAAAATATGGAAAAAAAAACATGTAAAAAAGGACTTTCGTTGCGTTTCCACGATGCAAACTTGAACCTCATTTTTAATATTTAAAAAACACATTTTTCTTGTTATATTATTCTATATCTTTATTTTTCGTCGATTTTTCTATATTTGAAAATTATTTTCATTTTATTATTTCTACATTCGAAGTAATTTCTTTTATGTTTAAAAATAAGTTTCCCTTGTTTGATTATTCTTCATATATTTCTAACACACTCCAATATTTTCGCATTGTCTTCATTTTATAGAGATTTTTTTTCTTCTTAAAATCGACGCAGCGAAACTATCCGAGACTTCAAAAAGTCTCGGAAAGTTTCCCTATCGTTCGTATCAACGTCGAAATATAAGAAGAAATCTGAATGCTGTAAGTTAATCAGGGAAAGGCTCGATTCATAACACAAGAGCGAATGTATCTGATAAAATGGTCGTGAAAAGCATCGCGGGATAGAGCACGCGCTTATTTACGAGCAAAGCGCGTTGATACACAGAGGTAACATGGGCGAGAACCCGCTACGGGCCTGACGTCATGCTTTAAACATAGAGATTGCGCCCGTCTCTCGTATATAACCGCTTCTCACTACCATCTCCGTTATTTCTACATGCACACACTCGGGGAACGCAACTACACTAAACAGGCCCACATAAGAATACACGTATGCGATAAGTGTTGGCGCGTGTAGCCATCGAAGTGACTATTGCGATCAATCCAGCGCGATACCCCGAAACAATTAACCTCCGGGATCCTCGATAATGCGTGCCGAGGAGCTCGGGCACTTGGCCACGAGCAAGAAAGAAAAAAAAACGAGGAAAAGTTGAAGACGCCGGCACGCACGCGAGCGGTGTCGAAAAAGCAAAAAGAAAAAAAAAACATGGCGACCATCTAAATTCTCATCGAGATTCATTTCGAATTGTTACCGGAGCGTCCTTCGGTCGCGATCAATCCTCTCGTCAATTAGTTCTCGAGACACACGATGTATTCCCCTCGTGTACGTTACGGCGAACGATAGAGACAGTACTTTGTGTACACGGTGACAAACTGTCTTGACACACCCCTCAACGGGTTGCCAACTTGACGGAGAAACGATAATCTTCCGAGAGACACACAATCGCGAAACGCGGAACGTTGAAAAATTCACAGAATAGAAAGAAAAAAAAAAAAAAACGTAGCTGCGAGGATTTCTCAGTAATTGACACTCTCGCGTACAATGTATCGCGATTTTACGGATAGTCAGTGGACGGGGAACAAAAAAAATACACACCACTATTCTACGTGCCCAATTCGCTCGTGCCGTAGTAGTGGTGTGTGTGTGTGTGTGTTTGGTAGTCAACGAGAAATAAAAGTTTTAACGAATAGAGAAAACTCACCGTTAGTCAGGGAAGCGTGAACGACGAGTACGCGCGGTTCGTTTTTTTTATTTTTTATTTTTGTCTAATTCCTACGCGAATGGGAGATTCTTGACGAGGAGAACAATGGGGATGATCCTTGTTTTTCCTCACCCTCGAGCGAAACGTTGAACCAGGTAGGGCCTCCGGAGTATCGGTCACGAACGGGACGTTACGCTTGGCGAACAGCCTCCCCGTCACTCACTAACTCCCTCTCTTCCTTTCTCTCTTTCTTTCTTTCTTTCTCTCTCTCTCTCTCTGTCTCTCGCTCGCTCTCTCTCGCTCGCTCACTCTTGATGTCGGTTCACCCGACACTACACCGCGCTTGAACTAGAAAATATATATTGTCGGTGTGTCTTTCTCGATTTTTCACACTCGCACGAGCCGATCGGCACAGACTCTCAACGCACGCCGCGTACTTCGTTACTCTCCTCTGTCCTTTGCTACACCGCGAGGCTCGAAACTGTCACTCGGTTCTCTATCGGACTGTCACACACCCGCGCGCGCGCTCCGCTACGTTTACACGACGGCAACGAAAAGAAGCGATTCCCCCTCCCCCGACCAAACGAGCCCACTATTTACGAACTCGCTCGGCTGAGCAAACGCAATTTTTACGAAAATTTTAGGGCGGAGCACCCATTTCTTTTTTTTTTTTTTTCGTCGCCACGAGTCTAACGTCGAGGAGGATGGAAAAAAGGTATAAAAATTTCTCGTCGGGGGCGCGAGACGAAAAGTACGGAAATTTATGTGTTGGTAATGTGGGGACAGTTTTGTAGACGCGATACGCCGGGACTCTAGACTCGGACCGTCTCTCTCTCTCTCTTTCTCGCTCTCTGACTCGCTGAACTTGTCTAGCGTCTCGGGTCACGGAAGATTCCAACGCGACGATAATTCGAACTACGCTGAATGCCAAGCTCGCGTTGTCGAATAAGTCAGCGCAATTGGCGCATTGTGACGAATTTTGCAAAAAGATTCGACCGGTCGAAAAATGCGAAAGGCGTCATTGAGACGACACGCGTGAGCAATTGTGCGCGATTCGAAACTCGCGCTCGTCGATTTTTGCTCGGTCGGTGACGCGGGCATCGTTGTTAGCGACGGAGGTTCCGCGGAACGCCCTCCCTCGAACGTACACTCGACGAACCAGGAATAAACTTGTTTGAAAAAAAAACTGATGAATGCAGCTTTCGTTGCATTTTGTGACAATTTTTGCACGCTGTCGATCAACAAGAATGTTGACAAAATATTTACGATCAATTATGCGGACATTTTTATTATTGATCAAGGGGAAGTGTAATGATTTTTTTTTTCATTGTAAAGATCATTTGCGGTTTTTAAAGCAAAGTATTTTTCTTTTTTTTTTCAACAATTAACAATGATATAGCACTTTGAAATTGTTGTTCTGTTCGGCTCGGCAAAAACGCGCCGAGAGCATCCGAAGTTACCCGAGCGCTCTGTGACGTCACCGCTCGAACGCCAGTATACGAACTACTCGTGTGATACGAGTATTCTGTCAACGATGGCAACGACATAATCGTATAAGCCTTGTTTCGTTCCTCTTTGTATAAATACGACGGAAAGTGCCCCTAATAGGTATTTCTGAATGTGCCACAAGACATAAAACGTCGAAATCGGTGGTTCGATGCAGCACGACGTGTCAACCCGAAATCATCGTCCACTCATTTTTGCTGTGAATACCACTTTGATGTCAGTGTAAACGTGTTATAACATAAACTGTATTGAAATGTATATTTTTGTTAATACGTCTTCTTTAAAATGCTTATGATACGTAGCGGCAATAACTGACACAATTTATCAATCCACTCCTAACCTAAAAATGTTCAGTTATCCACGGTCGGTAAATTACTCGAATTTGCTTTCACGAATCTGTTTTCACACATCGTTGCACGAAAATTAAACTATATTTCGACTTTTTCAGAATGCTCGAGATTTTTAGATGTAAAATGACACAAAAGTTTTACTTTTGTATGCACTCGCGTGTAAGCCGTATACATAGCCTATTCGGTTGCGTTCGAGCGGTGACGTCACAAGCGCCAGCGCCGATAGCGTGACATTTCGCGCCAACTTCTACAATTTGAATTATCGTGATATTTAAAACAAATAATAATTATCTTTAGAATTATTTCAACGAAAAACCCTTTTGACATTCGGTTTTAATATCACAAAAGATCAATTCTAAAAAAAATTTTTTTAACAACTCATTTCAAAGGGCAGTTCGAAGAGAGAGACGGTTTTTTAGAAATGAAAAATCTCGTCGAAATCTAGTACGACTGGCCTAACCACGAAACCGCACCAACCACCAGGTACGGATTTACCAACAGTGACGTAAAAATAAAAATAAAAAATCGAAAAACTTGTTACTTTCATCTACATTTATTCACGTGTTTTTGAAGCTATATTTTTTCAAGAAAATATAACACGAAGATTAATTTAAAAAACAGCTCAATAAAAATCACCCGAAGAATGCAACAAACAGTACATTATGAGACGAGTACGGAAAAACTTTTTCTAACGAGTATTGCAATCAGACGAGATTGCAACACTCGTGTGAGTTTCGTGCAATTACGTCAAAAACTTCTACTTTTTTCAAAAGTAAGAAAACCTAGCAAACAACATCGAAGACGATTAAAAAAATAGTTCAACTTTTATTTAAAAGGAATAAAAAATAGCAAAAAACATCGAAGAAAGATAAAAAATAGTTCTACTTCTTTTTAAAAGGAATAAAAAATAGCAAATAACATCGAAAGAAGATTTTTTGAAACATCAGTCATTATCGCGGCCCCAACTTGAACAGCGAACCGCTTTCCCGCCTAGTCCTCGTATTTATCCGCGCATGCGCGCAGGCGCGATATCAAAAAGAGCGCTCCATTCGAACGAGTTTCGGCGCTGCAGTTCGCGCAGCCGCGTTGCGCTGCCGACCGAGCGATCTCTTCCAGCGTCACTGCAAGTTATACATCGGAAGGGTACTCGCGTGCCAATATAAAAGGACGTACAACAATTATCGGCTGTATTACGTTTCATAAAATTATTAAATTATCGCAAATGTAAATTATCATCCGCTAGTTGGTTGCGATGTTTGACGATGCCACCGCAAAGACTGGCCGTATACATCTGTATACGTTTATGCAAAAGATATCGCTTTTTTTTTATACACGCTTAAGACCTGTATCGTTATCAACTTTTTAGAGGCTACGGCAATTAGCGTGTGCATTATTCATTAGAAGATAATGAAAAAAAAAAATGGGCGATTGAGTATGGCGTTCTTTGGACTGTACTTGTTGATATTATATCTCATTGATACGTAATTGAAGACAAGAACCGTGGCTATTTGTGTGTTTCGCAAGTAATATTGGACCTTCGTTGACCCTTGATTCTAGCAGTTGGTACGCAACCTCAATGACGCAAAGAGCCAATTATTCGAAGCTTAAGGGGTTCGCGTCAGCTTGGGGCTCAAAAAACAGGTCGATTTTCAATATTTTTTCTTCCATGAGAGTATTGGGATAACGAGGCCGGAATTTTACACACTCTTCACAAAAATCGTCATAAATCGCTCAATTTTTTGAAGTTTTCCAAAATTTCTGTTGCAAATTTAAGTTGAGACTCTATAGGCCATAATTTTAAAAAAAAAACCAAGTTCATGGAGATCCTTTAATGGGAGAAAACCCTTTAGAATATAAAAAAATCGATTTTTTTAAATATTTCTAAACTATAATATATTAAGAGGATACCGCTGAAAGGAAAAATCGAAATATGAAATATTTACGAAGTTATAGCTCATAGTGGAGAGCGCTTCACCAAGTAACTCTGTTACTTGGTGAAGAGATGAAGCAGCATCTATTACCAATTTACAAAGATTTGTCGAGGGAAGATTTACTCGAAAGATGCTTGGGTGGCCATACACAAAACGCGAACGAGAGTTTCAACGCAACAGTTTGGCAATTAGCTCCAAAACACCTCCATTCTGGGCTCAGAATCGTTGAAATCGCAGCCTATATTGCTGCTGGGGTGTTTAAGGCAGTAGTCTGCTTTAGGAGCCGAAAAAAAAGCGTTTTTTCAACAATTTTTTTGAAAGGGAAGGAAATGATTGCGGTAAACGAAATTTTGAGACGATAGTATATTATATTCAAGCTTTAAAAAACAATTTTTATTATTACAAATTATTGAAATTTGCCAAAGTTGTAACGATTTTTCTGGGGCGCCTGGAGTGTGCACTCGTAAATCGGTGCCGGTGATGGAGGTCGTGCGATGCATCTGAAACAGTGGAACCAAATTTTTTTTTAGTTTTTATAAGTTCCTTTTCTATATGAACTAAAAAAATACCGAAGAAATGACGAAATTCCAAATTTTTTCGAAGTTTGAAAAAAAAATTCACTTTTTTGAAAAAAAAATTCACTTTAAGTTGCAAAACAAGTAATTTAAATAGTACTTTTGTCCAACTTTTTTAGTTCAAATAGAAGATAATTCAATACTGAAGCTAGATCACTTTGGTTTTTTTCGATCGGACATATATTGTTTTTACTATCGCCGGCACCGTTTTCCAAAACTTGTGAAAATGAAAACTCGAGAAAACGGGCTGTAAAGTTCTGCCCGAGCATTCGCACCTGCTCGACGCTCGGCCACTAAAACTGATCTAGCTTCGAAAATATGTCGAATTGGCCTCTAAAATTTTGAACACATATTCTTGGATAGTTTTGGAATAGATTTAAGACAAAAACGAAAAATCGATTTTTTGAAGCCTGTAAAGCAGACTACTGCCTTAATGAAGGCTATTCCTCCATTCTAAGAATTATGAATGCGTTGGGCATAATTGTTGGGACGTGTGCCAGAGTTTTCGCCGAAAACTCCAACCAGGCATGGATAGAGAGGCAGAACCGGATGAGCCTTTCCTCGACGAAAGCAGCTCGTACAGCCCGAAAAAAAGCAGCAAATGGAAGAAAATCAGCTTTCTGAGGAAGTTGAAGGGTTAGTGTATGGGCCTGGAATCGCTGATTGATCGGTAAGTCACTAAAATTTATATTTTTATCGTATTGAAACTTTAAACGCGATTATCTCGAAACTACATTTTCAAAAACTGCTCACACTGTAGCTCAAAAAGTTATTAATCGATCTCGCTGAAATTTTGAGAGGTTTCTGTCTATGATATTACCGGAAGTGTAAACCTAAAGTTTGAAGGATATCGCGTAGATAAATAATTTTTTTGGGGTAAAAACTGTCGAAAAAATGGTCGAAAATTTGAACTTTTGGTTAAAAAGCCTGCGTAATTTTCAATTTTATACTTTTTTAAATCGTTTTATAGGTTTATCCTTCCTCTACATGTATCAGTAATCGAAAAATAATTTTGTTTTCTATTTCAGATGAAGAGTAAACATGTGAAAAATGGAGCATTTTTTGATGGCACAGGAAAAACGCCTAGGGGAAAAAAACTATAACGTCGCCATTTTCTTTTGTAAAAAAAATGTTTTTGAACTCTTTAAACCTATAATAAAATCACATTAAAATTTAAAAATGATGCGATTATTTCGTCACCCTCAAAAAAATTCACAAAAAATGGCTTATGTTCGGGCGTCTAAAGCGGTTTTCTCCTCTTAATGATCGAAGGCACAGAGAGGAATAAAAAGAGAAAAAATATCACACGATTAGACAGCTTTAGGGGTTACACTACTGTGAAAATGTCAAACACAACGTCACTTGAAACAGCTCAAATTGAAATGGAAGGTCCAACATATGGTGCAGGAATCGCAGATTGACGGTAAACATATGATTAAAACGATAGAACTGCTAGTAAAACTATGAGGGGCTATTCTACTGCGAAAGCTCAAAAAGTAAGCTTTTTTTTAATGATTTTTTTTTTGGAAACTGTTGCATATATCCGTACAAACTTTTTTTCGCTTAAAGGTACACTCTTGTAGAATAGAAAACATTGTTTTTTGTTGCAATGTATATTTATTTAACAATTGATAATCGTGTAAAGGCATGAAAAAAAAATTTCATGCCTTTTTTCATTCCAGAAAATTGTTTTTTCCAGAAAAATTTCATGCTAGAATAAAAATATTTTTCTATTCTGTAGGAGTGTACCTTTAAGCGAAAAAAAGTTTGTACCGATACATGCAACTTTACAACAAAAAAAATGATTAAATGCAGCTTATATTTTGAGCCATCCCAGTAGAATAGCCCCTTAACCTTTTTTTAAATTAGTTATCAACAATAATGATGTCATTTTTCTTCAAAATATCGGGGGAAAAAAAAACAGAATTTATTTTGTCATCATGGAACCACTTGGAACCTTAGTCAATATTATTTATTTGAAGAAAAAACTCGTCGATCTCGAAAACTCGAGATATTTTTGCAAAATGTCGGCACAAGTTTCAGCTTTCACGTAATAAACGACACTTCATCTGGATGACGCATGTGCGAGAGGAGAAACAACTGCTAACGACATCTGTCGGAATTTCTCTCCGTAATAATGCATAGACCAGATACATAGAAATAAACGTCCAAACGATTTTTCAATCTTAATTATTCTTTGAAAATTCATTTTTCTTCAATAACGCTGATTTCGTCACGGTAGCCTAACCCCTGAAGATACAACAAAAATCTTAATACATTTAATTAATACATTTGCACTCGATAAACACATGCGAAAAGTCGTCCATACGCTTCCGACGCGTTATCGCGTTATCTTCTGCGCGGCTCCGCCTCTATCTCTGTCTCTCTCGTCCTCACGGCCGATCATCGCTCGTGAGAGCGCCGAAAACGTTACAGCGGAGTAAAAAAGTATTACAAGAGTCATCAGATCTTGGGACCCGGGATCGACCGTAGCGTTAGGGAGTGATAGTGCCGCTAGAGAGTTATAGGAAAACAACAACAAAGGATGACGTTGGAGTTTGCATCGCTGAGACGAAACGATTTTTTTTTTCATTGCACAATATTTTATTTGTCCGATTTAGGGTGTTAAAATGAATCGTCACGTTTTTACGCATTCTCATTAAGGCCTTATATATACGCGATTTCGCCGATTTTCGAAGGTACTTTTCTAGACGCGGTTAAAAAAAAATTACACATATATTGACAACATTCTTTTTTACAGATCATTTATGCACATGGTTAAGTATATGTAAAAAAAAAATCTGAAATATTAACAAATGGCGGAGATATAACATAATAAAGCAATGTATTTTTTTTGCGCGCGCGTTGATGGTGAAAGTTCTCGGCATCGATGTGGGTGTCTGAAAAAAAAAATGAACATATTTATAATTGCATAATGAATGTATCTTCAGTGTGAACCAACAATATTTTTTTAAAAAATTATTATAATAAAAATTCGAAACTTAAAATTTTTTTACTCAATTTTCTGTCGGTATTTTATTTTTTATATTTTTTTGTGTCATTGAAATTTTTGTTTCTGTGGTTCACACGATAGGTGATGATACTAAGAATATGTTGTAAAAATTTCAAAGCGATCTGAACCTTCGTTCAAGAGTTAGAACTTTCGCAAGGTTCAAAAAAGTGAATCGTGGAAAAACGTCTTTGAAGTTGGCGGTCGGGCGCGCCGCGCGGTATCTATTATAAATGCAATCTTACCTTATTTAATAGCATCCTGGAAATTTTCAATTCTGTAAACCTTAAAATATTTCTAACCGTTCAGGCTAATGGAATCAAAAATTTAAAAAAAAAATGAAAAATTTTGAAATTTTTCGCGTATATAAGGCCTTAAGGATGTACGACCTCAGTTGCAAAAAGAAGGCTTTGGATAACGGTAAAATAAAAGAAATGGAAAATGAAGAGAAAAAAATCGTATTCCAACGTTACAAACTTTAATGTCATTGCACAGGCAAAAACGTAAAAAAAATGTATAGAAAGTGAAAATATTTAATGCCATTGAAAATGTAATCAGACTTTTCGGGTGATAAGAAAAAGGTACATGCAAATAGTATGAGTCTCTCTCTCTCTCTCTCTCTCTCTCTCTCTCTCTCTCCCTCTCCCCCTCTCTCTCCCTCTCCCCCTCTCTCTCTCTCTCTCTCTCTCTCTCTCTCTCTCTCTCTCGCTCTGCCCCTCTCTCTCTCTCTCGAATTATAAATATAATTATCATCCTGACAACATTGTAATATACACATCAAAATTGAAACTTACAATTTGTAACCACAAATGACTACATGTAATGCGGCATTTTTCAACTAATCACAGGCATTCAGCATGCTCCTCCTACTCTGCTACAACACAGCGGTAGTGGAGTGGGGGTAGCGATAGTTTCGTGTGACAACTCGCTAAATCAAACCCCCAATATACATCTTTAAGGAGGTTGGAGCGCTTCCTCGGGGTCAACAAAAAGACTAAATTTATGTTACCCCACGGGTGTTCTGATTTATGGTAACTTATGTTGAATATTCGTACTGTCGATCCCAAAGTGCCAAATTTGTGGTAAATATTTTATTTAATGCATATTTACTAATAAAAAGTGAAGAATTAGACCCTCAACGAGTCTGGAGTCTTCACGACGATATCCAAGCAGTACCGAGATTCTGTAACTCGGTAGCGGACGTTTTCGTTATCGTTACCTAGCGACAGCCAATAAGAGGCTCCTTTTGTTCTGATCGTGCATGCGATTGGCTGTCGCGAGCCGGCGACAACGAAAACTGTCACACTACAGAGCTAGGTTATGCTCGTCAAACTAATCAGCTGTTACGCCCGACGTTGACAAGTATATGGGCACTATTTCGTCATTATGATAATACTCAACCGGAAGTTGAAACCGTTTCATAATGTAGTGCTTGAACTACACGGTGAAGTTCGAATTTTCGATTTTTTACAATATCTATTATGTCTAATTCATCTAATTTCAGTTTTCCAACGACCTTAGTTGGACGCGTGAGCAACAAAACCGTGATCACCGCACTTCCGGTCGACCGTCTCCATAAGACGACGTGCTTCGCTAGCTCAAAGTGCTCGACTTAGCAATTTTATTACGAAAAAACTGAACGGTCAATATAGCTCAAATTTTTCCACAGGGTGCAAAACGTATTCGTCAACATCGTATAAAAATTTCAGGCCCGAAAGTTGGATTCGTCGTAACGCTCCAACCTCCTTAAAAGTATTTTCAATGCTAAAACGTTAAAACCCGCCATGGTACACGGCGGAACTCAGGGAATATTCCATTCTAATAGAACACCCTGTATATGTAAATGCACACACGGATAATAAACACATGTGCGTCCCTTTCCGCGCCAAAATCACTCGAACGAGAGATAAAGAAAAAGGAAAAAAAAAATAAATAAATAAAAGGGTGGGGGCAGTAAAACGAGTGTAGATTCTCTGATGGAGAACGCGGCGAAACAACAACTGCGCGATCGTTCGATCGATATAACATCGCGACTCGAGTGTGTGTACCCCGCGGATCTTACCAAAGTCTCAAACATCATACAAGCAAGCTTTTTTTTTTCCAATTCTCTCCCTCTCTATCATTATCAATATACATATATGTATATATTATATAACGAACGATTTCGGGCGACGATCAGTCGTGTTCCAGCATAATCGCCAGCAGTTTCGTAAATTCGTATCGAGCGCGCGCCCACACACACTGCACGAGCACAGCTGCGCCATATTGGAACACGTCCTCGATAACTCGTTCGACAGCAACAAGTGGAAGAAAAAAAAGAAGCCAGAAAGACTATAACACTCCATAGGCATCTACACGCGACGTCTAAACTCGCGGGACGCTTCACTTGTGCCTTATCTACGTTGATTCCTCACGTTAAACCGTGTACTTCGTTGCCGAAAATAAATCTAAATACTAATAGACATTTACGTACAAAATGAACTCGTTGCGATCGAGATTTGTTGGCAAGGTAAGTGTATTTCGATATCGGATTTTATGAGTATAAGTACACGGAGAGGAAGGATGATTTTGGTATGAGGGATATCATTTAAATGCGATTTTGTATCGGTTGAATGGTCGACGAAACGTTTTTTTTTTTTTCGTAACATATATGTAGAAAGAATTTAACTCGTTACATTTGGGTCAATGTTAGCCATCAGCTAATCTGATCCCTCTGAGGGCAATATTTGAAATTATCTTTTGCGTGACGTTTGCATCGTTGGAATGCAACGATTTTTTTTTTGTTATATTCAACTCGCTATCACCAAAATTTTTTTACCGTCTTAGGCAACGAAAATGACTCGAACGTTTGTAGAATTATCTCCAAGTTCAACAATTCAAATTAAAAAAAAAAAGTGTTTCGAGTGATAGGAAAAATTAAAATGAATAATTTTCGTTACGTTCCAACGATTCACGGTTCAAGACCGCAATGATCTTTCATATACGAATATGCTTACATCTATCGAAAAGCGATTGCGAGGGCTTTGATATTGTAACATATGTTGAACATGGCGACGATGGGCTACCATCAAGACGATCCTCGAGAACAAATGCTTTCAAATAATCTTTTTGCATATATGAAAAAAATTAATGAACTCAAAATATTCTCAGTATATAACACCAACGATCGAAAAAAATATCATTTGCGTAAATAATGAAAAAAAACAACTTAAAATAAGAAGAATCATTTCGTTTCCTCAAGGTTTTCCCTTTACCCAAAAAAAAAGAAGTTAAATACCAAAATACGAATCCATTCGAGCGAAGAAACTTTCGTCCAAATGAACTTTTTAATTTTTGCACCGTTATTCAACTTCACATTTCGAATACGTTATTCCTTCGCGGCTCAAACCATGAACATTTTTCACACTTGAGTCGACAAATATGTGCATACACGCACACACACACACACACACACACACACACACACACACACACACACACACACACGGAGAGAATTAAAGAGTAATTTTTGTCGTGAATTTCACGGTAAAAATTACCGTGATATATTTCAATGTGGTGACAAGTGAGAAAAGCATAATAATTCGTATGCGACAAGTTTTTTTTAACTCACGTTACAGAAAATTTCAAATACGTAGCTAAAATTTTACTATACAAGAAGGGTAGCGCGCACGATAATTTTTACCGAGAGCACAATACATTTTCCTATAACGCTCATTAAATTTTATAATAAATCTTAAAATAACTGTTATAAAGACGATACTTTTTTATAGACATTTTTGAAAGGCATAAAATAATAAAATGCACAGTAAAATTTCGCTGATATTATATATTTTTTAAATTTGAGTTCTGCGTATTTTGTTACACATGAAAATTTACTAGAAAATCTGGTAAAATTTTCTATCTGAAGAAGAAATTTTATTTTATTTTCGTGAAAATCTGTGTTTTACTTAGTAATAATAAGCGAAGTTTCAGGGTTGTCATCCGGTTACCGTTACTGCACGGTAATTTTTAACATTTAATTCTCTCCGTGCACACACACATACCCAAAACACGCGTGTATTGCTCCGCCGACCTGCTTCTGCCGCAAACTCAATCGTACTTATATATTCATTCGGACGTGCACGAATATACGCAACGATTCAATTGCATTTCCCCTCCAAAGGGGGATCGAAAATATTCTTAATGAACTTAAAAAAATATCCGTGTTTAGGAATTTTCTTCCGGATAATCAACGACACTTCCTTACAATATAGGTTCAATATTATACTTATATGCGTGCGCTTTCGTATTATATAAGAATAATAATAATAATAAATAAACCGACACTGGTGGATGTGCGGTTGGGGTTCGGCTCCGACGGTACTTCGAGTTAAGCACACGGAGAGAATTAAATGTTAAAAATTACCGTGCAGTAACGGTAACCAGATGGCAACCCTGAAATTTCGCTTATTATTACTGAGTAAAACACAGATTTTCACGAAAATAAAATAAAATTTCTTCTTCATATAGAAAATTTTACCAGATTTTCTAGTAAATTTTGATGTGTAACAAAATACGCAAAACTTAAATTTAAAAAATATATAATATCAGCGAAATTTTACTGTGCATTTTATTATTTTATGCCTTTCAAAAATGTCTATAAAAAAGTATCGTCTTTATAACAGTTATTTTAAGATTTATTATAAAATTTAATGAGTGTTATAGGAAAATGTATTGTGCTCTCGGTAAAAATTATCGTGCGCGCTACCCTTCTTGTATAGTAAAATTTTAGCTACGTATTTGAAATTTTCTGTAACGTGAGTTAAAAAAAACTTGTCGCATACGAATTATTATGCTATTCTCACTTGTCACCACATTGAAATATATCACGGTAATTTTTACCGTGAAATTCACGACAAAAATTACTTTTTAATTCTCTCCGTGCAGCATTGCGCGTGGCCAATACTCGGAGCGGTGACCGCTTAGCCGTGCAACGACTGACGCATCGATCAATGAGCCAATACCTCAGAAACCTTGGTGTAGATCGGGGGTCGGCAAGTATTTTATAGTGGGATTCGAATACTTTAAAAAATTTCTTATTGACGTTCGAAGAAAAAAAACTGTATTAATTACAGTAAGCAGGTTATCTCAAAAAGAATGTGCCTTATAAAAACACATAGTATTGTTTTTATTTTTTATTTTTCTCTTAAAAATAATATACTACACATAGGTTCTTAAACGTGAGAAATTACACCTCCGATCTTGAGCCAGTTTTTTTATCGTTTGGTTCTCGCGAGGAACAACATATGCGAAGAATGTCTTCAAGATGGGCTTTCGTTAACCTTGAACGATATTTATTTTTCAAAAAATTACTTTGTTTTATTAAGATGCTTCACATATATATGTCGAGCCATAAGCTAGTTTTTTGCAATTTGCATACTTTTCTGAAACATGTTTACCCCAAAATTCT
Source organism: Ophion ventricosus (assembly GCA_963932345.1). Lineage (NCBI taxonomy): Eukaryota > Metazoa > Arthropoda > Insecta > Hymenoptera > Ichneumonidae > Ophion > Ophion ventricosus. Next base: position 6,764,406 of record OZ010713.1, read on the forward strand.
TCATTGGGTGCAGATTTGAACATTTGCAAGGAAACATCTTCTTGCAAGTCGATTATTTTTTCCGAACTGTTATTTTTTTTCAACTTTAGCTCGGTTTAAATTAACAGCGGTCGGCCCGCCCGCCTGTTGCCGACCGCTGGTGTGGATACTTGACTTCAAGTCTGTGCACCAGTGAATCAGAAGCATATGGGGCCGTCTATACAGGCACGGGTTTCCCACAGTATCCCCGTGCCCCCGGTAGATGCGGTATAGTGTAGCTTAAGGCGTTAGGCCACTCTAGAATTTTCCAAAAATCGATTTTTTTTTGTTAAAAATGAACCTCAGTACCTATAAAATTATATTCCAAAAGATTACGGGTGTGAAAAATGTCTGAGTACTCGATTTTCGAATTCTAGCGCAACCCCTCTTGATTCATCGCGTGACTTTCTACTAACTTTAAACGCGTTTATCTCAAAACTACACTTTTCAAGTCGGCCGGACTCATAACTCAAACAAATTTCAACCGATTCACTTGAAATTTTAACTGTATATTTAGAATTACATTTTCTGAGGCACTGCGTAGGATTTTTTAAAACTATATTGCATAGTTCCTTTTTTATAAACAATTTTCTGACGATTTTCTCATGGCATTTTATACTTTTTGTTTTAGAAATACGTCATTTTGACAAAAAACAATATATCAAAAAAAATCCTACGTACTTCTATAGCTATTCTTATATATAATCGAAAAAACTTTAGTATCTCATCATAACTCAAATATTATAGGAGCTGTTGGTCAGCCCGTTGACCTTCCAGAAATAACGGCGTTATCGGAAAAATGCTGCACAGTCGCCATTTTGACATGTATCGCTGTGAAAAAATAATTTTGTGTAGTCAATTACGTGTATAATAAAACCCCTATTTTGTAATTCCGATTTATTTGATGGTTTCGCTGAAAAAAAAAATCACAAAATATGCCGTTTTTTTTTGCCTCTAGAGTGGCCTAAGGCCTTAAGACGGCTGTGGACGCAACGGAAGTTAGGTTAGGTTAGCGAAGTGCGAGTAGGGCGTGATAGGAAAGGTTTTAATTGGGAAGGGTATAATAGGTACAAACCCGCAAGCGTATACGTTGGAACCACGGTCTTATAAACAGGTGTGGGCACTCCGGCCAAGATCTTGTGACCCTTAGCGAAACCCAATTTGGTTCCAAATTCTGCCACCTCGGTAGTATCAGGACCACCGATCTGCTTATATACAGCAGTGGTTCATATTGTGTTTATATCGTTCTCTGTCGCACCAATCGGTCGCTCTGATAGCAGCGCTCTAAGTTTTGCGGCCAGTTTTGGAACTTAAATGGCTTCAATAAAGGTGACACGAATGCCTATACGAAGCATACGGGAGTGTGCAGACCTGTATATACGATCGTGGTTGGAACTCAGAAAAATAATAATTAATATTATTATTAATAATAATTAATATTAATATTAATACTTTAATATATTATATGTGCGCATTTGCGTATTATATAATGATAATAATAGTTATTATTATTATAACAATTGATATTAATATAAATATTAATTATTAATGATAATAATATTATTATTATAACTATTATACTAATAGTATAATAATATTATTATTATAACTATTATACTAATAGTATAATAATTATTATAATGATAGAATTATAGAAGTACAGTGAAACCTCGATTATCTACCATCTCGACTTTTTCATTCCCCTTCATTTTTTTCCCCACTTTACCTATTTTACCGAAGGGACTATTTGGTGACTACTCTTAGAACAAAAATTGGATATTTTTAAAAAACATCGACTATGGTGCAATAGCCAAAGATGTTGATGCAACTAGGGCAGCTCATACTTTTAGGTTACTTGATATCTTATTAATCAAATTGCCCATAGACTTCCGAATGCGCATGCTCCCACCATTTGCTACTTCTCAACAGTGGCTCAAGCCATGCCTCTCAGATCGAACTAGATCTATCACGAGTGTTCCCTCCAAGTGGTAGAAAATCGAGGTCTCACTGTAGAGAAATAATAATAATGATAATAATAATTATTATTATACCGATCTTGCTACGAATCGATGTTGTTGCTGTTCAGTTCAACTGTGTAAATATGCTCGAAAGGAACACTCTCACCCGTGTATAGATAGATACACACACATATCTATAATAAAGCGTAACGTGGAGAATGAAAATGATGATAAATACACGCGAACATATGACTGTACGAAGATGCAGAAACAGCAGGCAAATTACTGTAAATTAAATTGATAATTCGTCGATGATAATAATACTGCAAAAGCGAACAGAGAGAATGGGACATATAGAGAAAACAAATGGACATATATGTACGTATATACAAGGTGAGGCACATAAAGTGTTACAGAGCAATAGCACTCAAACTATTGATCATATCCAAATATGTTTCAGACAAAAGTTTCAGTGTTCGAGAAGGCCGTCATACTGGACCACCCAATTTTTTTATCGGTGGAGGCGCTGAATCTACGTCAAGGTCAACTCCACTTTTTTAAATGGAACCATGTATTTTTTTTCACCTGACATTATTACCGATTTTAAGACGAATTCAGCGACCTACAACACAAAGTCATTCTAGTCACGCAACGTATGAAAATAGTCGAAAAATCGAAAAATATCGGAATAATCACTTTCAAGGGATCCACTAACCTTGGTTTGAGTCTACCTACAGAAGATGCTCGAAGTGATGACCCTCGACTTGTAAGCACTTGTTAATTCGCTGATGAAAAGACCGTCTAACTTCACTCAACATTTATAGTGTAATTTCTGTACATGCTCGGCGTATTCTTTCTTTCATGTCGTCAGGCGTGGTCCGGCGTGTTTACAAATGTTTACAAGTCGAGGGTCATCACTTCGAGCATCTTCTGTAGGTAGACCCAAACCAAGGTTAGTGGATCCTTTGAAAGTGATTGTTCCGATATTTTTCGATTTTTCGACTATTTTCATACTTTGCATGACTAGAATGACCTTGTGTTGTAGGTCGCTGAATTCGTCTTAAAATCGGTAATAATGTCAGGCGAAAAAAAAATACATGGTTCCATTTAAAAAAGTGGAGTTGACCTTGACGTAGCTTCAGCGCCTCCACCGATAAAAAAAATAGGGTCGTCCAGTATGACGGCCTTCTCGAACACTGAAACTTTTGTCTGAAACATTTTTGGATATGATGAATAGTTTGACTGCTATTGCTCTGTAACAATTTATGTGCCTCACCCTGTATACCCTAACTAATATTATAAATGTGACTTTCTGTCTGTCTGTTTGTTACTCAATCACGCCAAAACGGCTTGATCGATTTCAATGAAATTCAACATGTAGATAGCTTATGGCCTGAGTTAACACATACGATACTTTTCATTCTAATATCTAATATTTTTCTAATCTATACGCCTGATGTTTGTTTCACTATCACGCCTAAACGGCTGAACCGATTTTGATGAAATTTGGCACACATGTAGAGAGTTACGTCGAATAACACATAGGCTATGAAAAATACATCTAATATTTTTCTAATTCTATTCTTCTTCTAAGTATTATTCTTTATTTGATCCCCGAAGGGTTACAAAGGGCTTCCGTTCCATTCGCCGCTCTCCTTTCCTGTCTTTACACTCTATTTTCCTTATTCTACTTATTCGACTTATTGTACTTAATCTACTTAATCCTATCCGCCTCCCTCTTTCTCTTTTCCTCCGTCCATTCGCTCTTATTTATTTATCTGCTTTTCCTTTCCTTCTCGCTCACCGCGATTTCCTCCTATCCGTTCGCCTTTATTTATCTATGTACATTCCGTTCTAATTCTAATATTCGACTCGAATCTAATTCGATTATGAAATTATGCGTTTTATATCATTGTTATCATAGGATACAAACAAATCAAATCTAATTAAAATAGATGATTATATAATATCAAATCTAATATAAATATATATAATATTTTTCTAATTATAACATTCGCGGCATATCTAATGTAATTATCAAATTAAAATTCGTATAGAATCCAACGAATCAAATATAAATCAAATTTGATAAAATCTAACGTCTCTTGTTTTTTTTATTATAATATTTTAAAAAATCTAATGATAAAATTTTAATTCTCATGGAATACGAACAACTAAAATATAATCAAAATCGAATAGAATCTAATAAAATATCACATATTTTACTAAATTCTGAATAAAGTATGACAGCCTTTAAAAAAATAATACATTAAGGGGCATTTTAACACAAATTGCGAGATCCACGCAGACGAAGTCGCGGGTAGAAGCTAGTATATATATTTACATATATGTAAATATAAATTTAAACACACACAAATTCATTTAAGGTGTGTCAACAAAATTGTCCATTTCTTTTCAAGCCTTTCACTTTTGATTACACGGGGAATAGTTTTCCTTTTCTTCTTGTAAAAAGGAAACGCGGGCACAACATTTTGAGGGAAGCCTCGATGGACAAAAAGCCAAAAACAATGAGGCATCCTTCAGGGTTGGTTGCCGGTGCTTTTTTTTCGAAAAGCATCGCAAAATTGTGACAAATTTCAGTCAGCCGTGGGAGATGATAATATTTCTTTCCATTTCTCCTAGGCGAAAATATATACAATTGTAATAAAAAAAAATTAAAGATCCAAAAGAAAAGGATAAGAAGCAAAAATTTTTCTCGACACATCCCAATTTGTGTATACTTATCTTTTCAGATTTCACGCAAATTGATAAATGGGAACAGAGATTTGCACGTGTGCGCTCCGCTATCGAAAGCGCATACTCCCGGGCCTCTGACTCGATTCACGGACGATGAGATGATGATGCAGGAAACTGGTAGGCCAATAATTCTTGTTATTTATGTTCACGCGATATCGCAATGCCGACAAGACATAATAATATCGACCAAAGTGCCGCACATCGTGCCGATTTGTGGTTACAAAAAAATCAACCATACCGATTCATTTTTTTTTAATTTAAAGAAAACCGAACGATTTTTGTTTATGGAAAAAATTCATCGAAACAGATTCATTTTTTAAATCGAAACGGATTTTTTTTCTTATTAAAAAAATCATCGGAAAGAGTCATTTTTTGTTTATCAAAAATGTCAGATTCATTTTATTTTATAAAAAATTCAACGAAACAATTTTTTTTACGAAAAAGATACGTCAAAACAAATTTTTATTTTTTAAATGAAAAAATTGATCGAACCAATCGATTTTCTACACGAAAAAAACTCATCGAAACATTTTTTTTTTTCGATATCCGAATACTCGTACAGTGATACGATTTTATCCCCCTGTCTATTCTATTCTGTTCTGTTTTTACAATTGGGGATTGACAGTGGCGAGACTGGCGAAGGAACAAATAACTCCGCTCGTTCGAAAAATGGAGAAGGAGGGAAAGATCGACGAAACCATACTAAAAATGTTATTCGATAATGGAGTGAGTAATATTATCTCTTGTATTCTACGTGCACCAATAAAATAAATAATAGCCAATCGCCCTCGTGCAAATTCGATACAGCAATGCGTTAGAAAACTCGCGACTGTGAGCCACACTCTGGAGCGGTCTCTGAGGAAATGTAAATAGTGAAATGACAAGTGTGAGGAAAATAAAATAGGATTGTTTAATGCAAAGTCTTGCTTATTTACCTCGAGGTAGGCCAATCAGCATTGCCAAAGTATTGACCAGACTATCCAGGACAATTGGCTATCTTTTCATCTCGTCCTGATAATAAAAAACGTGGAGACGAAACAGATAGAATTTTAATACAATCAATTTGGCAGCTGATGGGTATCGAAATTCCGGAAGACTACGGTGGCACCGGAAGTAACTTTATGACAACGATCCTGGCCGTTGAAGAAATAGCCAAAGTTGACGGAGCGGTCGCTGCCCTCGTAGACATTCACAATACTCTCGTTAATTCGTTAGTTATCAAAGTAGCTAGCAAGGAACAAAAGGAAAAATATTTGCCGCATCTCGCCACGAATTACGTGAGTCTTCTGGTCCCTTATCCTTTTTTCTTTTCTTTCAAAATGCTACAACTGTAGGATTTTTGTATGATATACAGGCTGGAAGTTTCTGTCTGACCGAGCCAGGCGCCGGTTCGGATGCGTTCTCGTTGAAGACCGAGGCCAAGAAGGACGGCTCGGACTATGTGATAAACGGAACTAAAATGTGGATATCGAATTCTGACATTGCGGGCGTGTTTTTGGTATTTGCCAATGCAAATCCTTCGGCGGTGAGTAGTAAAAAAAATGTAAAAATTCATTCTCCGATACTGATATTGTGCCTCGTGGTTACGACTATTAGACAGAACGTGCATGAAAAGAATTGAAAAATAAGAAATCGTTTTTGTTGAAAACGGTAATGTCGATGACGTTTGGGATTCGTAATGTCTAGGAGTTATCGTAGAAACGACAGAAAAGTTTTTTTTTATCCTACACTTTTAGAAAGGTAGCAAAAAAACCAGACTGTTTTATTTTTAATCTTTCAAAACTTTTGTAAAACTGAATTGCTGATCGATGGGGAAATGTCTTCTAGACTGACACGAGATCAACAAAAGTGGATACATTTTCCGTTGAAAAATGAATATCTAAAAATTTGTTTCGCAAGGATTTTTTAACAAATCAAAAAGAAATCACATTCATAAGATTCATATTAGTAAGTCTCGTGTTGTCAACTTCCTCGTTAAAAAAGTTTGTTAAAATAATTAATACCTAAAAAGTTTGTAAAAAAAAATGAAATATATAACTCATATTTATAAGTTGCGTTTTAAATAAATGTTGCTTTCCAAAAGTGCTTCAAAATAATTTACATTTGAACTTTTTGCAAAAGTATATTCCAAGCCTCACATGTATAACGTTTGCAAAAAAATTGCAGTGGAATAATTAATCTTCTCATTGCATAATAAACTTATGCAAAGTACAATGAAATAATTTATATCTACAATTTTAGCCCAAAACAGGCGTGTAAATAATTTGAAAATAAAATTAAGAAAATTAGAATAAAAAAATGTAATTAAAGATGAACTAGACTAATAATCGCAAGGGTTTTCTTCACATAGAGATAACAAAAATTGCTGAAATATAGCTTTAAAAAGATCGCTAAAATAACGAGGTACAAAAACCCGCGTATTAGAAACGTTTTCCACAAAATGTACACGAAAATAATTTGAAAAAATAAAATAAAACAGGGTTATCGCGGAATCTCAACGTTTTTTGTGGAGAGAGACACGCCGGGACTGAGCGTGGCCAAGCCCGAGGATAAATTAGGAATCAAGGCGTCCGGAACGTGTATGGTTCATTTTGAAAACGTCCGGGTAAGTGTATTACGCATTATAATTGATAACAATGTATGGGAATGCTGGTCGACAAAGAGAAAGATGTTTATTGGATTTATCATGCCTTGGGCAAATCTTAATGCAAAATTACAATAACAAAAAGGATTATGATAACAGATTGCACAATACTAACGATAAATGAAAATAAGAATATGAAATGATGAAAAAAAATAATACGATGAATAAAAATAAGAATATTAAAAATATTCATTAAAATGAAAAGAGATAGAGAAGGGGAAAAGTCAAGTAATTTGAAATTCTTTCCAAAAGGTTCCCGAGAGCAATTTGCTCGGCGAGTTCGGCCACGGTTACAAATACGCGGCCGGCTTTTTGAACGAGGGAAGGATCGGGATCGGTGCTCAAATGATTGGGATGGCTCAAGGTTGCCTCGACGCAACGATACCCTACACTCTTGAGAGGAAACAATTCGGACAGGACATATTCTCCTTCCAGGTTAATAAGCTCGTAAAAAAGTTTCGACTGACCCTACAAACCTTTTGCGCTACTCGTGATATCGTAACTGCAAAGAAATAGCTGACCAAGTGCGTGTTAAAGTCACGTGACCGAGGGTTCCGGACCTGGAGGAATTATTTTTTTTCCTCCGTGACGATCAAGCATGCCGTTTCAATGATTTTCGTAAAGGACAGGAGATAATCACTTCGTGAGAATTAAGAGCTAAAATAATATTGAGAAGAGTTTAAAAAAAAACAATAATTTTGGTGTTCAACGAGAGAAGGCGAAGATTTTTTCGCCAAATTACAAGTTGGGTTCGATTTAGTAGGGGATGATGCCCTCATCGGATAAATAGTTACATATTTAGTGTCGTTAGCTCAGAGAAAAGGCTGCAAAATTGCTACATTTTTTTACTGAATTTTTTTTCGAACATTTTTTAAAGTCGCTTCGCTATATTTTTCCTGCTATCTTTACCAAACCCTCCTTCAGCCAGATTTTTTTTTCTTTTTTTCAATTTTCAGCTACTACGTTCGGCTTATAAGTGGCATAAACTTTTTTTGTATTTTTGGGCATACAATTTCTCTATGGCCGTATTTTTTTGTACTTCGACGCATACATTTCTTGATATTTTTGGGCATACAGCTTTATGTAATTATTATATGTTTTTATAATCGAGTATCACCCCCACAACATACGTGATGGCATTAAAAAAATCTGCGCACCAAAATTGTTGTGTTTTTATATATTTTTTTTAATTATTATTTTAGCACTTTTTGTGGACAAGATAGAGATATCCTCGATTCTCAATTCACGTGCCTATGTCCTAGAGTTCAGAGTTATGAGGTTGTGACGTACACACAGAGGAGAAGATATTCTCACCAAAGGGGTTCTGTTTTGCCACTGCAAAGAACCCAATTCAATGTCTGCCGGTTCCTACCATTTTTTTTTCCCGATTACGTGAACGTACCGTTACTTTTTTGAGTACCGTTTCCCCGTAACCCAATCGCAAAGCGACGTAGACAACTCGAGCACACTTCTCTCGCGGGTCTTCAGAGGTTCGCGCCTCTTCCGGTCTCTCGTGCGACAACCGATCTGACGCATTTTTTCGTTACAGTCGATGCAGCATCAGATTGCCCAAGTGGCGACGGATCTCGAGGCTGCGCGATTGCTCGTTTACAACGCGGCTAGGATGGTCGAGGCCAAGCAGGAATTCTTGAAAGAGGCCGCAATGGCAAAACTCGTTGCATCCGGTGAGTACGGCGAATACGTTGCTGCGAAAAGAGAGAAGAAAAATAATCATTGATCTCGCGAAGCTGCGAGGAGAGGGAAACCTTTTTACGTAGCCACTAGGAACCCTTATAATTGCCTCATATCCGTTTGTCCGTCACGGCCGAGCGCCCCGCCTCCCCTCTATTCTCGTAATTCTTTCGCTTGAAAATTTGAAATACATGACGCATTTAGCGAGTACTCTCAACTAAAATTAACGCGGTTACTGTACAATAATTTATTCAGGAAAAAAATGAAATAAACACGGGTTTCAATACTTCGTTGTTGGTTAATTGTTGGATATTTTTTTATGCGGTTTTAAAAAAATACCGTTTTTAATCAAAAGCAGGAAAACATTAAGGGAGGGAGATCCCTTTAGGAAGCCAAAAATAAGCGAGTTAAAATTTTTTTTTGTGTCGAAACTATTTATTCTACATCATTGAAATTTAATGTACATATTATTACATCTTGTAATTGACCAGGAAAAACTCTTTTTTTTAATATATAAAAATGGCGGCTATACGACACTTGCCGCCTGAGTTGTTACACGGCGTACAACCTAGCCTCTGGTGCATTGATCTGAAACATCAAAGCCAAAAAGTTTTAGATTTCTAAGATCCACACACTCTATGTGAACCTAAAAAATCCAAAGAAAAGTGAAAGTTTGAAGAAGAGTACGTATTTGAAAAAAAATGTTCTATTCATTATGAAATTTTTGTTACAGTATTTTTTTTAAACAATTTTCAAGGAACTTCAGGTTCACATAGACGGTCATTGTACTATCTAAAAGTATACAAAATTTCAAAATGATCGATTAGATAGTTTTTGAGTTATCTTGTACGAGGTTTACGAAAAAGTGGTTTTCAAGAAAACGCGTTTAAAGTTTTAAGACTCCAAAATTTTGTGACTAAATGACCTACCGATTAATCTACAATTCTTGGACCATAAAATAGTTCCTCAGCTTTCTTATAGAGTTCATTTTCGGCCATAAGCGCTTCTTTACGTTCGAAAGATATCTCCCTCTTACTTGGCGAGCTCTTCAGAGTAATCACGTTTTATCGCTGTGTGGAAGGTACAATCCCAGACAAAAGTGGCCAAAATTTCAAATTTTCGTATATACGTCCTTCTTGTAAAATACGATAATATTGAAGTTTGCATCATGGGAACACAACGAAATTTTCGAAGCTCTATTTTTTTCCACATATTTAGGCCACCAAAGTTACTCAAACGTTTTTCAGCATCCTTATTAGAGATATTCAGTCTAAAAATGGGAGGTAAAAGTTATGAATGAAAATGAAAAAGTGGAAATAAAGAACTTTCGTGGCATTCCAACGATACAAACTTCAACATCCTAAAATACGATCAGTCATAATTGACACGATATGAATGTGAAGCCTGAAGTATTAAAGCGAAACTTAAAGCGAAACACAACTGACGTTTTTTTTTTCTCTCGTCGCAGAAACGGCTCTCAAGGTGACCGCGAAGTGCATAGACTTCATGGGCGGTGTTGGATTCACGACGGACTTCCCCCAGGAGAAATACTTCAGAGACTGCAAAATCGGGACGATCTACGAGGGAACGAGCAACATGCAGCTCTCGACGATAGCCAAGTGTATACGAAAGGCGTACACGATGTGATACGCGAATCTTAAAAAATTCCCAACAACTTCCGTTCATTCCGACCGTCGAAGGCTCGTGTTTTTTTGTTTTTTAATTTTTATTCCCGAACGATTCGTCGAATCTTTCGAGCATCATTTTAACGAAGCTCGCAACGAGCCTTTGTCAAACGCTTTTAGCAATTTCACAATTAACGTAACATGTGTGTTTTTATATACATATGAATAAATATATTATACACCGTATGCTCGTAATAGCGAGCACTACTTCCTGTCCTGTCGCGATTACTTTGGATCGTGCGGTAACTTGAAGCCAACGAGATCGGCGGTTTCACGAACGCTGCGTTCACCGCAACCGCCGTATTCCACACGAATTTCATTACGTTTTCTCTGCGACGTGAGATAACACTTGTACGTAGCGGCGAGATGCTGAAGCTCCTCCCGAGCTTTGCACAAGACCTCGGAAGTGTCCTTGTGAGCTCTCGCTTGCTCCATGATGTAACGCACCATTCCGTTGTCGCAGGATACCTTTTTGTCGGACGAGATCATTCTTATCTCCCTCACAAGGGCACGTATGAGCTTCAGGTTTTCCCTCATCGTCGCTGAGATGGAGAATAGCGATCAGCACAGTACCTGGGAAAACAAGGCAAAGGTATGAACGTGGTGAAAATAAAACTGTTACGATTCCGATGAAACAGTTATACGATAGAGTGTAATTTTACACTATTCTGCAATTTGGAAAATATCAGGAGTGATTTTCGCTCACATTGGCTGGGAACAAAATGTGACACGTTCATGTAAAAAATTCACGGATTCCTATGCGTTTGCGGATGGAGCTTCTAACAAAACGACTTTACCCAGCTAACGAATTTTTAGCTTTACACGTAGTCGAAATTTCCATTGTTGAAATGCAACGATTTTTGTTTTTTCTTTCCCCATTTTTTATTTCTTTATTTTTATTATTATCAAAGACCTTTCTTTTACGGTCGTGAATCTCTTACGAACATAAGTGAAAATATTCGAGTGATTTTCATAGCCCAAAACGATCAAAAAGACAATTATTCATTGAAAAGAATTAATTTTTGTTGTGTTCTGCAAACTTTAATATCGTGGTAATGCTAATCATTACCACGTTAGTACATAGTCCTACGCTCGCCGTCTAAGCGCTGCCGTTAAGAGGCTTGCATAAGCTTGAAGTTTCAAAAATACGTTCTTTTTTTTATCGTCTAGTTTTATAGCTTCGGGTCTTCACTTTAATTTACTACAAAGAATTTCGAAAAATTCTAAAGATTGATCGAGTTGTAACGATTTTTGTGAAAGCTCAGATAGCCCACTGCGCTAGAGCTGCCGATTGGCATCCAATGGCGAAATACAAATGAAGCCTAACGAAAGCTGACCCATAACGCTTCCGTAAAAAAGTGTGCTGAACCTGTCGACTTCGAATTTACTTCTACAGCACAAACAGTACAAATATGCTCGAGTTTTCATACACATTCCCCTGTGCGTATTATGCGCAGGGCGGGAAAAATATTCAGAAATGATCCGAGATAATTGAGCATGTTCTCGCGCTACCTTAAGGTATTCCTCTGCGGAGGGCCGTATTTTGCGGACGCATAAGCAGGGCCCTTGTGAATTATAAGTAGATTACAGTGACGCTTAATGAAAATAAGTTACAGTCAATTGTTATACTCAACGATCAACTGTAATCCAAAATTTCGCATAAATTTTGTAGATTTAGACATTTTTTTATTTTCTCTGAAAAGTCGCGATTATGAAAATTCTTCTGCTGGGTATATTTTTCTAGGTTTCATCATTGATAATTTCTTTAAGGAGGTTGGAGCGGTACAGTTGAGTTAAATGACGGTTTATGAGTTTTATTTTCAACAAACCTCAAACAAAATGCATACGAGGTATAGATTTATTCTGCAGAAGCTAAGTTTTCATAAAATATAAGATTAAAGGGCAAAATTATACGTTTTTATACTTTTATTACATGAAAAAGAAAAACTGTTGTGTCACTAGCAACTGAAAAAGTATAACATTGTCGATGATTATTGTGAACGAGTCGTAATCTTTTATCAAACCTTGAAGGTTCAATGTTGAATATATATATATTGCCTAAATCTTTACACAGGTTTAGTTTACGTTAATCCATTGTTAAATATGGTTTATCTTAGTGCAAGATACCCAAAAAAATGTAACATAAATTAGGCGATTTTTAAAGTCGTAATTTTTTGTTAAAAGTTTGACAACTCGGTTTCAAAAATTTTACTAATATACTGGGATGTATTTTTTCTTAATTGTAGACGAAAATCATTTAATTGTTAAATATTCCGGTTCGCGAAAGGAATACCTTAATGCTTCTCGACAGGCGACTTCGAACGCCGAACGAATTCGCAATTTTCCACTCGATACTTTGGCGATTCTCGACGGTCCCAATAATTCGTTGGCACTCTAGCAAGATTCTCTCGACAGAAAATATGGATGGAACTACCGTTGAAGACTTCCTCGTACTCAAAGTTGTTTCTCAACTGGATCTCGACGGTGTAAGGATTTATTCTGGAGATGTAATTGGCGGATTCTTCGAGATCCCTGGAAAACGAGGAATCCACGAGTTCGCCGAAGCTGTTGGACAGTACCAGACAATTGGCCAAGTTTTCAGGGCTCCAATTGGCATAGATGAAGTTATTCGTCAGCTGATAGGGACAATGGGGCATGTAAACGAGGCTCGTTCTGCCTTCGATCGTACGCTTAGCCTCTTCGTTGTCGTCTATCACTCTCACACCAAAATCCTTGAGGATCTCTAGCTCGGGCTTGAAGAAAAGAGGATCGTACGAGTAGACGTCGCTGCGATAGCGAGATTTTATCGCTAAGACCGCGGCTAACTGGAATTTCGACGCTCTGGATTGAGAAAAATTTCCCAAACCATAGCATACCACGTCCGACAGATCGTAGGCCTTGATCAGGCTCAAAGCTTCGTCCAGTCCACGGAACAAAATATTTCCATATTCGGAATCCTCAACGAGCTCTACAGCGCTGGATATCGCCCTGTAACAATCTCTGCGTTGATACGATTTCCTACTGTCAACTGTGTACATTCCCCAATAGGTTGGTACCGCACGAATGAGAAAAACAACAGAATTTCATTCTGCTATAACGAATTATGGAATAAATGCGTAGCAAATGTTTATGACAATTTCCAAGAAGTTTCTTTTGTACATACACTTTTTTGTTACGTTTCTTTTTACTTTTATGCATACAATTTTTTATTATACTTTTATGTACGTAAGACACAAATTCGAGTTATGACGATTTTTGCGAAGGATCAGATCACCCGCTCACTGCAACTACGGTTTTTCTTTTGCGTTTTTCACGAAACTATGTTTTGTAAAATGGTGCAAATCATGTATCAAAATCTTTTTGCTCCGTTTGCTTCAAACTCGGACAGAGTTTACAACATTCTCTATCGTATGACACAATTATTTTTAATATATTTATCCATTTGTTGATAACAAATGCTTGAAGTCATTTCATTTTTGTCAAAAATCAAACTTTTTTTCTACAGCTTTCTATTTTCATAATTTTGGAAATTTCTTCAAAGTATCCAGTCATATGAAAGTTTTATTATTATACTAAAAGTACATTTATCCATTTTTCAGCTCAGATTACCCTTTTAGCGAGAACCATCTGCATCAATTGGCCATGAGGCAACGGTGTTACTTTGTTTGAATAATAACTTAATTGTTTATCAATTTAAAAAAAATCCAACTTGGCAAGACTATGTATAAATTGAGTTTAAAATCCTGATCTCGTCATCCCAATGCTCTCATCAGAAATAATTTTCAAAATCAACCTGTTCGTTGGACCCGAAGCTTATATCGACTCGTTAAGTGGAACGTAACGCTAAGCTGCATGGGGACGATTAGTTTTGGTTTATCCAAAACTACACACGCTGTCGAAAAATTACTGTAGAAAAAATATCATGATTCATGAGACTTTTCTTCCGTAATCTACACGATTCGATATTTCCCGTCGTCGAAATAAATATTTCGGAACAATCTAACCTCAAACCTCGGTCTTTTTCGGTTCTACAAAATGCCCGATTTTCGATAAATTACGCATTGTGGATAAAAAGAATTGGCTGTTTTCGTGAAAATATCTCGTAAATTATTGTGCCGGAGTCCTTACCGTCTTACTCGTTCGATATCGATTTCGGGATCTTCCGAACTATCGTCCTGGCCAGCCGCAGTCAATCGATGCACTCCCCTCAGAAACCTATTGGATTTTCTGCGTCGGGTTACAACTTTAAACTCATCGAGAACTGACATTCTACTTGCGCACAACCTTACTCTAAGCTTCTGACATTTATGGATTTACAACTTAAACGCATTATAATCAGTTACCTGCGCTGTTATAACCTCTCTTTTTCGAGTTAAGGAGAGAGATACGTCACAATTTCCCCAATTCTCAATTGAACCCAAGTAGGTTAGGATTCGCACAACAGTGAATTTATCAATACGCTAGTCAGTGCACAACCTAACCTCACTAAAGCCTGTTTTCATAGACTCAAATCTCAAGAAGACTAAATCTAAACTCTTTTTATTGTTATCTATTATTAATGCAATGCCTGTATGGTTGAAGCATTATCTTTCGAGGCAAGTAACTTATTGAATCGAAAGTCGCAATAGGCTTCTAAAACGCATCGGGCAAGAGGCGGCGCAACTTTATTTTTTACACCAGAAAAGAGATTTTGGCCTTAAAGGGTGAAGATGTACGCCTTTCTTTGTGCAGATTGTGCAGTTTAGTTCATTCTTGTACGTTTCAGCTTTTTCGGTTTTTTTTTGTTATACCGTATAATATTTAAAAAATAGTTTTTTGCAAGATCGATCTTGTACATTTCGATTTTTTGTAGAATCAATTCTCAATCGTCCGATTTAGAATCGATCGCGAAATCGATCTTTTTCAGAAGATCGAACATTGCTACTGTACATCATGCCGCACGATGTGCAGTGAACTTCACACGAGTGGGAAAATTCACCTCCAGTTCAGCCGAACATTTCTTACAGTAAGAGCGATTTTTTTCAAAATCGCATCGACCTACAAGGTCAGCGAAACGAAAACACGTCGCTCGTTTTCCGGCAGAATGAGAGTGAAACGTTAAAAAAAAAGAAATAAAGCATAACATCTGCGATAAATCGGATTTATAACAAGTCACGTTTAAAAACGAGTCAGCGCGATGATCAAGGGGTAAGTGCGAGAAGCCTGAGATACCGAAAAACCGTAAGTTTCGTGTTGTTTCATAGGTTATGTGTCATAACCTAAAAAGCGTTTTCGCCTCCAGGTGTTCCTTGCTGAGTTTTCGTAGCTCGAGACTAACATGCCTGGAGGTCGTACGTTTCGCGGGTACGTCGTCATTGACGAGGACAGAGGAGAGGCTTCGGAGAAGCGCTCTCTTCGACGAAGAGATGAAGCGACAGCGAGCGGCCGTTGGAAGGATAGATAAGATCCAGGTGAAATTTACCAATTGGGAGGAAAAAGTTACGCTGTTGATGAACAAGAATCTATCGACGCCACACGATTGTGCTCGTCACATGTCCGAAGGTACAGCCAAACTGTCAGCCTTGGCACTCGTCAATGGAACCCACTGGGACATGCACAGGCCG
Organism: Ophion ventricosus; assembly: GCA_963932345.1. Taxonomy (NCBI): domain Eukaryota; kingdom Metazoa; phylum Arthropoda; class Insecta; order Hymenoptera; family Ichneumonidae; genus Ophion; species Ophion ventricosus. Next base: position 6,780,763 of record OZ010713.1, read on the forward strand.
CTGGTGGAAGCGTGCGATTTGGAATTCGCGACTATGAGAACGCCTGGTGACAAGAGCGTCAACAATGCATTTTGGCGTACTTGTTCACTCGTTCTGGGCTCAGTGATCGAGAGCGCCTTCAAGGATGACTTTGAAGTTCACCTGCACAGTTTTCTTGGGCCCAACTTAAAGTCGGGAAGTTTCATCTACGATGTTCAGATGGGACTGGAGGATTGGCGACCGACCCAGGCGGAGATGCGAGCCTTGTCGTCTATGTTCGTCAGAGTGGCACAAGCCGAATTGCCGGTGGAGCGCCTAGTGGCCAATCCGGAATTAGCGCTCGACATGTTCAGGGCTAATCCTCACAAGACCAAACAGATACCCGACATAGCCAGCAGCAATGAGAACAAGATAGTGCTGTATCGAATCGGCGACTACGTAGACATCAGCAAGGGACCGGTCATTGGGAACACCGGGCTCATCGGGCGTTCCACCATCGCTGCAGTGCACAAAATTCACACGGAGGCTGGCGACGGTTTGCTCTACAGATTCCAGGGTGTCGCTATACCTGCCGGTATTCTACTCAATCACTTCACCTTCGGTATACTCGAGGAGCGCGCCAAAAAACTCAATCAAACGGTTTGGATGCCTCAAAGGGTGAGCGACGAGAGCGAGGAGAATTTGGTCATGGCCGCTAACAATTAGCTCAGGTAAAAAAAAAACCCGTTCTCCGACGAACGTAAACCTTTGTAATTTCGTTTCGTAAAACTTTCGTGTAAATAAAACAAAAAAAAAAGATGAAAAAAAGGGAAGCAAAAAGTCGAGAGTTTCGACGTTGAGGGGAAAAAAAAAACGCGTGTACGGCTCCCGAGGATCGCGATGATCGCCTCGAGAGAAAGCTCGTCTTGAGAGTCTGCAATGTCGTTCGGAGACGATTGGGACGAACAGGGTCGAATAAATAATTGCCGTAAGCGAGATTTCAGTCAGTGAGAAAGACGTTGTTCCTGATCCGATCGTTTGCGACGCGAATGCGAAGGTCCCCGTTGCTCCCACATGAAACTTCCGGGTAATCGGTTCGCCGCTGACGCAGGACACGATATATTCAGCTTGTAATAGATTTCTTGATATTCATGATCCTGGCAGATCGTAGTCTCGTCGCATGAATCCGGTGAGAGCACCGGCCGATCAAACTTGTCGTCGATTGCCGGCGCTCGCGCCATCAACGGGGATTCCTGACGATCGTCGAGCTCGCTCGTACGCAGACTCGGGATAACGGCGAGGGGCGCGAGATCGCCCGAGCAACGTAGCTCGACTCTTATGACGAGATCAAAAGTCGGGGCTCCTCGTCTCAAGGCGACCGTGACGTTTCGATTCTCGGCACTCTCCTCCTCGTCGTCGTCTATTGAGCGAGGGAACGAAAGTTATAAGGACGTCTAGGTGTCATGGCCGGGCGAAATTTAAGTTTAACACGATACGATGTAGAATACTTTCTATTTACAATGTTAAAATTTGCATCGTTGGAGTGCAAAGAAAATGTGTTTCCATTTTTTTTGCCGATTTAGGCTCTGAAAGTCACCCAAACGTTTTTACAAATTCTTATTAGAAAGTTACCACTTCAATTTGCAAAAAGATTTTGGATAATGAGAAAAATAAAGGAATGAAAAAGTAACAAAAAAATTCATTGCACTCGAACGATGCAAACTTCAACGTATCGAGACTCTTCAAAGCTTTGCTCTTTTTTCGCGACCAATTTCGACGGCCATCGTGTTTGGTACAAATCAAGGCCGCGCGGTGGCGTGCAGGATGCCGGAAGAACTATGCATCATCAAAGAGCCGCGCTATCTCTTACCAGCTGCTTCGTCATCTTGGCCGGATTCGTCCGACGAAGATACGCCCGTATCGCGTCCAATGTGCTTGAATTTGCTCTCGTATGCGTACTTGTTCATATTTCCGTAGTAAAAGAAGCGTCCGGCGTAAACACCGTAGCCAGAATACGTGGAGGCAGGTGGTGGTCTCGGTGGTTGTTGATTATGAACCGCAGGATTACGGGCTGCTCTTCTTCCGCCCTCACCGATCGCACGGCTCGTTCGTAGCAACAAGTCTCTCTCAAAATGCGATTTCTCAAAGTGATGCTCATTGACACTTCCGACGAGGCGACGCAATCGAAGATACATGAATCGCTGATCCTCGCGCCAGGAATTCTCGTCGGGTGCGCACGGTACTTGGAGACAGGTGAACCAAGCTCGTCGCAGCACGTATCGCAGGCCCATCGTCACGATTACGTCTTCGGGGCCGCTGCCGCCGATTCTTGTCATCTGGCTGGGCGGGGACGAGGAACCTCCAGGATTCGTTTCTCTCAACGGCGATCTCGTTCGTCCGGATGATGATACGTGAAAACGGGTTATCTCCCGTCCAACCGCCAGACAATCCAACACGTCGATGGCTTTGCAACCGGACACCAGGGCTGATCTTCGGATTCATACGTGTGCCAGAGATATCGAAAGATTTTTAGATAAGAGCCTTTAACGACCGAGCCCCCAAGTGGGCGAGAGAGACAACTGTTTTGAAGATTCGTAGTTTTCGCCTGAACAAGCGATACTTCGGGAAAAGATTTCCCGTCTTTACCAAACTTTAAGCGAGCATTCCAGTCGAAAGATTTGAAAAATCAGTTCTTTTGAAGCATAGACTTTAAAGAATATGTCCACAAAAGAATATTTCAAAATTTCCGATATTTACAAAGTTATAGCGATTTGAATACGGCCGGATTAAGAGGCCGCGGGGGGAGGGGGGGGGGGGCGAATCGGACAATGGTCTACGGTCAACAGTCTCCGTCTATGGGTCATTTACTACTTGTTACGAAGATGTTTAGGCTCAGAAACACAAAATAATAATGCATCTGCAGGGAAGGACGCACTTCAGAAAATTATCATTTCGAAATCGAGGAAGACATACTTTACGAGGCAGGAATAGCCGATTAATATATCGTAAGTATAACATGCCATACCACTTAAATTGTTGCGATTATCTCGAATTGTAATCAAAACTTCAAACGCTTTTTTCTCGAAACTACTTTTTTCGATCTGATTGACATTAAATCTCGAGTTCTATCCAACCGATTGACTTCAAATTTGGTATGGACCTTCAGTAAATGTCCCTCTATCTTCCCTACTATGGGCATTGCAATATTATTATGATTACTATTTAAAAAAAATTTGAACCTTGAAAAAGTAAGGCGAAAAATTAACTTTTTTCAGACAGCCGTCATTAAATAGTACATTATGATACAAGTACGAAAAAACTTTTTCTAACGAGCGTGAGTTTGCAGCTGAAGCCGAGGGCGAGTTTTTTTTTTCTTTGCACAACATTTTTTTCCTAACTTCTTGGAACATCAATAAAAAGACTATAAAAAATGGATAGTGAAAATATGTTTTTTTTTGTTGCCAGAAATTTAGACCGCGAGATGCGAATACCCCCTTAAGTCGATTGCTCAGGGGAGAACGTGAAAAAGAATTTTATGTCTCTATCACGGGGGTCACGGCTCGGACGGTATGCCGGAGCATCTAGAATAGGAACATTTTGGAGCAGTGAAGCACGGAACCGCGTACTTCTTCATACGGTAGATTGGTCTTTTATTCACATGGCTTCATCTCACATCCCCTGTTCTCTCCTTTGTTCCCAGAATCTATTTTCTTTGCACAAGATTAAGGTAGTACGAGCACGTACTTGTTTATTGGGTCGCTACTTAATGTTTTTTTATACCTTGGGGATAATGCACAGAGGCGTGTGTCTAACAAGGGGTCCTTGCCAAGCACGCAATCGATTTCGGGACGTCCTTTCAGGATAGTGTAGGGTTCGGTCCGAAGTATCACCCCCTGCTACCGTTTACCCTGGTGGGCCCTCGTTTTCGCGAAATCGACCAAAGAAAATTTGTGGGACGATTTTTGAACCTCGAAAATAACAAGAATTTTCGAAGCGGCGCGATAGCTGAGCGGTTAAGGTCTTCGGCTACTACGCTGCTGGTTTTGGGTTTGAGTCCTGCTATCGCTATTTTCTTTGTTCAGTCGAAATGCTTGTAAACGTTATTTTTATTTATTTACTTTAATTTAAATCCAACTTTTTTGTATTGCGTTTAGAATTCTTGCCCGCGTGATTGTAATCACCGTTTCAAAAATGTTGTATAAAACTATTGCTCACTTTTGTTTTATTGTTCTTATATATTTTCTTTGTTTAAATGAATTTTCTTCTATAGGTTGATATTTTCGTCTGTATTAATACAATTATTATTTTATTTGCGATTTTCATTTGAATTTTGGTTTTCTACGATTCCTTTTTTCGTTTACATACACCTTCCCACATAATGTGAATATAGTGTTTTGTATTTTCATTTAATCGACAGAGCGATCATTTTTTCTTTTCCTCATATTAACAATAATAGAAGTTAATGGAAACAATTTTAAAAAGCGAGCAATAATTACAAACTAGACGAAAAATATAAGAAAAAAAATTGGATATACAAAATTTTTGAAACGGTGATTACAATCACGCGGGAAAGAATTCTAAACGCAATATAAAAAAGTTGGATTTAAATTAAAAGAAATAAATAAAAATAACGTTTACAAGCGTTTCGATGGAAACAAAAAAAAAATAGCGGTAGCAGGCCTCGAACCCAAAACCAGCAGCGTACTAGCCGAAGACCTTAACCGCTAGGCTATCTCGCCGCTTCGAAAATTCTTGTTATTTTCGAGGTTCAAAAATCGTCACACAAATTTTGTTTGGTCGATTTCGCGAAAACGAGGGCCCACCAGGGTGAACAGTGGCAGGTGGCTGACACCTGGGACCGAACCCTACACTACCCTGAAAGGACGTCCCGAAATCGATTGCGTGCCTGGCAAGGTCCCCTTGTAAAAATTCAAGCGATTTAGCGGCTGTTTGGGGCTAAACAAATAAATAATGTTGGACAGTTTAGCGTGGTTTGTTATGGAAAAGGAGTCATGACCGTTCTCTCATTCAGTTTTATTCGTATTACGCAATTAGATGAATACAGGAACAAAAAGCGCAACGTGTGTTGAAAGGAAATCGAGAATTATAGTGGCACTGGAAAAAAATCGCATTCACCGAATGTTTCAATGAGAATTCTGTAGTTAACGGCAGCGACTGGTCCTGCGAGTGTAGGACTCACTTTGAACCGAGACAGTAACGCTATGGATTCGGGACCATTGATCAATTAGCCATGCCAAGTCGTTATGTGAGAACGACAGCCCGAAAACACAATAAAAATTGTCAAATTCACAAGAGAGTACATCACTTGCAAACTTATAGTCAAGCGTGAAATTATAATAAATTTGCTACGTTTGAATACATTTTGCAGGTTTATTTTCACGCGTTAACTTTTTCTCCCAGCCAATCAATGTGCATTGAAACGGCTCCTCTCTTAATATTTTATAGATTTCGATGCACAGAATCAAGTGATTTTACGCACATGTAAAATTATACTTCATCATATTACGATTTTATCGATATTAAAATAGGGCTATTCGAAAATTTGAATGGTGAAACTCTCTTCTGACAAGTCACTGTGCATGTACTACCTTAAACCGATTACAAAACTTCGTTCGAAGTTCAACGTCAAATATTCCCCGACGATGTTGAAGCTAGCACTCTTGAAATGCATGGTGTAGAAGTTTGCATGGTTGGAACGCAACGAAAGCTCTTACATTTTATTTTCCTCATTTTTTAAATTATTATTGAAGATCTCTTTTTTATGGATTTATATTGTAAATTGCTAAGTATCTTAAAAAAAGTTTGAGGCATGTTTGTAGACAAAATTTGCCAAAAGAAATTGAAGGAGTTCAGAAAGATTAATTTTCATTGCATTCCAACGATGCAAAGTTCAACCTCATTGAAATGCAACGAATTTCTTTTTCTAATGGTCCTAAAATTTTTCCTAGCACATTCAAACTACGAAATTCACTGAAACGTTTTTTACAATCCTTTTCAGAGATCTACAGCATTAATTTACGAAAAAGAAAAACAAATTTTGGACAATAAAGAAATAAGGAAATAAAAATTTTCGTCACAAACCCAAAGAAACTTCAGCACTATCTTCTCCATGCGTTTACCTGTTCACTTTGCATTCGGAGACCTTTTCGAAATAATTCATAAAACGTTTGCAGAGAGCGACGAAGGACACGACACGAGGCGAGGAGATCGGGCTGTTGATGATCTCCTCGTAGCTTATCGTGGCAACTCCTCTGGCTCGACTCTCGCTCGTGCCGGAGCTTGACAAGGCGCGCGGTCGATTACGAGCCATATCGAGAACGGCGCTCAACTCGTCCAGCAAACTTCCGGCGTAGAAGCAGACGCGATTGAAATTTGCGGATTTTGGCGGATGCGTGTATCTCCACGTGACGGCTTTGAGCATTTTGTACTGGGCCCTGACGAGCTCGAGGACGTTGAATGCTCTGCTCCACACGAACAGGTCCAAATCTGTTCCTGCTCTCGACAGTCTCGTCGCCTCGATGTGACTCATCGTTGCATCCAGTCGCGCACCCGCTGCGAGAAAAGCGCCATTCAGTACCGACGTTGCGATAGTCGAAAATCGCCTGCAACAAAATTCCAATTAATATTCATACCCTCGTGCATAATAATTTTTAAAAAAAACTCGTGCTTCGCGAAGGGTTTATTTTTTTCTTTGCATGTCAATAGTTCAAATAGTTTGAATTTTGGAACTCCACTCCAAAAGCGGTAGGAATTATCGATATTTTTGAAGTTTCTTATCGCTTGAAAAATGCTGTAACGATTAATATTATGGAAGAGGAAGAGCTGCAAAGCTAAATAAATTTTTATTGTACAATAACACTGGCCCAAAATGCTACTGGAGTTTTCATCGTTGGGACACAACGAAAACTCGCATTTATATTTTTATTTCTTCACTTATATTATTCTACAAATGTTTTTTTGCATATTCGAACTGTGGATCTGTGAATATGCGAGTCAAAAAATTATTAAGGCATTTTCGTAGCTAAGTTGTCTCAATGGGAATTCGAGCATTTGAAAAATAATCTTTTTTTTTGCATTCCAATGACGCAAAGTTCTATTTCATGACGCGAAAACATTTAATGTACAAGTTTATTTTACATGACGTTGAAGTTTGCATCGTTTAAACGCAACGATGTTTTTTCTTTATTTTTATTATTATTAAAAGCTTTTTTTTTTGCAGATTGAGATCGTAAATCTATATACGTAGAATAAAACTATAAACGTTCCGTGTCTGTTAATGGCCCAATTTGGATGGAGCTTTAAGAAGAATATAGGGCTTAACTTCAAGTAACGATTAGTTTTTATTTCATCGCAATCGGCTCGCTCTATCAAAGAATATGCTAATTTGAAGTTTTCGAAAATCTACGCATATGAAGTCGTGGACACGGCTAGTCTTCAATAAGAATACGTAAAAACGTTTGAGCGATCTTCACAGCCTGAGTCGGCCAAAAAAATTTGAGTTATTGAGAACAATTAATTTTCGTTGAGTTCCAGCGATGCAAACTTCAACGTCATCATTTTACAACAATGGTAGTAACCCAAATAAACTTGGGATCGTTTGGGTTTGTATTCTACAAACATTTAAGCTCCCTCTTTTATAATATTAATTGTTTTATCATTTTTAAGGTGTTACTGGATGGACCGGCGGGCAAAAAATTTGTCCAAAACAGGCAAATCGTGGATTTACAAGTCTAGAACATGTCGTACATGTTTAGCCTTACAAATAGCTAATTTAATAATAAATTAACACTTAGAAATGTTAATTTTCGACTTTTAATAATAATTGAGGTCAAATTCGACGATATTGCCCGGTGCTTGACTGAGGTTTTATCAGTGGCTGTAGATCTGTTTCATCTGTCCAACGAAAAAAATTTCTTAATTTTTAAATTTAATTAATACGTTCAGATCTTATTATTATCAATAATTACCCAAAAACTCAATATATATTGAGTTTTCCAATGATTGCTATCAATTCATCGTTAAAAAAGGCGATACTCCCCATTACTTTCATTAATTTATCGACAATTACTCAGTCGATTTATTTGAAACTTAGCACAATCAATCGCTTGATTCTAAATCTTGATGGTATATTTTCAGAATTTACGACGATTTAGTTCCATTCGTTTTGCAACTATTAACGTCTGCAGAAGCTGTTTTCCCATAAGCGACCGTGTTAAATTCATATGTTTATAACTACTAAATTATTTAGTGAAAAATTCAAAAATAATTAATGTATTATTCTAGAAAGAACTATAATTCCTCAAATTTTCAAGAATTTTTGCGATTTTTTAATATCCATCCAGTAATACCTTAAGTGATAAGAATCATTGAGCACAATATTCCAACCGATTTTTCGATAGAGCCCCAATTTGGAACATTAATCTTTTTTGTTATTTAATTTTTATTTATTTATGCGTGGGTAATTATTCCCATTCATATATAATTCAGAAACTTTCCTCTAATATTGCTATGTAAAAACTGCGCAACTGCCCTTATCTACGTAAGGACAATTACGACGGGATAATTATTAATCCTCGTATAAACAATCGCAGAATACGAAGAAAATCAAAAGTCTCGCTCAGGCATGAACGAAAAATCGATTTTTCTCCTCGCATAAATTTAGGTACTGGTTATAAGATATTTTTTATTAGGCAACTTATGATAAGCTGTATAAGTGCCAACACTCGGTTGGGTGACCGCTCAGCCGCGCACTGGCTTGCGCGCCACCTACCGAGCAGGCGATAATTTTACTGAGTTTCCGATGGTAACGCAACAACTGACAGTGAAAATATAAACCCCCGTATCGGCATAAGTTTTCCACAGTTTCCCTGTGCCCTCGTGCTGATGCGATACAGTAGTGCATTGGGGGACAAGTGGCTGCGGGCAACATTCTAGGGGATTTATGAGGAACTGGAAATAGTGCTGACAAGATTGGGGTCAAAGGGATGGGGTCGCAAAAGCCCGCAAGCGCTTAAGGAGTAATAAAGGCGAGGCGAGAGAGAGATAGAATAAGAGAAGAAGAAAGTACAAAGACGAGAATATCTGCATATGCTAACCTAGACACCAAGCGAATCGATGCAGACACGTCGCCAAACGGCAACAGACGGAATATCATCTCCAAAACTTCCGGCGGAAGATTTTCGAGTCTGTACTCGGCTCTGCTACTCGCATTTTTCTCATGCTCTTCTCCGTCATTTCGTTTCTTATTTATCACCGCAGAGCTGGGCGATTCAGATTTTGTTCTTCTCTGTCTCTTGCGTCTCGTATTCATAGTCAAAAAGCTGCAAACAACAGCAGCAGCAGCAGCAACAACAACAACGACAACAAAAGTAAAAATAATTCGCCAAGACGTCAGGCTGTTGAGATAAAAGATTTATCGAGCCTCGTGGCACTGCTGCGAGTTGGTGCTCGACGAATCACGAATCCGCGAGACACCATGTCATTGACGAGCCTGTCATATTCGTCTTCTTCTTTTTTTTGTTTCCTTCTTTTCTATCTATCCGCAATAAAATGACTCGCTTCCTCGAGTGAAATAAAATTTAACGAAGATAACGGAATGTCTCGAATTTCGAGAACACGGACAAAAGACAGATGGCGCCGGAAGCGCTGTCACTTTGGCAATTCCTTCAAACGCTTCTTTTTCTTTTAATCAATTATTGCACACACACACACACACACACATGCGCGCGTGGCTCACAGTAACAGATGCTCCGGAAATTAACATATCTTTACGATTTTATTTTTCGAGTATATAAGCTCACACCGAAAATGTGTATTGAACAGAAGCGATTCGGCCTTCATGCTTCGACATTATCGCCGGTATAATCTTATACAGCAGTGAATTACACAAAGAGAGAAAGTATGTGTGTGTGTTTGTGTGTCGGAGCAAATACGAATAATGATCGCAATTAACGACTGAGAACAATAGAGAGAGAAAGAGAGCGAGAGAATACAGTGGCAAACGAGAATACACACAAATCTGATCGACGACGCGAACACGGCAAATCGTATAAAAAATTATAATAGCAGTAATAACGATAATGAAGATATCGTAATAGGGGCGTCCATTAACCGTGAGATACATTTTTGGCCATTCTCGCCCCACCCATTTTGCGTTATTTTAATTCCAGCTCAAGAAGTTTTCTTTTTCCTGCTTGGCACACTTGGGTCACCGAGGACCCGCTGGCGCTTTTCGTAATTGTGTCTAGAATGGATATAGTTGAGGTTGCTTTTTGCCATCGATCGAGGAACGAGAAAGTCGGTAGGATTGAACAGCGTTGCGATCTATGGCCTTCTGACGAGTTTCTTTTCACTATATTCCTTCCTTACTCACGTATCAATGATCATGAAATGAAGTTACGGATATCAATGGACGAGGGAGAAGTTGCGTGACTTAAATAGGATAATCACAAAAATGGCTTTACGAAATGAATACTCGTAAGTAAAAAATGCGCTGCGTAACAAAGATCGAAAGAAATGATAGGAAAAAAAAACATTGGACGATTGTACCCCATGGCACTTGGCACGATTAACGAACACCCCCGTAATACTAAGACTCGTCTGGGCGTGTCCTTATTACGCGCCGAAGTTCATCGGCATGAGAAGCGTGATCTTGGCTTGTTCGCCGACCGAGGATTCCTCGTTGACGCAAGCGCTAATGCTATCGAGTAAATTTTGTATGGCGTTCTGATTGCCCGGATGTTTTCGTTTGGTGTGTTCGCGACGATGCTTCAGTTCCTTGAAGGTTTTGCCGCACTGTTCGCATACGTAGGGCCTCGCAGCCTCGTGCGAGCGCACGTGTCCCTCGAAGTGGCTCTTGCGTACGAATTTCTTGCCGCAGCGCGTGCAGCCGAATTGGAAACGTCCCTCGTGTGCGGCCACGTGGGAGCTCAGGGTCCACTTGGTCTTGAAGGTCTTGGAACAATAGTCGCATCGTATCTTGTTGTTACTGGTATTGGTGCTGCTGCCGACTACGATGTTGGGCGACGACGAGCTCGACGAGGACGTGACCGAGGTCGAGGACGATGTTGCTATTGCGATTGAGCAAGCCGCGCTGTTGCTCACGTTCGTGCTCGATGGGCCAATCGCGGGCCGCATCAAACGTGGATTTTTGTTCAGGAGCAACATCTCCTCGAGCATAAACTCGTCGTCCTCGTCCTGATCATCGTCCACGTCCTCGAAACTTTTCTCTTGCTTCACTTCGTGATCCTCCAGCTTCATCAATCGATTCATCGACTTATTCGAATCGCCGTTCATTGCTTCCGGTTGCTGCGAGTGCAGCATACTCGTCGTGTGTTCCCTCATGTGATTCTGCAGCTTTGCTGCCTCGTCGAACTCGTAACCGCAGAGCAGGCACACGTTGCTGCTACCGGGGCCCTGTAAGTACGAAATTGTGAGGAAGGAATAAAAATCAAACGATCATCATTGGATACACTTCGATCAAGAGGTAAAAAAAACTTCGATTTTTTTCCATTCGTATCTTTTTTCTACGTTTCTAAATTGTATTCCTTGCGTGTATCAATTTGAAACTTGGTATAAATATCCAAAGCAAAGACGGATACTGTTGGATGTACGGTCGGGGTTCGGCTCCGATGGTACTTCGAGTTAAGGCAGTCATCCCGTGTGATTGGTTCAAAAAATCGATTTTTTTTTGCATAAATTGTATTCAAGTATAATGTAGAATATGTGGGTAAAGTGATTTTCCTATATTCGGAATCGTTCGGAAGTTACAGCGTTGAGCAGGCCAGGTGTTTGGGGCGCGCGCTCGAGCACTCGATGAGACAGAGCATAATTTCCACCACGATAAGCCACCTCTGACTGCAGAAGTTCAAAAAGTCATCAAACCAGTCTATGAAGATTTATCAAGAGATGAACTGTTGACCAGATGTTTAGGAGCACAGACACAAAATAACAATGAATCATTAAATTCATTTATCTGGACTTTCGCTCCTAAACACCTGCATTCTGGCGCAAAGATTGTGGAAATAACAACTTTTGTCACCGTGATTAGCTTCAATGAAGGATTTGAAGGCATTTTGAAAGTTTTAGTTACAATGGGATTGTCAAATTGGCCACGTAACTCAAGCTTACGCCCATCGCCGTAATGAAGCGCGTATCTGCCGCTCCGAACGACGCTCGAGCGACTTCGCTAAAAGAGCGGGAACTGATGCCAGGGAGTAACAATCGGCTTTGCAGGATTTTTTTGAGGAAACTGAAGGTTCACTTCATGGACCTTACCTCAAAACTGTATTTTTCAAACTGGTGACCACGATATCTCGAAATCTATCGAACGAATTCCTTTGAAATTTTAATGACTTATTCAGTCTCATCTAGACACTTTGCAAACTAGGATAATTCTGATTCATCAAGCCGTTTTTTTTTCATGGTGAAGAAGTCGTAAAAAAAACCCCAAAATTCACGAAAAAATGTCCATCAAGATGCCAAAAATTTACCTTTCAATATTTTTTAATAATCCTAGTTCAAAAAATAGTTCATACTTCACAAATTAAAGTGCCGTTTGAGTTTTTTTCTTCAGACAAGCAGGACGCCCGCAATCGTGGTCACCACAAAAAAAAATTTTTTTGAAAATGAGTGACTAAGTTGCCTTGTACTTCAGCAACGAGCGACGATTTCGGGCTGGAAAAATTGTAAATTGTGCTCAAAATATGAATAAATATATGGTGAAAAGTTCGCAGTTGTATGTTTATTTAGTTCACCAAAAAAAAAAAAAATCCCACAAAAAGCGAAAAAAAGAGCCTTCGAACGGGATGACTGCCTTAAGAAGCGTTGCGCATGGCTAATACTCGAAGCGGTGACCGCTTAGCCGTGCACCGGCTGGCGCATCAACCAGTGAGCCAAAGGCCAATCCTTCTGATACTTTGGTGTAGATACTTTCGTAAAAATATTGTGCACCAGAGAATCAGATGAACATGGGTTCGTCTATACCTGTACGGGTTGGCCACAGTTTCCCCGTATCCTCGGCAAATGCGTTATAGTGTAGTTTAAGACGGCTGTGAACCCAACGGGAGTTAGGCTAGATTAGCGAAATGTCGCTAGGGAGTGATAGGAAAGGGTTCAATTGAGAAGTGTAATACGTAAAAACCCGCAAGGGTATACGTTTGAACTCAGGAAAATAATAATTATTATTATTAATAATAATTAATTTTAATATTAATAAATTAATATATGTACGCGTTTGCGTATTATAATAATTGTTATATTATAATTATGTTATAATAATAATTGGAACACAGGAAAAATGAAATCTTGAAAAAACAAATAATAAAAAGCATACTTTAGGATTTTTTTTAAAAACTCCTAATTAGGTGTACAACGGGGTGTTGAAGTTTGTATGAAAAAATCGAATTCCCTGCATTTATATCAATGAAATTCGGAAGATATGTTCCTCAAAGGGTGCAGAGGTGCACTAAGAAAGGATTTTTCGAAAATCAAGCCCATCAAATAGTGAAATGTGTTATAAAGGTTTTTATGGAAAATTGTATGCCTTGCATGTTTCAACTCAAAATTCGGTATAAATATTCTTCGAAACAAATAATAAAACGCATATTTTAATTAACGCAACTGGTAATGAAGTTTCTATGGCCCTAAATTCCACGCGAGCGAAGTCGCAGGCGTTAGCTATTGAGAAAATAATTGTATAGAAGTGAACCTTGTCATGAGTAACGAGATGTTCCTTGAGTTTGTTCTCGTTGGCGTATTTTTTCTTGCACACGCTGCAAGGATAGCAGTGATTGCGCGAGCCGGTGAGCTCGTTAGTACCGAGGCTCGCGGCAGCGGCTGCTATGATCGACGACGAGGATGTCGTGAGCACAAGGGGCAACGGAGTGGTCGTCGTCGTTGTTGCCGTCGTATCCATTTGCGGTTTATTGTGAGTACGCTCGTGTCTCTGGAGTATCGTCTCGTTGAGGAAACTCTCGCCGCATTGTGAGCACGTGCGAATATCGCCGCGGCTCGTCTCGACGAGGCGTTCCTTGCGGGTCTCGTGGCGCGCTATGTGACGCTTGAGATCGTGAGCCCGCGAAAAAGCGCGACCGTAACGCGAACAAGTCGGGAACGGGCAACCCTTTGTTTTATCGGCGCGTTGCTGTTGATGTGTCGTCGTGATGGAGCTCGAGATGGCAGACAGTGCGGGCACGACGAGCTTGTCTTTCGTTCTCGTTGAATCGCTCGTCGTAGCCGACATCGCGATAGCCAATGATTCCTGATGATCCGACTGTTGAGAAACGTTCGCCCGCGAACGCTCCCACTTTACATCTGTGTCCTCGATAATCGTACCCGATACCTCCTCGATCTTCGTCTCCACCGTGTCTTTTCCCGATACCGTGCGCTCCGTTATAATACGACTCGGCAGTCCTGACAATTGCCCCGACGGTGACAGCGGTATCACTATCGAAATAGTCTCGTTCGTCGTCGGATTTATTATCGGACCGACCCTTATCACCGGACCGGATGTCATACTCTCCCCGCTCATTCGCTTGTTCTCTTGCTTCATGGACATCATTCTTTCACCTGGCGAGACGAGCGAGTTACTTGCTTATTCCAATGAGACGAACCACTACTGACTGCAGAACCTGTTGAAGAATTGAAAAACGTTTGATTGGTAACTACGAATCGTAGAAAAATTGACATATTCTATTATTGCGTGCCTGTTTGTGTGCAGATGGAAAGATATTATGATCCTTGGATTTTGCCACGTGTTACGAGTGAAACTTTTGTACAGTACTGTTGCACAAGAACTGCATCAGTGAAGGATAAAGACTCATAGTGCTGAAGTTTGCATCCCTAGAGAGCAAGGAAAGCTCTTTTTTACATTTTATGTTCCTTATTTTTATTATTATAGATGTTTTCTTAATGGATTTATATTGTGGATTGCTAAATAAGTATCTTAAAAAATGGGTGAGAGATTTATTGCATTCTAAGGATGGAAGCTTCAACCTCGTGAATACTCTGTAAAAAAGGGTCAGCTGAATTAGTTGATCCTTCTATGATAAAACCACTGCAATTATAAGGTTGATGTTTGCATCGTTGAAATGCAATGAAAAAGAATATTTCTGAATTTCTTCAACTTCTTTGGACACATTAAGCATACAAAAATATCTCAGCTATTTTTTAAGATACTTATTAAGTGATCTATAAGATGAATCTATATAAAAAGATCGATAATAAAAAAAATGAGGAAAACGGAATGTAAAAAAGAACTCGTGACGTTGAAGCTTGCATTGTTGGAACGCAACGTACTTTTTTTAAAATTACACTAATTTTTCTCTGTCCATTCAGGCTGTAAAAATGACTCTACGTTTTTACGTATTCTTATCGGAGATTAACGACCTCGGTTTGCAGAAAAAGGACTTTGATAAAATGGATAATGATAAAAATAAACAAACGAATGAAGAAAAAAAATGCTTGCATTCCAACTATGGAAACTTTAATACTATCCGCAATACGCATTATTAACCCAAACACGTTACCTCCACCTTCTCTCTTCTCAATTTATTCGACAAAGAAGCAATATCCTAGATCTACAATTCAGACGCTCGCAAACAAGTGTCCGCCCGCTGCAACAGCAACTACAACTCCTTTGAATACGATCGACCCTTCGTCAGTCGTATCATCTTCCCTAACACCGTTAATCCCGCAGGGTCTCCAATGACCCCGTTTAGTTACCACAAACACTCACCGGCCCAAATTCAGAAACCCAAACTACAATCCT
This sequence comes from Ophion ventricosus, assembly GCA_963932345.1. NCBI lineage: Eukaryota > Metazoa > Arthropoda > Insecta > Hymenoptera > Ichneumonidae > Ophion > Ophion ventricosus. The sequence goes on from OZ010713.1 coordinate 6,796,511, forward strand.
CCACACACCTCGAACCCAAGACAGTTAGCTAACGCGTCTCTAAATCACCATTGAAAATTCATAGTCGACTAGGATAAAACTATTCCAGCTGCGACTGCAAGAATACCATCAACCGTAGTCCCCCGAGCATCTACAGACCCCACACGCGAAAGGCAAAAAGCACACACGTGTCAAAAAAAATCTATCTAAAAAAAAAATTAACGTTGCCCTCGCCGGCGCCCGAATTTTAACACGAAAAAAAAAAAAAAATCGCTTCCCGTTCAGCTTGCGGATACTTCGCCACGATAATTTCCGACAATTTGAAAGAAATAACACACTCTTTGCAGTCGGCGTGGCGCCCTCGTCGACACGAGGCTATTAGTGATATTAATTTACGAATGACGTGTGTACGCAAGTGTGTGTACAAGGCGGAATATCGCGTTGAAGAAAAGCATTGAAGCCATTGCGCGCGGTGGGGTATGTCTGTATAGATCGTGAGGAGTTTTGTGTATATATATATATATAGCAGCGGATCGAGCAGAAAGCAGATACTATATATAGAAATGCGAGAGGGTAATGTTTTTATAAAGCATCAACTCACGTCGTATTAAAGGCGTATTATTCGTCCGTCCAGCGACGAATACTCATATATGAATATGAATATATATGTATATATCTTCTTCCTGTCTGACAAATACTGGCCGATGAATATACTTCTGCTACGCGACTATAAATCCGGGACTGCCAGATCAGCGTTTATGCCATGGATTCAACGTATGTGCGCATGATATTTACGTATGTGTGTGTATATATATATATATATATACATGTATTTAAATATATAGAACACCCCACCACGGTAGTCGGTCTATTGGCGCAGGCGATACAGGTATACGCGGCAACAGCCTTTGTAAATTGCCATTGTCGAACGTTCCTCGCCTGGCTAGTTTTCCGCACAACGAGATCACGAGCTCAGAGACCACATGTGTTTTTTTTTTAATTAATTTTTCTTAATGCTCGTCGCGATGTTTTCAGTTACGAGAGGGATGACGGCTGTCGTGTAAGGACGAGGCGGTTGGTGCGATAACGCGGACGCGCGCGGTGACAAGAAAACGCGGGTTGCAGTTTGATTACGGGGAAAGTGTAAACGATGAGAATTTTTTTTTTGCACCGCCACTACGGGGCTGTAACACAATACACCCCTCTCACTTTTCACACCACGACCGAAGTACCCCCTTGCTACCACTACGCGTCAGATCGCGCGCGTGCGCGCGCGCGACACACACACACACACACACACGCACACGCACGGCTTGGCTCGCGACGACACGAAGAATTTGGAGATTCGTCCCACGCGTATATCGTTAGGAGTGGAGGAATGATTTGGAATAGTGATGGAAAAATGTGGAATGTTGCGCTGTAGGAAATTTGGCTCTGTAGTTCGGGCTTTCAGATGTTGGCTCGCAGCTCCTCTCGTGTGATTGCCCTACAGCGAACACGGCCTGACGCGCGCTCACGAAACACTGCGCGGCGAACATTGACACATGTTTTTCGGACACTGAGAAGATTGGACTAAAGATTTTTTCGCTTTGAGAAAATAATTCACTGAGTTGTTGAGTCGGGGAGATGAAAAAAATGAACGGATGAAAAATAACGCTGATTTTGCACCCGCCCGGTGATACTCGCGCGCCATCTGACCTATCCCCACCCCTGCCAACGACGATATTGCTCGCGAGGACACGTTCCGCGGCAGGCCAGTTGTGCGTTCAGGGATGTAGGCCCGGTTCACAGACCTCGCGTTATACACGTATTCTCGAACGAAATTTATCCTTGATTTGATTTTTTTACTTTCGCGTCCAGCGGCGCGAAATTTTTTATATCGTTTATAATAATTACGTAAATGGGCGTTGAAAAAGACGCTGCGGACTTTCGAATTGAGATGCAGCTTCGAGCTTGCGAGAAAAAAAAAACGAAGTGAGAACACGCTGGATAAAAATGCGAACTCGTGGCGATATGATTGTATTGTAGAATTGGTGAACACGCGAGGAGTTATCCGATGATCGGCAATACTGGTCGGCGGTGAATGTATATTCTCGACGGACACGCTCCTGGCTCACCCCAGGGCGCAAGTTCCTGCTCGATCGCAGCGCCACGTCGTAGGCTTTGGTAAACTCGTTTACGTGTGTGCACAAGCGCAGCTTTTGTCACTCGTAAAGTGAATCCAACAGGTTACGTGGGACAAAAAAAACGTGTTGTGAATTTTTTTTACTTTTGATAGCTCTAGCTTTCTTCTGTTTTAAACGAAATTGACTTTTCATAAAGATAATTTGTCATTAAAAAAAAATATCCTGTTTTGATTTATTTGAGAATTATTGTTATTTGAAGTTTGTTTGAGAATTATTATTTTATTGGCGAATCAATGTGAACATTTATTTATGAATTATTATTTGGAGAATTTAATTTTTGGAGAATTATTGGAGAATTTGAGAATTATTAGTAGTTTTATTTCCAACGTATACCCTTTAAGGGCTTACATACTTAAAAAAAAATGATTAAAAAATAGCTTATTTAAATAGCTTAAGGTTATGTTTAAGAATTTTTTTTGTGTATAAAACGGAATTTTATTGAACAACCATGACATACATTTTAAAGTATGACATTTTATCTACGTTGTGTGAAAATTTGGTTAAAAAATTTCCAACGGTAAAAAAGTTACAGTCGTTTTCCTGGGACGTGTTTTTGTTGACAGCGTTTGCGGTACCAGACGTGCTTCTGCCATTTTTTATTTAAAAAAAAACATATTTGTTTCTTAAGGCCTTATATACGCGATTTCGCCGATTTTCGAAGGTACTTTTCTAGACGCGGTTAAAAAAAAGTGACGCATATATTGACAGCATTTTTTTTTACAGATCATTTATGCACATGGTTAAGTATATGTAAAAAAAAAAATCAGAAATATTAACAAATGGCGGAGATATAACATAATAAAGCAATGTATTTTTTTTGCGCGCGCGTTGATGGTGAAAGTTCTCGGCATCGATGTGGGTGTCTGAAAAAAAAATGAACATATTTATAATTGCATAATGAACGTATCTTCAGTGTGAACCAACAATATTATAAAAAAAAATTATAATAAAAATTCGAAACTTAAAATTTTTTTACTCAATTTTCTGTCGGTATTTTTTATATTTTTTGTGTCATTGAAATTTTTCTTTCTGTGGTTCACACGATAGGTGATGATACTAAGAATATGTTGTAAAAATTCCAAAGCGATCTGACCGCTTCGTTCAAGAGTTAGAACTTTCACAAGGTTAAAAAAAGTGAATCGTGGAAAAACGGCTTTCAAGTTGGCGGTCGGGCGCGCCGCGCGGTATTCTATTATAAATGCAATCTTACGCTCTAAATGCTGTAGCTTTAACAATTTTTGGAATTTTTCAATTCTGTAAAGCTAATGGAATCAAAATTTAAAAAAAAAATGAAAAATTTTGAAATTTTTCGCGTATATAAGGCCTTAAAGTAGATAGATAAAAGTAGTACTTATCGAGCTGGAATTTAAAAATTTAATTTTTTTCGGTTCATGTCAGTCACTGGAATAAAACAGGCGATTTTTCGCCTCAAAATTGTTCAGTACCTATGATGAAAAAAAAAAAACTATGCCAGGTATCGAAAAAACGGCTCGATAAGTACTAGATTATTGTGTGAAGCATAACTGTGCAAAACTTGATCCCGATCGGTCCAGTAGTTGCGGAGATATTTTTGGTACCGATTCTGAAAACGCTGTTTCGAGTAAAACGCGTTTAAGGCAGTAGTCTGCTTTACAGGCTTCAAAAAATCGATTTTTCGTTTTTGTCTTAAATCTATTCCAAAACTATCCAAGAATATGTGTTCAAAATTTTAGAGGCCAATTCGACATATTTTCGAAGCTAGATCAGTTTTAGTGGCCGAGCGTCGAACAGGTGCGAATGCTCGGGCAGAACTTTACAGCCCGTTTTCTCGAGTTTTCATTTTCACAAGTTTTGGAAAACGGTGCCGGCGATAGTAAAAACAATATATGTCCGATCGAAAAAAACCAAAGTGATCTAGCTTCAGTATTGAATTATCTTCTATTTGAACTAAAAAAGTTGGACAAAAGTACTATTTAAATTACTTGTTTTGCAACTTAAAGTGAATTTTTTTTTTCAAAAAAGTGAATTTTTTTTTCAAACTTCGAAAAAATTTGGAATTTCGTCATTTCTTCGGTATTTTTTTAGTTCATATAGAAAAGGAACTTATAAAAACTAAAAAAAAATTTGGTTCCACTGTTTCAGATGCATCGCACGACCTCCATCACCGGCACCGATTTACGAGTGCACACTCCAGGCGCCCCAGAAAAATCGTTACAACTTTGGCAAATTTCAATAATTTGTAATAATAAAAATTGTTTTTTAAAGCTTGAATATAATATACTATCGTCTCAAAATTTCGTTTACCGCAATCATTTCCTTCCCTTTCAAAAAAATTGTTGAAAGAACGCTTTTTTTTCGGCTCCTAAAGCAGACTACTGCCTTAAAGTTTTGATTACACTTTTACACTGAAATAACTGGTTTATTTTAAACTTACATAAAATCGTCGATTCCTGGGCCATATGACGGATCTTCCTTAGATGTTGACGCTTCCATTAGATCTTTTTTTTTTGCTGTGTCAACCTCATTCTCACCCGGCTCATAGTCAAACAGATGGCAAAGGCCGCGTCTACCTGCACCCCAATCGTTAGTTGTTGCTTATCCGGTCAGTTATAAAACGCTATAATTTCGTCATTACTGCGAATTTCCTTATGAAATTTTCAGGATAGACACTCAAAGGATAGTACTTTCGAATGAGCACCTTTTTGAAAACTCGATCTTTTTTACCTACCCAGGTGTATGTAAGCCCTTAAGGGTGTTTACACACAAGGGTGAATAGTATGTAAGGGGGGATCCCCTTACACACTATTCATCAAAGGGAGATTCGATCTAAGGGAGCGCTGCACAGTGCGGTAGAAAAAAATTAATATCTTCGTTAATATTGTAGGTACAGACTTTGCATTCAGCTTATACATTTTCTTTAAGGTTCAAACTATAAGAAAGAAATTAAAACAAAAAATCGATTTTTCGAAAATTTCAGGGTGTTGTAATCCCTTAAGACTATTTCTCCGCTTCTTTTCTCACCTCCTTTCACCATATTTCCTTTGATTTCTTGCCTCACATTCTGCTCCTTTGAGAGTTATTATTTTATTGTAAAATTATTTGTACATTTATTCGAGAATTATTATTTGAAATTGATTTGAGAATTATTATTGAAACAATCTCGACGTATTTTCAACGGACATTCCGAGACGCCATTTTCCGCATATCCGATCAGATAAAGTGTTGAAATGATATTGAGAAAAAAAAATGTTTCAAGAACTATTTCGATACTCGAAGAGTGACCGAAAGGAAAATTTTCAAAATCACGACATTGGTACAATTTCGTAGGACGTGAAGCCGCGATTGCAAATATGTATAATAGTTGCATATGTGTACTATCGTGAACTAAAGAAAAAGTTGTAAAAAGAACGAACCCTAAAGAACCATAAAGAATTTTGAATATACACATAAATAGATAGATTTTATTACATGTAATAACAAATTGTTACAACTCCGTCCGTAGCTTACGGATTTATTTGTGCACGCACGCTTTCGCGAAAGACAAAATTAAACCGTCAATCGAGATCGTCAGCAGAACTGATGAGTAATGGAGTTGGGAGTTGGCGCTAGTGTCGCACGGTCTCCTGTCGCTTTATCACGAAAGCGTTTGAAAGACATCGATATACATTACAAACAAACTAAATATTAAATTGTATACTTCGATAACAATACTTATTTATAATATACCATGATAACAATTCATGTACATTGTCCTAAGAGAAAAATACTTTCCTATGTATAAGCTATATGGGTCGAGGTCTTACATACATGTCTTGCAACTCGATAAAATTTCAATGGTGTGGGTGTCTCGACCTTTGAAGCCGTTTTGGTGTCGCTATATTGTTGGTTCTATCGCACAGAACACCCCTCGATTACAGCGACTCTAGCGTCGAGCTTCGGCAAGGGAACCATCCGAAGCATCGGAATTTCCAGACTTGGGGGGCTATTACCGTTCTCAGTTTGGGTGAAAATGACAAAAGTGAGCAGCTCACCCGATTACGGTTCTTTTCACCTGACTTTACTCGGCACGAAAGTTCGTGTCGAAAATTCTAGTGCGCATGCGTGAGCGTCTTCGTAAAGCAGCGACTACACATCCAAAGCCGTATAATAAAACGAGTTACTACGAAATAGTTTATGTACAGACAACATCATTTCGACGCCAAATACTTAACAAAAATTAGCAACTAAAAGTTCATACCGCAGACAGTAGAGTATTATTATTCGAGAAATATGAATAATTTGATGATGATTTTTTCTTTTCGGAATCGGGAAAATCAAATGCTTCGTTTTCTGTAACGTTTATGATGCGAACATTGTATTCTTTTTTAACTTGCTCTTTATCCATGTTAAAAGGTTATGCGTCTTCGTTGATGCACACGCGCTTTGTTTTGGGCTGGATTCGATTGATGTGACAGTATACACCTTCTACGGCGTCGTGGAAATGTAAGGTCACGAGACGGAAGTTCCTAGTGATCTCACGTTTTCACCCGACTGACTCGTAATAGAGTGACAAAACTCACGTGCGATGAAAATGCGAAAAGTGAAAGTATTCACTCAAGAACCGTAATAGGCCCCCCTGCTGTGTGTAAGACCGTCATATGGGTGAACCGCGAACGGCCATCTTGGTTAGTCCAATCTGTCGCCACTAGGGCGCGCGTGGGAACGAGTATGTACAATTCGATATAGCGATACGCGTCGAAGCAATGCTTCATGGGGGAATCATATCGAATTCGGGCGCCGTCGCTATCGTTGTTTTTATCCAGTCGAGATAATATCGTAGTCGGGTGTAGACGTCCGGAAAGCCTGGTCTCGCGCATCCCGATCCAAAGGAAGTTACCCCCGTGAGTTGCCACACTCCGTCGCTACGTCTTCGGCACTGTAGAGGACCGCCCGAGTCTCCCTGTGGACGTTATAAGGAAATCCAAGGAAATGCAATGAATTACTAAAAAATTGAATTTTTATGAATTATCAAATATTGGAATTTACGAAGACGCGAGAAATTGGATCTTCCAGGAATAATAGAAAATTGAATTTTTAAGAGTTACTAGAGATAGGGATTCCTAGTAATAATCATAATTTTGAATTTCTATAAATTACGAAAAATGCGATTTTAAGGAGTCACTAGAAATGATAATTTCTCTAAATGACTAAAAATACGATTTTTCGGCGTCACTAGAAATTTGAAAATCTTGAAATAACTTTGTAAAAACAATTTTTAGAAGTCACTAGGAATTTGAACCACTAGAAATTACTGAAAATACGATTTATAGGAGTCACTAGACATTTGAATTTCTAGAAATTACCGAAAGTACAATTTTTAGGTGTCACTATAAAATTGAAATTTTGGAAATGACTAAAAGTACCATTTTTGGAGTCGCTAGAAACATGAATTTCTAGAAATTACTAAAAATATGGTTTCTAGGAGTCACTAGAAATTATAATTATTCGAAACTAGCTTTTGCCCGCGACTTTGTCTGCGTGGATCTCTAAATTTTTGTTGAAATACTTTTCAACCCCTTAATCTATGATTTTTTTAAGGCTGGCATACGTAATTCTGAATTTATAGCCAATAGTCGTTTGTATTTTATAAGAATTATAATTTCATCATTAGATTTCAAAAAATATTATAATTAGAAAAATATTAGACGTTAGATTTGATCCAATTTAAATTATATTTTATTCGTTTGTATTCTATAAGAATTTTAATTGGATAATTACATTATATTTGACACGAATGTTATAATTAGAAAAATATTAGATATTATATTTATATTAGATTTGACATTAGATTTGATGTTATATTATGTTATATTTTTATTAGATTTGATTTGTTTGTATCTTATAATAAGAATTATATAAGACTGATCATTTCATAATTGAATTAAATTCGAGTCGAATATTAGAATTAGAAAAATATTAGATGTATTTTTCATAGGCTATGTATTATTCCAAGTAACTCTCTACATGTGTGCCGAGTTTCATCCAAATTGTTTCAGCCGTTTAGGCGTGATAGTGGAACAAACATCGGGACAAACACACAAACTTTCACTTTTATTATATTAAGTAAGATGACTGAAAATACGATTTTTAGAAGTACTAGACATTACAATTTCTAGAAATTACGAAAAATACGATTTTTAGGAGTTATTAAAAAAATGTTAATGTATAGAAGTGATTAGAAATTGGATTTTTTGGTAGTCAGAAGAAGCAAAGAAACGATGATCTCGTGAATCGAGCAGGCAAAAATGTCGTACCACGCAACTGCCGGAAGAACCGTCTGTGTGTCCGGCGCACAAGTGTCCCGGACCAATCGGCACAGCTGTACCGTAGGCTCTCTGACAATCCTCGAGATTGAGAATCGGTACGCTTGCCTCCAGTAGAGCGTTCGAGAGTGACGGCGATGGCCCGGAACGACCCCAGCCCGAAGCGACGCATTCCTCCTCGTCGATCGTTTTATCATCATCCTCGCTGTTGCTCGCGGTGTTGTTGATCGCCTCGGGCAGGCATATCGTTCGAATGATCTTCGAGAGCGGTGCCGCTCGACTCAGCTTCATCAACGCTGCGCACGATCGTTGCGATAAATTAAGAATGGATTTTTTTTAAGATGCCTTGTTTGCATCATGCTCCTGCAGCAATGCAATATCGTATTTGGAAATCGTCAGGGCATTTTGTTACTCACTTTGTCTTGGTATTCATCAAATTATGAAATACGAATAAAACAAAAAAAAAACAAAATCATGATGCTTTTAGCATTGAAAATGCTTTTAAAGATGTATATAAGGGGTCTGATTTAGCGAGATGTCACACGAAATTAACGCTACCCCCAATCCACTGCCGCTGTATTGTAGCAGGGTGGGGGGAGCTGCGATATGCTAAATGCCTGCGTGATTTGGTGAAAACTGCTGCATTACATGTAGAGTAGTCATTTCTGGGTACAAGTTGTCAGTTTCAATTTTGGTATGTCCATTACAATGTTGGTGGGTTTGGGTTTGCTTGGGTTTGTTGTTTGTTTGAATTTGTTAAGGTTCGTTTGGGTTTGTTGAGGTTTGGTTGTGTTTGTTGAGGTTCTTTTGTGTTTGTTGAGGTTCATTTTGGTTTGTTGAGGGTCATTTGAGTTTGTTGAGGTTCGTTTGGGTTTGTTGAGGTTCGTTTGGGTTTGTTGAGGTTCGTCTGGGTTTGTTGAGGTTCGTCTGGGTTTGTTGAGGTTCGTCTGGGTTTGTTGAGGTTCGTCTGCGTTTGTTGAGGTTCGTCTGCGTTTGTTGAGGTTCGTTTGGGTTTGTTGAGGTTCGTTTGGGTTTGTTGAGGTTTGTTTGGGTTTATTTGGGTTTGTTGAGATTCGTTTGGGTTTGTTTGGGTTTGTTGAGGTTTGTTTGAGTTTGTTTGGGTTTGTTGAAGTTTGTTTGAGTTTGTTTGGGTTTGTTGAGGTTTTGTGAGGTTTGTTCAGGTTTGTTTGGGTTTGTTTGGGTTTGTTGATTGCGAGAGTTAGAATGTGAGAAGAGAGTGAGAGAGTTAGAGAGTGAGAGAAAGAGCGAGAGAGAGAGAGAGAGAGATAAAGAGTGCAACTCATATTATTTGCATGTACTTTTTGTTATCAACCGAAAAGTCTGATTACATTTTCAATGCCATGAAACAGTTGCACATTGTGTAATATCTGTAGATTTTTTTTATAAGATCTAAATCGGCCGTCTTTGAATTTATTTATATAGCGGAAATAGCTGGTAATCTTGTCACCAGCGTTAGACCAATGGCACGTCGAATCATTAAACCGATACTAGTAAATTATTACAACGCCGAAAATGGCCAACACGGCTGACAGCGCCACCCGGCGCCTGTCGTTTGGACGACAACGAGACTCACCTATGTCATGCACATAGTTGTTGAACCTCTCGTGTATGATTACGCGTTCGATAGGAATCCGAGCCGAACCACGCTGGCCCGATTCCAACTGCCATTCACCGAGGACCGCCGTCCAAAGGGCTCCGATCGGAAGATTGAAAAGATCGCTGCTCTCATCGCACAGCGTGGATAAAGGATAGAAAAAAAAATATAAGAACAGGTAAATCAAGATTGTTCGTAAAGCGAGGAAACTCAAGGAAACCGGAAACGATACCGAAACGAGGTTCAAACCCAGGAGGTTACAGTACAGGAGCGCAAACTCCATAAGAAAAGCTGTAGAAAAAGTTTCAGCGAAAAAGTTCAGGTACAAAATTTCACCACCAGGGTCGCTCCGATAACAAATGGCCGACTAATATAGTAATAGTCAGGCCACAAAGTGAAAGTGACCGCAAGAATCTGATTTTTTAAATTTTACTATCTAATAGTACAATATGTCTAGAATATTCTCCCAAAGTTTTAAGTCAATCGGAGTAAAGGTCTAGGAGAGAGAGCCTTTGGGAATTCCCCCCGTTGGGAAAGACCGGCCGGGAGCGACGCAGGTATACGCATTTTTCTCAAAACACTACTTTTGAAGTCGGTGGACACGATTTTTTCAAAAACTAATGCACCGATCTTATTGAAATTTTGCACACTTCAAAATAGAATTGAGTAGTGATTTAACGAAGGTTTTTTTTTTCGATTACAACTAATTTTTACAAGATCATTTTTACACGTAGTGTAAATTGTACCAAAAATTGAACTATTTTGCATACAACTCTGCCAAAAATTCAAATTTTTTTTTTTTTAAATCCTTCGTTCAACCACAAGCTATACTTATCTACTAACAGAAAAAATTTGGTCTTTTAATTTCAGATAAAGCTATGATGAGTTATCCTGACCACCACGGGGACACTTTTTTTTGAGGGATCTCCGGAAACCAGGTCCCACCGGCTGAACTTCCCAAATTTTTGGATGAAATTTTTTTTAAATATTGTTGAAATGTTACTCTTTTATGTGCTTAACATTTTGAATAAAATAATGTATATTTTATGTTTAAAAAAAATAGAGAAAATATGCTTTTTTTTTGGCTTCGAAACCCACGTAACCCCTTAAGATAGTTTTCGCACGCCCGATCTAATCAGCGCCGCGCTAGAGTGTAATACTTGTTTTTTTTTACAACCTTTCAGACTTTTCAAAGTACGGACTTTGGCTTGTCTGTGCATTTGTTCGTATACACGGAGACAATTAAAAAGTAATTTTTTTCGTGAATTTCACGGTAAAAATTACCGTGATATATTTCAATGTGGTGACAAGTGAGAAAAGCATAATAATTCGTATGCGACAAGTTTTTTTTTAACTCACGTTACAGCAAATTTCAAATACGTAGCTAAAATTTTACTATACAAGAAGGGTAGCGGCGCACGAGTTTACCGAGAGCACAATACATTTTCCTATAACACTCATTAAATTTTATAATAAATCTTAAAATAACTGTTATAAAGACGATACTTTTTTTATAGACATTTTTGAAAGGCATAAAATAATAAAATGCACAGTAAAATTTCGCTGATATTATATATTTTTTAAATTTAAGTTTTGCGTATTTTGTTACACATCAGAATTTACAAGAAAATCTGGCAAAATTTTCTATCTGAAGAAGAAATTTTATTTTAGTTTCGTGAAAATCTGTGTTTTACTCAGTAATAATAAGCGAAGTTTCCGGATTGTCATCTGGTTACCGTTACTGCACGGTAATTTTTAACATTTAATTCTCTCCGTGCAGCAAAACGTTACAACTGCGAAAACAGGCAAATCTTTTCATATTACTGACTTGTGAATGCAGTGAGCCGCGGTTAGTATCCAAGTCGACTCGATGAGAACTCCGCCACACCAATGGCCGATGAAGCCGAGTTTCGGGTGCAACAGTTGAAGGGACACCTGCCAGGGCCAGGAGCCTCTCTTGCTCGGTTTACCGTTGAATATTCTTCCCGTCATCTTCATCGAGCCGTGGTTATCCACTGGTGATGGATGGGGCCCTTTGGACTCATCTCTCGTGTCTAGATGAGTGCGCTTTTGATGCTCGTTGACGATAGCATCGGCGACGTCCTCGGGGGCACCGCGAGGTTGCCTTTGGGTCTTTGCGGCGCGACCGCAATCTGTCAAAGAGCCCATAGTCCACGTGAAATGACGCGGTTGACGAACACTGTATAACTATACATATTTTAGGGTTCATATATTATAAAAATGTATATATCACAGCGTGGTGGAAAAATCCGCGTAACCGCGAATCTCGCGCTATAACCCAAACATACGGGATGTACCGTTTGAGTTAACACAACGAAATATCTCGAGAGGGATGCATTTTAGGAATAAATGTTTTAAACAAAGGTTTCACGGTTTTAAGGAAAGGAAATATTGGCGTTGAAAATTAAGTTCAATAAGAAAATTAAGATCAATAAGAACCTATATTTTTTATTACAGAATCATTTTTTGCGTAATAAAATAGGGATCTTTTGTATGAAACTCTTTTTTGTTTGACTTGAATTTCTTAAGATATTAAAAAATATAAAGATATTAATAAATATCTGGAAAACTAGAAATCAGCCAGAAAAAAGTTTAGGACAAAAGTTATCTTGAGGTAACTTTTGAAGTATAAAATATTGGTTTGTATTTACAAAAACTAAAATTGACCATGGAATAACCCTTAAAATTGGCACTAGATAAAATATAACCAACACCATCATTCTCATTCTTTGAAAGAATGTAAATTTTTCGTTTGAAAGATTTTTTTAGTGCACAAAGTATGCATCGCACAATGCAAAGTAAACGGCAAAGCGCGTACTTCATTTTTACCAGTGTAGCATACATACACCCAAACACATTTCTATTTAGATGGGATGGTAAAAATCCGCAAGCCCATACGGAGGAACGTTGTAAATTTCAAATGCGTCCTGATAATTTTTTTTCTTGATGACGGGATGCATAAAAAAAAATATCAGCACTGTTTCATATTCGGAATTTAATTATCTTCATTTTCCTTTCCACAAAATGGAATTTCCATTTTTTTTTTCAGTTTGCTCGATTTTTTCCCGAAAATACTATCAATCACAAAAAAAAACAATGTTTTTCGCAGAGGACTTAAAAAACCATTGAAGCCATATTTTTCTCTTATGCAAAATCTCCACAAGAGACTGTAACAAAAAAAAATCGTGACCATCCATTGTCAAAAAAAATGTCAGCCCTTTTTCATATTCGGAATTTTATTATCTTAATTTTCCTTTCCACAAAATGGGATTTCCATTTTTTTTTCAGAATACTCGATTTTTTCTCGAAAATACTACTAATCACAAAAATAAACTTTTTTTTTCGAAGAGGACTTGAAAAACCATTAAAACCATATTTTTTTTCTTATGCAAAATCTCCACAAGAGATTGTAAAAAAAACCCTGTAAGTCCTGTATTTTCAATTTGGTCCGTTCCCGCCCCCCGCTAATTATCGTGAACTTACCAGCCCCTTTGTCGTTGATCCGGCGACTGTCGAGCGCGGTCGTGTCTATCGAATCGGCACATACGAGAAACAGGAGCAACACGAGAACAGATCGTGACAGAGCACCGAGCCACATATTTCCTCGTCTTTCGTGTACTTCTATTCTCGTTATTTTAATTTTATCCATGTGATTACAAGGCCAGCAAATAAGGGAGGTTTTTTTTCGGGCACGGGGATGATAATCGCGTTTGCTGCTTCGATGACAGCCTCGAAGGAATAACGAGTGCAAGGTTCGCCTGCATATTATTCCGACGGCGAAGTGATGCCTCTTTCGTATCATTTACCAAAGTACAACAGCTTCGCACGTTTTGCCATGAGAATATTTTTTTTCTTTTTATTTTTTTCTTCGATCGCAACGAACCGGGCGCTAATTACGGCGGGACAACGAGAGCGAAAGTTCAGCGATAATTATCGCCTACTATCGATGTATACGTATGCATGTGTGTACGCGTGTGTATGTGTGCAATGATGGTAAACGGACGAGGAAACGCACCGATCGCGATATGACTCGCGTCCAGCGCACCACGCGATCTCGCCGGTCTCGATCTCGGACAACGACTGGTGGTCCATACTTTAATCCGTCTCGGGTAAAACACCTTCTCTTACTCTCGCCTCGCGACTAACTCAACTTGGAAAGTGTTATCCACGATATTCCCTCGTACCTAAGGTCGTTAATTCGCACTCTCTCGTGCGCACTTTTCGTTATTTTTCATTGGGAAAATAACGAGACGGAGGAAGAGAGGCGGAAGGCAAGATCATCCAAAGGACATAAGAGAGAGAGAGAGAGAGATGGGGTAGAGAGATTTAAAAATGGCTATTCCGACAATGGTTCAATTAAAAAGAATTTATCGTGGGTTAATTCGGACCCGGGATATTTTTCTGGGACGATTTGGATCTAGGGGATTGATCCTGAAGTAATTTTGGAGCCTGAGAATTTATCAGATGATTATTTTATCCCAGGAGATTAATCGTATTGTAATTTGATCACGAAAAACTTATTTTAAGATAATTTGGTCCTCGAATATTTTTCTGGGACGATTTAGATCTAGAGGATTGGTCCTGCAATAATATTGGAGCCTGAGGATTTATTAGATGATTATTCTATCGCAGGAGATTAATCGTATCCTAATTTGGTCACGGAAAACTTATTCTAAGATCATTTGGAGCTGGAATATTTTTCTGGGACGATTTAGATCTAGGCGATTGATCCTGAAGTAATTTTGGAGCCTAAGAATTTATCAGATGATTATTTTATCCCAGGAGATTAATCGTATCGTAATTTGATCACGGAAAATTTATTTTAAGATAATTTGGTCCTGGAATATTTTTCTGGGACGATTTAGATCTAGAGGATTGATCCTGCAATAATATCGGAGCCTGAGGATTTATTAGATGATTATTCTATTCGCAGGAGATTAATCGTATCCTAAATTGGTCACGGATAATTTATTCTGGGATAATTCGGACCAGAAATATTTTTCTGGGACGATTTAGATCTCGGGGATTGACCCTCCAGCAATTTTGGAGCCTGAAAATTGATCAGATGATTATTTTATCCCAGGAGATGGATCGTATTCTAATTTGGTCACGGTAAATTTATTCTGGGATAATTCGGGCCCGGAATATTGTTCTGTGACGATTCAGATGTAGGGGATTTAATGTGGAGCAATTTTTGAGCTTGAGAATTTATTAAATGATTATTATATCCCAGGAGATTAATCGTATCCTAATATGGTCGTGGAATATTTATTCTGGAACAATTCGGATCCGAAATATTTTTTTGGGACGATTTAAATCTAGGTGGTTGATCGTTTAGCAATTTTGGGGCCTAAGAATTTTTCAGATGATTATTTTATCCCAGAAGATTAATCGTGTCCTAGTTTAGTCGCGGTCAATTTATCCTGGAATAATTCGGAGCCGGAATATTTTTCTGGGACGATTTAGATCTACGGGATTGATCTTGTAGGAATTCTGCAGCCGGGAATTTTTTTAGACGATTATTTTGTACCAGGAGATTGACCTTATCCGAATTTTATTCCTGAAAATGTATCCTCTCATAATTTGGAACCACAATATTGGTTCCGAAAAATTTTGGGCCTAGGTACTCGATCCTTTAGCAATTCAGGACTTCGAGAATTTATCTGATGATTATTTTCTTCTAGATCGAGCCTATCCTAATTTGATCCCGAAGAATTTATCCTACGATAATTCGGACACAAAAAATATTTTTCCGAAACAATTCAGACACAGGAGATTGTTCCTGTAGCAATTTGGGAGTCTGAGAACTTCTCAGACGATTATTTTATACCAGGAGATTGATCCTACCGTAATTTAGTCCAACGAAATTTGTCCTGGGATAATTCGAACCCAGGATATTTATTTCCGAACGATTGAATACTACGAGACTGATCATGTGGTAATTTGCGCCTAGTGAATTGATCCCATAACCCTATGGGGAATTTCTTATCATAACGATAACAAAAATGAATCGATCTCACAGCCATTTGGTCTCGTGGAATTTATCCCTCAACGATTCGATCCCAAAGAAATTTGATCATAACACTTTGATTCTAGGGTATTCATTTCACACTTTGAAGCACAACAATTTTCAGTGCAAGAGAATGAAGGCCATAAAAATGGTCCTACTCCATTAGGGCCATTAGGATAAATGGAGATGGAACTCGACTATTCTTTGTTCCATCTCCATTTATCACAGAAGGCATATATACCATACGTATAAGCCCTGAGAATAATTTAATGATTTCTCATTTTTCCTATTCACGTTCACGTGATATGGCAGTCAGATTGATCTTCGAAGAGCACGGCGCACGAAGTGTACACGAAGACCCGGCGTGACTTGACCTAGAACCGGAAATGAGACTTTTCGATTCTAGGTCAGATATGTAAAAGGGATCGAATTTGATTGAGAGACGAGAATTCATCGGGAATGTCGTAGGGTCGAATGAAAATCGTGCAGATTAGAAACCCGCACGTATACCGATTATTTCGCTGCGCTGGAAAAATAGGCTTTCAACCAAAGAGAGAAAGAGAGAGAGAGAGAGAGAGAGAGAGAGAGAGAGAGAGGGTAAGATAATGAGAGAAAAGAGAGAGAAATGAGAGAATAACGTGGAAGAGTTTGATTCGCGTTTTTTTTTTTGTAGTTTTTGAGAGTATTATAATATTGTGATCCGGTACTATAATAAATAGTGACATAGACGAATACACTATTAGGATATTATTATGTTTTTAACATCACAAAACGATTCAAATGAATGATAATATTAAGGGGTCCGCGTAAACTTGATTTTTCGAAAAGAACAATTATTTTTATTGCATAGATTTATACTCTAGGGTTTTAACTTTAATTCGCAACAAAAATTTGGTAAAAATTCAAAAAATTTACCGAGTTACGACGATTATTGTGAAGGCTCAAATCGTCCACTGCGCAACGGCGAACCGCCTCGCTGCGATTTACCCTTTTTTCTTTTGCGTTTCTCCCGGAACTATGTTTTATGAAACGGTGTAAGTCGTATCTCAAATTCTATTCGTCCGATTTACTTCGAATTCGGACAGAGCGTAGTTTATAACACTTTCTATCAAATGACCTATTTTTTTTATATCTTTATCCGGTAATTCTTTAGATGAGTGACTTTTCCAAAAAATGAGGCTAAATTTTTTTGCTAGGTTCTCATTTATTGGGTTATAAATGATGATCATCAGTCGGGGGAAAATGACATTTTTCATTAACAAATTTTTTGCGAGCAACGGATCGTTAAAAATAATGCCGTAGCTGTGTTTGTTTGTTTGGGTTATCCGTAAATAATGCCGTAGCTGTGTGTTGCGTATGTAAGGTGTGTCGCACACTGTGCCGCCCGCGCGGGGGTGGAGGGAGCGGAGCCCCCCCGTAGACACCAAACGTATCTTTGAAATGCATCAGCATATACATACAAATGCGTCTTACGTCGATACATAGAGGTCTTTTGATTTTAATGGCAATATTTCGTGCGTCGTCTTTGTCGCGGCTTCAATCTCGATCTTCAAAAAACTTTCGACGGGTGCAGGGGGAGAGGGGAAAGTGACTGCTGCGATTTCTCTTCAGCATTGTATTCAGGAAGGCTTCTTTTATAAATTCCCCCACCCTCCATCCCCAATATAGTCGTCGAAATTTTCGAAAATTCCCTATTTTATCACGTGTTTCCGCGAACTTCAAAATCCCATAACCTTTCATGGGAGGGGTGAATTTCAGCTTCGCCCTTTTAGGCTCATTTTTCGGAAAAGTCACGTATCTAAAGAATTACCGTTGATCCATTCGTCAAGGGGTTACGTGGGTTTCGAAGCCAAAAAAAGCATATTTTTGCTAATTTTTTAAAATATAATATACAAATTATTTTATTCAATTATGTACATAAAAGAGTACAAGTTTATTCAATTATGTACATAAAAGAGAGAAAAGATATGTACATATTAAAAAAAAATTTCATCCAAAAATTTGGGAAATTCAGCCGGTGGGACCTGGTTTCCGGAGCCCCTAAAAATGTCCTCGTAGTGGTCAGGATAACTCATGATAGCTTTATCTGAAATTGAAAAACCATTTTTTTTTCTGTTAGTAGATAAGTATAGCTCATGATTGAGCGAAGGATTAAAAAAAAAATTGAAATTAGAATTTTTGGTAGAGTTGTGTGCAAAATAGTTCAATTTTTGGTACAATTTACACTACGTATAGCCTTGTAAAATTAGTTGTAATCGAAAAAAGAAAACCTTCGTTCAATCACTACTCAATGCTATTTTGAAGAAGTGTGCAAAATTTCAATAAGATCGGTGCATTCGTTTTTGAGAAATCGTGTTCACCGACTTCAAAAAAAGGGTTTTGAGAAAAATGCTTACACCTGCGTCGCTCCCGGCCGGTCTTTCCCAAAGGCTCTCTCTCTCCTAGACTTTTACTCCGATTGACTTAAAACTTTGAGAGAATATTCTAGACATATTGTACTAATAGATAATAAAAAATTTTAAATGGATATTTAAGAATTTTCAAACCCACGTGACCCCTTAATAAAAAAAAACGAGTAAAGTTGTTTTTGTTTGTCGAAAATCGAACTTTTTATTTCCAAAAGCTTGCCATTTTCGGGAATATCAAAATTTTAAAAAAAGTATCTGATCACGCAAAAGTTTTATTATTACACTAAAAGTACATTTTTCATTTCAGATCATTCTAATTGCCAGGTCCACCCACACTTATTGGCCACGCAACACCGGGGCACTTTGTTTAAATAATAATAACTTCATTGATTATCAATATTAAAAAAAAAAACGTGTGCCCCGAAGATTATTCTAAAAAGGCGCTATTTACGTATTCGAATAAGCAATAAAAAATATGTGAAACCCAAAAAGTCTGCGAACTTGAATTCCCTCTGATAACATCAAAGTCGGATGTTGCGTCGATAATTTCACAAGTTCGTCACACTTTTACGCTCTTCTCTAAGATCATTCTACACCAAAGATTCTACACGAAAGACCAGCACGCATTAAAAAAATTAAACAATCAAAAAAATACGTCCGCATGAAAAAAATGAATACTTTTTAAAGAATACGTATTTTCCCGTAAGATGATGACATCGCAAAACTAACGCAGATATCGTTTCGTGAGAATTCCATGCCTTTATGCCTAGTATATATTAGGTGTATGACTTAATTTTTACAGATTTTTTCTTCGAGCTTAAAATTATATTTAAAATAGAAATATTTTCGCGGTCTTTTGTGGTTTTGAAAGGATCGGACGCAAGGTTTCAGAACACCGAACGACAAATCTACGTGAGTTACATAACCTCTCAGAATAGCCGAGTTTACGATGGCAACTGATAAACAGGACATTCGGCACTGCATTTTATACGAATTCCAACAAGGAAAAAGTGCTTCTAAAGCACGGGAATCAATTTGTAGTGTTCTTGGTGCCGACATTGTATCTTATGAAACGTGTAATTATTGGTTCAAACGTTTTAGAAGTGGTGATTTCGATCTTAGTGACCAGCCACGCCCTGGGCAGGATATGAAGGGTGTGCTTTATTACGATATCTTGGAAAGTGGTCAGACGGTGAGTGCGGAACGCTACAGCCGACAATTGAACAAACTGAGCGAAGAACTTGATCAGAAAAGGCTATTTACTGGGCAAGGAAGCAGGCAAGACATACTGCTGCATGACAACGCTCGACTTCACGTTGCTCGCGCGAATTAGAAGACCCTCTTGAACTTGGGATGGGAAGTTCTCCCGCACGCGGCATATTCACCAGACTTGGCCCCATCCGACTACCATTTGTTCCGGTCAATGCAGCACGCCTTAGTGGATAAACAGTTGAAAACGCTGGACGATGTGCGTAAATTCGTCGATGACTTTATCGCCTCGAAGCCTGCAAGTTTCTTTCGCGACGGCATTCGTATGTTACCTGAGAGATGGCGCGAAGTCATAGAAAACGATGGACAATATTTCCAAGATTAAGTTCGTTGTTCTGTATTTTTTTATATTAAATAAATTTGCTGAAAAACCTGTAAAAATTAAGTCATAAACTTTATATATATATATATATATATATATATATAAATATATATATATATATATGTATAAACATTTTTTATTATATATGGAAAGATCCACGATTATAGAGTTATAAGGTAGAGCGTGCTGGTGCATGAGCAACGATAGATGGCCGAGAAAGTGAAATGTTTAATCGCGACCATAAGATATGTATAGGGTCTTCAATGCCGAAGCAATTACCGTTAGATTCTTCAATTTTTTTTATCTGGTCGCTCGTTTTTGATTTTCCGTTTTATAGTGAGGAGCCTCTCGACAATTAAATTTCCGTGAATACATTCTGATATTTCTATCACGGACAATTTCGAATTATTATATATCATTTGCTCAATTATTTTTGTTTTTTTCCAATTCCGTAGCCAAAAACTTTTCAATGAATGAATTTTTTCTAGTATTTTTTTTCCAAAAATGTACTGAAAAAATTCATTCGAAACAAAAATAAGTGAGCAAATAAAACAAATGTATATACATTAATTATAATTCAATGATTCAATAAGTTAATAATAATAATTATCTGTAATAAAAAAAATCGAAATGTGCTGGAAAAAATTCATTTACCGAACAGCACTCGGTCACGAAATAAAAGAAAAATAAAATAAGTAAGGAAATAAATTTAAAAAAATCAAGAATCCAACGATATATTTGTATACACTCACGTCGAGAATTGTAAGATATGGCGAAAAATATTTGTTCACACATTTTAATGTTTCAGCAATTTCGAATATCGTGAAACATCTATTTTCTTATGTTCTTCTATATATGTCTGTGCGTATATATATATTTCAATTGACGTGAACTGTATATAAATATTTTTTCCCTGAGTTCCAATTTATACCCTTGCGGGTTTTTACGTATTACACTTATCAATCCCTTTCCTATCACTCCCTAGCCGCACTCATTGTCAGAAGTATTGGCCTTCCGCTAACTGTTTGATACACCATCCGGTGGAAGGTTAAGCGGTCACCGTTCCGAATATCGGCCATGCACGATGCTGCTTAACTCGAAGGAGCGCCGAAGCCGAACCTTGACCGCCCTTCCATCAGTGCCGATTCTATAATATTAATACAATGAATATATTGCTATAAATCTGAATTTTATACGATTAAGTGCAATTGATGATTGCCCAAAAATGAATTCCTGGCTTGCCATTTCCATTTTCCCATGGTCGCATTTATAGCTTTCCTAACTTTGATTTTTAATTCTATTTTATAATTTCGTATATCTATTAGATGAAGTAAAAAGTTCTGAGCGTTTTTTCGCTTTATTTCGACGATAAAATTAACATAGTTAGGATTATCCGATTTAGATCAAATATGCGCCGTTTTGTTCGATCACTTTTGTCCATTTTGAAGGACATTTCATAATTCCGCGATTGAAGAAGTCCTCGTCCCTATTGGTAAAAAAACTTGACCAGCTCATTGTCACAAGCCTCTCTTGAGGCCAGTTTTGTACCATCAAGAAAATTTTGCAAATGCTTGAAAAGGTGATAATCGCTTGGTGCCAGGTCTGGACTATACGGCGGGTGCGACAGAACCTCCCATCCAAGCTCTCGGAGCTTCTGGCGCGTCGTTAAAGATGTGTACGGCCTGGCGTTGTCTTGATGGAACACAACACCCTTCCTATTGGCCAATTCTGGCCGCTTCTGGTCGATCGCCTGCTTCAATCTGGTCAGTTGTTGACAGTAGAGGTCCGAATTGAGTGTTTGGCCCGATGGGAGCAGCTCATAGTGGATGATTCCCTTCCAATCCCACCAAACCCACAGCAAAACCTTCTTGACCGTTAATCTGGGCTTGGCGATCGTTTGGGCCGGCTCACCGCGATTGGACCACGATCTTTTTCAGCTGTTGTTCTCGTATGTGACCCATTTTTCATCGCCAGTCACCATCCGCTTCAAAAATGGGTCGTTTTCGTTACGTTTCAGCAAAGAATCTCAGGCATCAATTCGGTCCAAAAGGTTCTTTTGCGTCAATTCGTGTGGCACCCATACATCGAGCTTCTTCTTGAGACCCGCCTCATGCAAATGGTTCCTAACGGTTTTCTGGCTAATCTTCAGTTCCTGGGCAATGGAATAAGTGCTCACATGCCGGTCCGACCCGACGATTTCCATGATTTTATCGATATTTTCGACGATTGGCCTACCAGAGCTTGCCTCATCTTCGACGTCCATATTACCAGAACGGAATCGTTGGAACCACCGCTTTGCTGTTGCATTCGATACTGTATTGGCTCCATAAACAGCACAAATTTTTTGGCCGTCTGCTCCGCCTCTTCAACTTGGTCGTAGTGGTACTGAAGAATGTATCGAATTTTCTCTTTTTTTACCTCCATTTTGGAACGCTGTAACACACAACTGGCTTCACCAAACACAAAACTGTCAGAGAACTTTTTTTGAAGCGTAATGTCACCTTTAAATCGCCGTATAGTATGACCCGATGCGATGTCTACATCGTGAGATATGGCTCACTAAAGACATCTAGCGGAAAACGCTCAGAACTTTTTACTTCACCCAATATTTTCTTAATTTATTCGATCGCTCAAAGTCCAAACCTATTTTAAATGAAAATCTATTTTTTTAAAGTGTACAGTCGTCCGCTGCGATTTAGGGGAGAATGAAAACCAGAGACTATTTTTTTTTTACCCGAAATGTGAATTAATCGTTTTTTAATGCGAAACGCCCTATACACACGTTCACATAAAGATACCCCGCTTAAATCGGTGCCCCGCCGCCGCAGCTTGTACTTTCAGTACTTTCTACGCGCGGCGCAAACTTGACCCATAATACACCGTCCCTAATAAATATCATAGTCCGCTACGTTCGTCCGCGTATACACGCTAGAACAACAGGACGAACAAGACCCGAGAGCCGGGTGCTCGTATATACATACATGTAGCTGGGATTATGACGAAACTACACACACACACACACAAGCGCGCACACACACACACACACATATATATATATATATATATAATGGAGAATCATAAAATAATATTATCATTATACGAATATGATTCAGGCATATATATCTATACATTCATAGGTATAGTGCAATACAAGTACAGGAAAAAGCGCACGCTTGATATTGATACAGATATCAATACTGTATATATGTTTAATCCGTATCGTGTACGACTTGAGTGAGAAATCTCGAAATTAGGTATAATTTTCACGACACTGAAGTTTGCATCGTTGAAATGTAACGTTTTTTTTCTTCATCTTTCATTCCTTTTTTTTGTATTATTTAAAGCCTTTTTTGCAAATTGTGGATGTTAATTTTGTAATAAGAATACGTTAAAACGTTTGAGTGATTTACGCAGCCATGATCGTCCAAATGAAATGTATGCAATTAAAAAAAAAATAATTTTCGTTGCATTCCAACGATGCAAACATAGCGTCATTAATATTGTCATACACAGTGCCGGCCCGAGACTAGTTTTAGGATGGAGCGAGATCTAAATATGACGCCCCCCTCCCTTGCTTGCCCTTTAAGGCGGGCAACCACTTTAGGGGATCGAAAATTAGATGATTTTTTGGATTTTTTTTATTGTGAAAAAAAAACGGAAATTTCCGCAACTCTGACAATAATTTATTCATATTTTCATACATCTCTGGTAATTTTTTCAAGTTATTTCATGCATTAATTAAGGTGTAATCCGCTGTGTCCCTTAGCGTGTCCTCATCGTCGTTGCCGATTTGCGGGAATTGTGCAGCTCGCAATTCGCATCTCAAATAGTCCAACAAATTTTTATACATTCTTGGGATGTTTTTTTAAGAACATGAACCTAAATTTTGAAAAATCGAGAATTGAATGTTGGAACGTGGTTGGAAAAAAAATGATCGATTTTTAGCATTTTTTCCCCGGCATTTTGCAATAATAAATATGTTTTAAACAATCTAATCTTTTCAACTTTAGGTTCATGTTTTAATAAATTATATTATGTAAACGTGTTCCAAATTTGAAGATGATCCATCGATTAGTTTTTGAGTTATGATTCCCGCAAATTGAAAAAAATTCTTTTCGAGAAAAACACGTTTCAAGTTTCACAAACGAAAAACTCAAAGTCAAATGTGTTTAATCAAATGATAGTGTGTTACCGATTAGTCAGCGATTCCAGCATCATACAGCAGTCTTTCCTCGTCCTCATGCAACTCATTTGAAGCTTCCATTTCCTCTTTACGAGCTTTTCGAGCTTCTTTTGTCTCTAATAAACTTTTTCTATTTTGCTGAGCCACGCGCATCTGATCCATTTGCTCGGCATATCCGTAGCTCCGCCTGCCATCTACGATTTGTAGTTCATTCATAACCATAAGTAGGGCTGAATTTCCTTCATTGAATAAAATAGCAGCAAGAAGTGCCGCTACCTCGATTATTTTATACCCAGAATGGAGATGTTTTGGAGCTAATCGCCAAAAGGTCGAGTTTGGGTTTGTTTGGGTTATGAAAACCGAAACAAATTACCTAACTGAGCGCTCGTGGATAGCTGAGCGCGCTTGGGAGTCGAGCGGAGAGTCTTTATCATTTATATACATAACGTTAGAAGGAATCCGAATATCGTTTTGAAATGTTCAGGGTGTATTCTTAAGATATTTTGCTAACGATTTATGAAATTAAAAAAAATCGATTTTTTGAAGCATCTAAAGTGGTTGCCCGCCTTAATATATTTTATATACTACACCATGTTTTCCTCGCTTCTTCGTGCGTGTAAACGCGACCTAAAGTAGGTCTATCATGGTCTAGGCCTTAAAAATATGCGCGCGCACATATCTCACGCTCACGATCATAGAACACCGTTGCACTTTTGCATTTTTGCATTTGCAAATATGTTTATGATCTCCTTATATAACAATGTCTGAGCTATATAATTTTCAATAGACAGCAGGGTTAGATTAGAAAGCTTATCTTTTGCTAGAGTCGGCTTAAGATACGTTTTAACTAGCTTAAGCTTACTAAATCTTCGTTCACCTTCGGCCAACGTAATCGGAATGGTTACAAAAATACGAAGAGCTGTCCAAACATTAGGGAACGTATCTTGCCAACTATTTAATGTTAAGATCTGAAGGACTGCTTTTGGGCGAATCTTATTATTATCTAAGAACTTCTTCAAATCAATGGTTTCTCGTGAAAGTTCCAATCCCGAAATATTACCATTATGATAATGTGTTTTTTCTCCAACTTCAGACACGCTTCCTTCAAATTTTCATCGGTCTTCTTCATATCGTAGAGGAATGACCTGGTTCTCATTAATTGTAAAAAGTTGTGTAAAGCGCGTCTCTATTGAGTTTATGGCAGTGTCTATCATCGGATAGAAAACATAGATTCTGAATAACGTTTCCGTTGGCGCATCGTCTTTATTTTCATATGAGCACGTGCTCTTCTTTTTCCTTGTGAGGACTATTCAAAACTCCGGGCTTTAAAACCCACAAAAAGACAAAAATCTGTCCTTTTTCAGAATAAAATTGCAATATTTCCCGCGATTCACACGATAAATTATATATTTATAATAGAAAATAATCACGGAAGAAAGAGATTCTGCGGGCCCATAAAAAAATTCACATTTCTTCAGCACGCGTGGAATCCTGAAAAAAAATCCTCGTCCGCGCATCTCTCGTCCTTAAGGACGAGAGATGCGCGGACGAGAGATAATTATTTCACATTGGCGCAAGCGTCGTGAGCCGGAGACTCGAATGCGCGCGTAAGCCGTGAAAGTGCGTCAGCTGAGGTGGGAAGCGGGCGATCTTGAAAGAAAGTTTCGTTCGTATTACCTGCGATCCGGTAGTAAACAGCTGGCAGCTAAATATTGGATACGTAAACACGAGAGTATATATATATATATCTATGTATCTTGATCGTGATACACTTCGCATCCGTCTGTAAGAATGTAACGGTCAAGAGAACGCGTCGCGGCAGTAAAAAATACAAATTGGACTTTCTCGAGTTTGACGATTTTTTTTGTTTGCCCGAACGCGTGTACGTAACGTAATAATCGATGCTATGTCGTTGAAAACGAGGGATGCAGGATCCCGACGAGAATGCAAGGAAAACAAGGAGGCGCCATCGAGGAAGCGCTTGATGGATCGCGGGAACGAGCACCAGGATTCATTGCCGCCCATTGAATTTCAGGGCAGAATGTACATTCAAAATAACTTCGAGGGATGCGCGATGATCTGCGATGAAATTATGTAATGAATCGAAAAGTATACGCGTGTTTGTACACACGAATACGTAGATAGGCGTCTATACGCGTAGTAACAATTCGATGAGCGAGTTTCATCGTGCTCGCAATGAAGCGAACGATAACGCGTTGAACATAACCGCACTTTTTCTTCTCAGCCGGAGAATCGACACATCCGACGAGAGCATCGTCCCGATAGGCTTCGACATCGAATGGCCGGTCATCTATTCTCCCGGCACGACCAATTTGACGAGTAAAACGGCTCTTGCACAACTTTGCATATCGCCGAAAACTTGCCACCTTTTTCATATTTACAATATCGCCAAATTGCCAGCCGCCTTTGGCCTTTTGCTCTCTCATCCAAAGGTCAAACTCGTCGGCGTCAATGTGATACAGTGAGTACGAATTTTGCGGATATTCGGGCAGTACCCCTGTTTTCTATGCGGGGCAGAAAATAACGTGTCTACGCAACACAGAGCGCCGCTGTTGTTGTTTAAGCATTTTCGGTAGGCATCCTACCCTGCCGGTCGTCTGGGACTAAGAAAAAAGCAATATTAAAACACAAGTAAGAGAGACAGCTGTGATTTCGTTTCCAAGTTGTCTTCCGAATGCCTTGTGTTTTGGACAAAGGGATTCTCGGCTTTGCGTGCACCTGAAAGCTGGACGGAATCGTTTTGTTCCTTTGTTCAAAGGGTCGTTGGGAGAGAACATGCAGAAGCGATTTTTACTGAACGAACGCGTTGCTCGAAGGCGATGTATCGTACGTCCCATCGGTGCAAATCCTGTGACAAAGTTTCTTGAATAAATAACGGTAGAGCAAAAAGAGAGATTCAGTTGTCTCGCAACTGAGCGGCAAGCAGATGTCTTGGTTTTTCCGAAATATCAGTTGCTTGAAGTGACTCTTGGGCATATGGCTCTTCTGACAGAAGTTATTAAAATTCATGGTGTTGAAGTTTGCATCGTTGGAATGAAACCAAAGTTCTTTTTTACATTTTCCTTATTTTCATTATTATAGAAGACCTTTTACTTTATCGATTTATATTGTAGATTGCTAAATAAGTATCTTAAAAAATGGTTGAGAAATTTTTCAAGGCAAAATCTGCCAAAAGAAATTAAACGAATCTAGAAAGATGAATTTCCATAGTTTGAATGCAATGAAAATTCATCATTCTGAGTCGGCGTCAGCATATCTGAGTTGCTACAGGCATATGTAAAAAGTTGTGAGCTTTACCGTTTCTAATTTGACATATTTAGTGTAAAAGTTGGAAACTTTTTACATATGTCTCTAGCAACTCAGATGCTGATGAAACTCTGGACTCAGAAACTCTGGTTTTTTGATGTTACGAGTAAAAAATATACCAGACAGCGGGGGAATATTATTCAGATGAGGTAAAAATAAAAGTTCATTTAGTGTTTGCTTCCGAGATACAACTACGAGAAGGAGAAAACTTGAGGCAAGGTATTTATCATCTGTTAAGAGGGAAACTTTTTTACACTGTAGCACAAGAACTACATTGAAACAAAACTTCGAATCTCCAAAGCTGTCGGGCTCTCATGCTCTATGTTCTCTCGAAAATCATACAAATGTATTGACTATTCGATTTGTGCACTTTTGTGCAGGGATGTTAGAAAACTGGGCAGGGACTTTCCCGGATTCGAGGCTCAGAAAGTCGTGGAGAACAATTGCGTAGAGTGTGGAACGTTGATGAACCAATTTCAGAACTCCAAAGAACGCTGGAGTTTGGCCAGGCTGACTGCTCGTCTGGTAGGTTGCCTGCTCTTACAGTTCGCCCTTCGATAATTTCACTTTTTTGATAATCACGCTGATGCTTTTTTTCGCAGCTGGGAAAACGCTTGGACAAATCGAACGCTGTGAGAAAGGGTGCTTGGCACAAGCTGCCCTTGAGTCAGGCACAAAAAACGTATGCTGCGACGGACGCTTACGTAGGTTCAAATTTACAGATGGGCACACTTTTCACTACTTTGGAGAAAGGCGCTCTCCTAGAATTTTTATTCTTTTCCTCTTGATTTTTTATCGAGTCTTTTCCTCTAGAATTTTTATTGAGCAACATTTTTTATCTTTACGGCACTTTAATATTCTTTAACTTTACGGCTCCTTAATGTTTCTTCATGTGCCGTTGCGGGCTTTTACGACTCCATCCCTTTCACTTTTACCAGACACTTTGCACTCAACTATTTTCAACTCTTTAGAGACCCCTCATATTTATTTTAAGCAGAGGATTTATTAGAAATCGAGCCCACCTGAACAAACCCAAACAAACTCGTTCCAAAGAACGAAGTTATTTTTCACAAGCCATTTTATTGAAAATTATTTTTACTGAAGTTATTTTTATTAGCGTTATTGTAGACGTGCTACAAATCTGAACAAGCTCATTGGAAAGAACGAAATTAGTTTTTCACGACTTCTTGTGTTCGAAGATATTTTGACAAAAGTTATACGGTCGAAGTTCTTTGACGAACGTTATTTAGACAGGCTACTAGCCCAAACAAACCCAAACAGAGTCGAAAAAACGAAGATATTTTTTTCCAAATTATTTTTACCAAAGTTATACGGTTAAAGTTATGTTGATTAAAGTTATTGAAAGACGCTACAATCGGAAACAATCCCGAACATCTGTTTTAAAAAAACGAAGTTATTTTATTCAAAAGTTCTTCAGTCGAATGAATTTTGTCAAAGATATATTAACGTTGTTCAAACGTGCTACGAATCCAAAACAAAACTTATTCCGAGTAACGAAGTTATTTTTCCAAAATATTCCCGTTGGACGTTTTTTTAAGGTATTTCTTTCACGAACCCGAATATTTAACAATTAACTGATTTTCATTTATAATTAAGTGAAAATACATCCGTTTAAAGAAAATATTAATGATAAAATTTAGGAAAATGTGTCTCGCAGAATAATTTTCATAACCACGACCTCTGAGAGTACATGTAAATATCTTAATCTAGAAAATGTATGCGAATTTTTTCATCCTCGTTCATCGTTGCGTATAATAATTGATTCTAACTTTTTTTTATTAAGCGTCACTGCGATCTAATGATTTAAAAGGGCCCTGACGTCTGCACTCACAAAATTCAGCTCTCCGCGAAAGGAATACCTTGACATAAGTAATTTTGATATGCGATCGTGCTGTCCTTAAACTTTACACGTGCGTTTTTTTCGCAGGTGTCGTTGCTGATATACCTGCACATACGTTCCAAAGCGAGCGATTGATCAAAGCGACGCGTCGTCCCGCGTCTCACATGCATATTACCCCGCAGCCTCGAAGATTGAAGCTAAGAACGGAAAGATGTGCAAAGCGAGACTGGTGAGGGTTTTGCGCGCGGGTCGTTTGAATTACGGGACGGCACTGCGTCTGCAGAGAGCTTTGGCGGAAAGGCACAAAGAGGCAGGAAAGGTTGGAGGGAACGTTACAGCCGACAGTTTGATACTGGTGGAGCACGAGCCCGTATACACGGTGGGAATAAGAGACCGAGAGTACGACATCGAGACGGAGACGAAGTTGCGCGGGCTCGGTGCTGATTATTACAGAACCAACCGAGGTGGACTGATAACGTTCCACGGGCCTGGCCAGTTGGTCGCTTATCCAATAATCAATCTTAAGAGATTCGAGACGAGCGTGCGTCATTACGTTTGTCAGATTGAACGAATGACGATAAGGCTGTGTGCCGAGTTCGGGATCAAAGCAACCACGACCTCGGACACGGGCGTTTGGATTGGCGATCGTAAGATTTGCGCGATCGGCATTCATGCATCGCGTTACGTAACGACCCACGGATTGGCACTGAATTGCGACACTGATCTCACTTGGTACGATCATATCGTGCCATGCGGCATAGTTGGCAAGGGCGTGACGAGTTTGAGCGAGCAACTCGGCGCTCGGATCACCCTGGACGAGGTCACGCCGATCTTTCGAAACGCGTTCAAGGATGAGTTTCAATGCAGCCTCGTGGAATTTCCGATGGACGAGGCCTCGGAGTTGTTGCGGAAGGCGTCCGTTCAGCCATCGAGACCGGACCAGCCACCCTTATCCGTCAGGTCGTGAAATCGTTACTTATGCGCTCTCTCTTGCTCTCCTATTTATTAAGTTTCCCTGTCCTCGCTCGCGCATCGAGGACTCTTTCTAGGTCTTTGCTACTTAATCCTTCATTAGGCGTGTGCACTTTCGTGACACCGGTAAGCCCGTGGAGTCTTTCACGGACCCTAATTTGTACAGTCATATTTTTATCTCTAAAGCAAATTCAGGATTTTGCACTGAAAATCATGATCGATCGATACATCCTCCAATAAGGACAGAGTACAAATTTTTAATTCGTTAAAAAGTGATCTCCGATTTTTAAGGAGGTACATCCGAGTAGGCGGCGGAAAAAATTCACCTATTTTTTCTGCCGACTACTCGGGTGTGCATCTGGTGCAGAGAAAAATCCGGTGACCATGAATATGCACTGGAGGTGTTCGGCGACCCCGGGCGTCTTAATGAAGGGTCAATGAGGATGTGAACTCTCAGCCGTGTAAAATCGTTCCCGCTCGAACGGTATTGGTCGAGTTTCTCGATATCGTATTTTTCGAATATATATATATTTTTTTCTTTGTCGTATAATAATAAAACAATAGTACACGACACATCGAACATTATTGCGCACATTTGGTGATTCCTCCCGTCTAACATGCTGGACAAGGTTCCTTGATGCGTACGGCATCGCCACGGACTCGGGACTTCAAAGTTCATGAACGTAGTAGACAGAAAAAAACAATATTGCCCCGTTTGCGTAGTTGGAACCGTGAGCTTCATCCAAGCGAGGAGTTCGGGTCACTCGCTTACCAGCCCGAACTTTCAACACAGGCCAGAGTTTCGTTATACGAACGCTACCGGCGAAAAGTTTGGACACACTTTTCGCAATCTTTCGATCAGAAGACGTCTTGAAAACGAAATTGTTAAATTTGGTTGCAAACTCTAGTCTGTTTCGTTTGTTTTTACGCATATTTTTCTCCGAGATATTTGCTTTTGAAAATTCGTGAAGCGTATCCACTCTTGTCGCCGTTCAACGTCACTGGGTTCCCGAGGACCGTGACTCGTGCGAACGGAACTAGGGACCTCGACGCTACATATCGCCCGGCGCAGTGCTTCGTGTTGCGCCCCTGGCGGTCATCTTTCGCATGATTTATGCCACGGGAACGTGATAACATTGCAGGAAGCAAATCGTGCTTGTCGGTTGCGAAATTTTTTTTTCATTTATATTACATATTATTACGAATAAGTTCATGATCGGCGATAATTTGGCTGGAAACGTCACCCAAAGGTTGCGAAAATTGGCCGAGAGGTGCCGCGTACGCGTTTCGAGGCGCGCAGCTGTTCTATTCACTTAACGTAATATGAGTGCTGAAAAAATCTCTGCCTCCCATAGAAGAAACGATTCAATCCTATGCCACAATCATCTTTGATTATGAATTATTATCGAAGCTGTGTGTTGTTATTCGAAATTATGAATACAAAAATTGTCTACGGCTACAGAATTTATGTGCGGATTTTTTTTTTAATTTCTAATCAATTCTATAATCTGCTGAATAAAAAAAAAATTCTGCTGAATTTTGTATACTAAATTATATTTATACTGAATTCTCATGAATTTTTTCTTAAATTCTACGCAATTGAGGAACTTCCGTCTCTATTTTACAATTTACAATACTCGGGGCAGAAATGATTAGAAACAAAGTTGTCAGGGCAATTAAAAAAATTTCAAAAGCAAATCAGTATGGGAGAATCATAACACTTTTGATATTTATGATTTCTTTTATAACATGCAGAGCCTCGATAATAATTAATGAAAAAGTCGTGTAAAGGGCCTTGCAATTCGCAGGGACGGTCAGTTAGCATTAGAATCGCTTCTTGATGAGAAAAATGAATATTTTTTCATACATTTGTATACAGGATGGTCGATCGACGACCAATCTTTGCTTTTTTTTCTTGATAAATTGCTGATTAGCGTTCTAATATACTAGATTTTATATATATATATCGCGTTTCAAAGATATCCAACGACGTGCGGACCTAAAAATACGCAAAGAAAAACGAGAAATATCACAGCTCAAGCCAAGGTAATAGTAGAGTGGAATAGATGAATTTACAAGATCACTTGAATAATTGGATTCCCGGTTTTCCAAAAAGAGCGAGAGATCCTGGTCAGTAAAAGGATCCATTAGAATCCATTACAGTTATAATTCGTTGATGATCAACGAATTATAACTATAACGGAAACAAAACATCTATCTATGCATTAAGGCCGTGTGTCACACGTCCAGTCGGTAAAAATCCTACTGCCAGTTTTCTTCTAGACGGATCATATTTCGGGCAAAAGAAGAGAAAGCGGTTGTTCGTCGTTCAACAGAGCGGAACATGTTTCTTTTCTTTTTTCCCAAAAATCAACCGTTTCAGAAATCATAGGGAATCTGCAAATCAGCTATCTCTCTCGCACTCATGGCCGCTCGGTCGGTGTGACACTTGGCCTTAATGGTTGATGCATAGATATATGTTTCCTAGAAAAAGTGTGACTTAAAAGGAGCGTGATAGGGCCGAATGAAGATATACGCAAAATATATTAATTCGAACGTCAGTTTCTAAAAAAAGACATCTGACATTATGACTAGACGAAATTTCAAAGCAAATCCTTGATTCAGCGTTTACCATGGTGGCCAGTCCAACGTCCATTAAAATTGTAAGACAAATAGTTTTATAGTAAACAACGCGGGAACGCGCATTCAACGATATTTGAGATTGTCCCGTAGATTCCTTAAGCGCGGGAATATCGGTTGATCCGTGGAAAAATAATCTTAAGCGGACTTCGTCAAATTACATTGATGAAAAAGAAAAATTCCTTTTTATATCTTCTTGTGTGATCGATGTTTAACATTTGTTTGGTGAATCACCATGATATATACATAATTTTTATATTGCTCTTGTCTTTAAATCAGATTATCGATTTACTGCTCGAGTAGGAAATGATAACAGCACGTGCTGATGTATAAAAATATTTATTAAAGTATAACAAAGGAAGTATGTATTCAAATAAAATACAAAGTACTAATATTGAAGTTTCACTTCATAGCCAAGATTAATTTTCCACGGAACACTTTACCAAATTTTTGTTCTCTCTAAGTTTTTTCTAACGAGTTGAATAGTGGCTTTCCACTGTGCTTTTACAACTCTTTCATAGCGAATTGAGCGAACTTTGCGTACGTAACATTTCCATAAGCGAAAGAAAAAATAATTCAAGTCCGATACGTTTGGACGATCAACAACAAACGATACTTTCAGGCCATCAAAAATTGCCAAGGTCTACTGGACACCGATGTGTACTTGCGTCGTGAAAATAGTGAACAAAGCACGGACGGATGCGAAAATGTCAAAATTCCTGTCGTGCGTTGTCAATAATAATATTTTAAAAAAGAAGAAAATAACGATAGACTGGATAATGTGCGACTGATTTGCAGAGGAGCGCGGTCTTACTGATCGACCAGCACATGTAAGTATCTCCGAGTGTAGAGCTCGGTAGCGAGTAAACCAGTTATCGCGATACCGTTGTGAAGCGAATTGCTCGAATCCTTGATCATTCGAATAGCTTGCTCAATGTCGCTCTTCAATTCGGCATATTGTTTGTTGCCGACGAGGACCTCGAGGGTCTGCATCGCCTTGATCGCCTCCAAACTAGGCCGTATTTCCATTACGTCGGAATCGTTGGTTCTCGCGGGTGCGACGCCCGGTGAGTGCGGTGTGAAACGAATGAATTGTTGCTCCGATTTTGATTCGGGCAATTGAGCGAGTGCGTAAACGCCAAGGGCGCGACACAGAAATCTGCATCTGCGAGGGGGAAAAAAATCAAATGTTACCTTTATTACAGAAATTATAACATTTTATTATAGTGCACTGTGAAAAATATATGGTGTTTTCAACCATACTTTGCCCACATTTTTTATTTCCCTAAGGGGGACACAATAAAGAAGGAAAATTATTTCTCGAAAACGAACCTCGTAGTGAGCGGGGAGGCTTTTCTGAGGCCAATCGCGCCGAGAATACCCCAACCCTGTCCAGCCTCGTCGGCTATCGTCAGTAGAGCTCGAGCGAATTTCTTGAGTGAACGAGCAGCGATCACCGTGTTTTCGCTGTATTGGCACTGTCGGTACACGAGCTCGAAAGTTTTAGCCCACAGAAGTGGCAATTTTTCCTCGATCGTGTCCCTAAGCACATCGCAACCAAGGAATTTTAGTTACCATTTTCCAGGTTTTTTTCCCCCTGGTAAACGAATTGAGAGAAGGAATAAAAGAAACCACACGTACATCGGTTTTATCGCTGCTATCCAATCGACCAAGTTCACCAGAAGCATTCCCTCCTCTCGTATGTCGCGACAGGACGGTAATCTTCTGAGCAGCAGAGCGTAGAGCGCGAGGATTCGTCCCTCGGTGACCAAAACACCCTCGACCGGTGGTTGACGAGGAACGACCGGCTGAATTATCGCCAGTACGCCGATCCACGTTGGCTCGGTTTGATCGGTCACTTCAAAGTATAAGAGCAGCAGATAAACATTTTGGAAAATGATAGATGTGGGCGTTTTCTACTTGACTATCGCTTGAGGCGCGATATTTCTCGTTTTCTTCTTCGTATTTTCAGATCCGCAGGTCGTTGAGTCTATTTGAAACGCGATATATAATAAAGACTTGAAAATGAAATAAATATGCATCCTCACCACTATGCTTGAAGTAAGCCTCGAGAGCGGCTTCCAACAGTTGACCAAGAGTTGACGGTGATATCGCCGCTATACAGACAACCCGAAGTATACCCAAAAGTACGGGACTCGATGATGCCGTTTTGTCGGAGAGCCAATCGGCCCAACTCGTGCGGAGCTGCTCCACCAAAAAATTGCTCGCGTTTACCGCGTGCAATAACTCGCTTATCAACAAACCAGCCTCCGGGGCTTGTTGACCTTCCGAAACAGCTGAGAACGAGATATTCGAATAGTAAGGAACTTCCGTTTTTGAGACGTCGACGCGTGCTAGCTGAACTTACTGCTCGTTAGCACAATTTCCATGTCGTCCAGTATCCGTGAGAAGGCGTTGGTGAAAGCCTTCGTGTTGCTCGAGAGCAACGACTTGTGACGAGTCGTACAGTTTATGAGGAGCTTCACCCACGATCTTACGTACATCTGGCGCTTCTTCAGGGTAGTTGGATGATAATGCGTCACGGTTGGCTCGTAAGCGGCCACGACCTTCAACAGACTGACCCCCGGGATAATTGATGGATAACAACGCCATGATGCGTTGAAAAAATCGTTTTTTGTTTGCTTTAGTTCATAGCCACTGGTACTATATCCATTTGGTTTAAGGCGGGCAACCACTTTAGAATACTTCAAAAAATCAATTTTCTTTTTATTTCATAAATCGTTAGAAAAATATGTTAAGAATATACCCTGAAAATTTCAAAACGATATTCGGATTCCTTCTAACGGTATGTATATAAATGATAAAGATTCTCCGCTCGACTCCTAAGCGCGCTCAGGTATCCAGGAGCGCTCAGTTAGGTAGTTTGTTCGGGTTTGTTTGGGTTTTCATAACCCAAACAAAACCAAACTCGACCGTTTGACCATTAGCTCCAAAACATCTCCATTCTGGGTACAAAATAATCGAGGTAGCGGCATTTCTTGCTGCTATTTTTTCCAATGAAGGAAATTCAGCCCTACTCATGGTTATGAATGAACTACAAACCGTGGTTGCCAGGCAGAGCTACGGATATGTCGAGCAAATGGATCAGATGCGCGTGGCTCGGCAATATAGAAAAAGTTTATTAGAAACAAAAGAAGCTCGAAAAGCTCGTAAAGAGGAAATGCAAGCTTCGAATAAGTTGCATGAGGAAGTGGAAGGACTGCTGTACGGTGCTGGAATCGCTGATTAATCGGTAAGACACTTTATCATTTGATTAAACACATTTGACGTTGAGTTTTTCGTTTGTGAAACTTCAAACGTGTTTTTCTCGAAACGACCTTTTTTTTCAATTTGCAGGAATCATAACTCAACAACTAATTGATAGATCATCTTCAAATTTAGAACACATTTACATAATATAATTTATTAAAACATGAACCTAAAGTTGGAAAGATTAGATTGTTTAAAACATATTTATTATTGCAAAATGCCGCGAAAAAAATGCTAAAAATCGATCATTTTTTTTTCGTACATGTTCCAACATTCAATTCTTGATGAGGACACGCCAAGGGACACAGCGGATTACACCTTTATTAATGCATAAAATAACTTGAAAAAATTACCAGAGATGTATGAAAATATGAATAAATTATTGTCAAAGTTGCGGAAATTTCCGGTTTTTTTTCACAATAAAAAAAATCCAAAAAATCATCTAATTTTCGGTTTCCTAAAGTGGTTGCCCGCCTTAAAGTCTAAATGGACGTTTTTACGGAACATTCTTTGCTACATTTTCTGGAGAAAAATCTTTTTGCTATTAACGTCTTTACAAAAGAGTTGCTTTTCGAGACTAATGCAAGTGGGTATTATTTCAATAAATCAATATTCTGAAAAACCATTCGCAATTCTCCAGCGTTTTACATCTAAATGTAGAAGTGTTGTGCTCCGCATCCTATGCTCGGAGTAAAAAAAACGCATCGAGGTGGATTTTAATGAAAAGATGCTGAAAGACTGCTAGTGAGCCTCCATTTTGCATCAAAGAAATGATTGAAAACAAAATTTTGTACCCTCTTTGTGTATATTTTGAACCAATTGTGAAGTCTCATTAAATTTATATTCTTTCATGAAAATCGAATAAAAAATTGTCATATCAGTTTTCGTCCCAACACGATAGGCTTACATCCTTAAGGGTGTAAACCCAGGGGAAAAACGTTTCCTTTCGTTCTCACCAACTTTCGTCGGGCATCGTAGAGCGCATCAAACCCGGCGATCCGCGATAAACATCTTAAAAAGACGACACGGGCGAAATTTCTTATACCGCGAAGACAAAGCAAGAATTTTTTAAACTCACTTGTTGACAGCCACGTCGATAGGATGAGCTTCCTCGGAGCAGCAGGACAAAGCGACTCTTGGATCGCAGCTCATCACGTGCCAATTTATAACTTGGTCGTAGGCCGTTGCGTCCACGAGGTGCCAGGCGAATTTCTCCGCCTCGACGATTGACTCTACCGCTCGATCGTTCTGTAAAAATAACGCGTTCATCTCTCACTTACGACTGAGTGTAAGAAGCTTGCGGACAAAAGCTTTACTTCACGCAAACTGTTTTCAGTTAATTTGGGGGCCCTATTTCTGATAAAATAACCTCTTCATAGTTTTGGATCCGAGGTACGGAATATCTTTTAAAGGACTTTTCAGAGAATATGTAAAAATGTTTAAATCTACAAAATATATGCGAGATTTTTCATTTCGGTTCATCGTTGGGTATAATAATTGACTGTAACTTATTTTTATTAAGCGCCAAGCTTATGCGCCCCCCAAAATACGGCTCTCCGTGAAAGGTATACTTTAAAAGAATAAAATTCGTTTAAACAACGGACTCCCTGTATTTGCTCGATTCCCAAGATTGAATACATTTTTTTGTCAGCCTGTCGCTTCATACGCACCTGTCTGACGTTCGGCTCGTTAGAGAGTTTAACCATGAGGTTTAAGAGGCAAACGTGCATTCTCGCTGCGACCGAGAGAGGCTGAGAAGTCATCAGCTGATTGATCCACGCGGTCCAGTCGATGGCCACGAACACGCTGCCGAGAAAGAGATGACTGTCAGGCAGATACTGATCGACGACCTTGACCATCAGCTCGACGTCTCCGACTCCAGGATTGAATTTGTCCCAGGGCAGAGACATGAAGTTTCCGTGCACCACGTTCAATATATGATCCTTGACGGACGCGTGAGCGAAATTGGTCACGTAAAATTGCCATAGAAAGCAGAGTATTTTGCTTGAGGCGGGCAACGTGTCGACGATGAAACGTATGCACTCGACAAACATCGCTACGGTTCTATTGGCGCAAGGGCCGTCCGTTATTATCCAAGGTAGAAGAACCGAACGGTCGTCGGTCAGCTGTTGGATCCAGGCTGCCGTTGGCTCTCGCAAATTTCTCGTCCAGTACGGTGTCATCCAGGGCGCGAACATCTCGCTGAGAACCGGCCATATTTGTTCGCACACTGAAAAATAATAAAGTTGTAGAATGAAAGTTTTAGGCCGACTTCTTTCCTCGTGGTACAGTTTGTTTGAAAAAAGCGTGTACGGCTAGATTTTTTGCTGGAAACCGTTAGAGGGTAGATTCGAACGCGAGCAGGTAGCGGGACTCATCCACCAAGATGCTTTGTATGAAAAGCGTCAGTTGTCGTCCGAGCGCGGTCACAGACGAACCGCTCTATTGTTCGAAAAACACGTCGAAAAAAGACGTGTTAATAGTGGAGGCGACTGGACCACTTATTAATAATAAAGCATTACGGTTTATATCATGTAGTGTGTGTGTGTATTTTTTTTCAATGCCTTCTCCCAAATAGTTTTTGAGTTTCGCCGTACACGCTCTTGTCAAACAGACTGTACAACGGCGCTTCTTACAACGTTTGGGTAGTTTTTCTTATATATTATAATTTAGACACGGGGAAATCAATTTGTTCCGATGTTGACTCACGTTGATCGGCGAGTGAGCCTCGGTCGCACTGTAGCGTTAGAACAACGAGGGCGTGGCCGACCATACCCAGAAACATGACGAGTGGCTCGTTGTAAATTCTGTACTTGGGATAAAGACCGTACAGGCCGTACTGTAGACGCTCCTTCATAAAGTGTTGGCTCAAGAGTACTGCAGTATCGTGCATCTGTCAAACAACAAGATGACGAACCATTGACACGAGCGATGGCGGTAAAAATATAACGATAATTAGAAAAACTGAACTTTCTTCAAGCTATTTGCGATTTAAATACTGGCGTTATTATCGGAAATTTATAATCAACGAAGCCCTGAAACTACAGGCTAGTTATCTATTTTTTTACCACAATATTCCTTCGTACGCCCTTGCCGGCTTTTACGACCTCATTCCCTTCATTTTATAACATTGAAGTTTGCATCGTTGGAACACAACGAAAATTTCAGCATCCCAATTTTTTCGGCAAATTTTGGCCTCAAAAATCACCAGAAAATTCGTCAGAATTCAGTCTGAGAGATATCCAGTCTGAATATGCGAGAAAAGATTTTAAACGATCATGAAAATGAGGAAATAAAAGAATTTAAAAAAATGCTCATTGGGTTCCAATGGTGCAAACTTCAAATCGTTAAATTTTTACCTCACAATTCAGACGTTTCTTTTTCTTTTAAACGCAACGAGATTCAAAAAGAAACGAAATCAAGCAATGAAGGAAACGTTTTTTTTCTTGTTTCTCCAAATATTGGAGGGACGAAGGTAAACCAATCCTTTATTACTTGAACAACGATTTGGTTTATCCAAACGCTCTATTATTTGAATGTTGGCGCAAGATATACGTTGTGTCGCGAAATATACGTTGCGGTCTTCCAAGAACCGCGCAGCTCCGAGCGCGTTTTCTGTCTTCCGCGGTTAGTCCGATTGCACACTGGCTTGAATCGGAAATTTTAATTTGTCCCTTGCAGCACGCACAAACCAATGTAAATTGTTGCAAATTGTTTACATCGCGTAGTTCGTACGTGTCAGGTCTTCACGTCCAGTTCTTCGATTCCCAAACGTAAATGTTCTTACGTTAGAAAAAAAACTGGACATTCTTTCGAAGCTAGACAAGAGCGAAACTAACGCAGCTCAAGTACGCCTTTGAGATATTGGAAAAGCCACGATCTCCGATATAAAGAGAAGATGAAACACTCGACGATGGACGAATATACAAAATAAAAGAAATAAAATGAGCATTCGATGTTTCGAGAAAAAAAATTCCGTTTCGATTATCCAAACCATCTTCAATCCCAATTGATTCGGATAATCGAGGTTCTGATGTATGCGAAAAAAAGGTAAAGAAATGATTGAAATAATGTTACACTTTATGTAAACGTGTACGATACCTCCTGACGAGATAAGAGCCTCTGCTCGGTCGCGTATCGTCGTATCTCTTCCCTGACTTTGTTCGGTTGTATGGGCGCTGCCGATTTCGGTCTGCCGCTGAGAGCTCCCAACAAATCGCGCCAAACATCGAGCGAGAGGTTCTGGCCCTCGCTACCGCGCAACACCGCGCCAAGTACCTCGCCGTAGTGCTCCGGGAACTCGTGCAAAAGTACGAGACGCAAATGATTCCTGAA
The DNA here is from genome assembly GCA_963932345.1 of Ophion ventricosus. Classification (NCBI taxonomy): domain Eukaryota; kingdom Metazoa; phylum Arthropoda; class Insecta; order Hymenoptera; family Ichneumonidae; genus Ophion; species Ophion ventricosus. The sequence continues at coordinate 6,837,190 of OZ010713.1, forward strand.
GAGCTGCGAACAGTCACGAGCGAAGTGAACGATAATATTGGGCCGGTAGTGAGAAGGGAAGAAAATTACGTGTCCCGCTGTTGCTTACCTCGTGCAGTATGAGCTTGCTTTCGTCGGGGTTTAGGCCGATGTTGCAAAGTGCGCGGGACACGAGATCGATGAAAGTCGAGCGTTCACTGAGTCTAGGACGTCTGTAATTGAGCCAACTGCCGACGTCGAACTGTCGATTTATTTCGTTCGAGTGAATGCTTGCAAGAGATTTATCTGCTACGTTACGAATTCATTTTTTTTATAAAGATAACCTTGGAGAGCAGTACGAAGCAGAGATCGGCGTTTTGTCCGGTAGAGAGATCCACAACGGTCTGATACATTTGGAGAAACGTCGCGGCTCCACCGGCCACCGGAGTGAAGTGAGGCCCGAGGAGACCTCCGAGGTTCGGTCGTTGAATAATACTCTTCAGAAGGGGAGGGCCCTGATTCTCTTCGCCGCTGATAAATACCTGGAAGGCAAGAGGATTTTTTCGGTTTGTTCATATCGAAGAACACCTCGTGGAAGAAGCAAGTTCGTGATTAAAATTCTGTTTGCCACGGCTTTCTTGTCGCGAGGTATTTGCTTGAAAGATATGGTCCATTCTAGAGGATCCAAATTGTACGAATAACAAAGAAAAATGTCTTCCAATGTTTCTCTCGCGCGCGTGCTCTTCAATTTGTGATCAATCAACAATAAGTGTGCAATTATACCTGACCCAATTTCTCTATACACGTAGTTATAAGCTGTTTGGTTGGTGGACAAAGTGCAGCCTCTTCCGTATAAAAATCTACGAAGTGATGAAACAACTTGACGCCGCTTTCCTGCACCTTTCGCAGTACAACGCTGCTCTCACACGTTCGATTCACGTACAATTCGTATTCGAGCAACCTGCAATAGTATTTTTATCGACACATAACGATAATAATAATACTAACGTACCGGAAATGGACTTTAGGGGGTATTTTAGTCTAGAAATTTGAAAAAACCCGATCTTTTTTGCATTTTCTTAAAACGTAGACTCTCAAGAATATGTCCTCAAAAGGAAATATCGAAATTTCCAATATTTACAAAGTTACTGCGGTTTGAAAAACGGCCGGATTGAGAGGCCGCACCGGCGCGAATTTGGCAATAAGAAGATTCTAAGGAAGCTTGAACTGCTCGCAGGGAACAACGAGCTTCAGAAAACCATTATTTCGAAGTCGAAGAGGCTCATTTTACAAGGCAGGAATGGCCGATAAATATAACGTAACTGTAAGACACCACCAATACCACTTAGATAGTCGCGGTTGTCTTAAATTTTACTCAAAACTTTAAACGTGTTTTTCTCATAACTACTTTTTTCATCCTGGTTCACATAAAACCTCAAGTACTATTCAACCAATTGACTTCAAATTTAGTATGGAGTTTTACTATATGTTTCTTTATCGTCCCTATCGCGGGCATTGCGCAACTATTATTAAAATTCACTATTAAAAAAAAATTCTTTGGTACCTGCCATAATGATATTCTTACTGATAAAAAAAAAATTGGTTTTAATTCTGTTCCAGATGGATGGGAGCTTTGGAATCATGTCAACCCCCACAACACTTTTTTTCACGGCTATATTTAAAGGCCCATAACTCTCTCAATATTCATTTTTTTTTTGTAAGTTCTTGTAACATCAATAAACGACTGTAAAAAAAAGGATACTAAAAATATGTTTTTTTAATCAAGCTCGAAAAAGCGCCCGAAATTTAGATCTCTAGACTCCGTTTAGGATAACGGTTTCAAAATCTGGAAATATTGTTTTCATAATAACTGGGTTTTCGAAATTTTACTTCTAAAAATCATTGCGTTCTCAAAAGCACTAGGCACTGGGTAAAAATGCTGGCCAATTTTGTTAGCGGTAAAATGGGCTCGTCGTAGTGGGGTCTCGATAAAAATTCCAATGATTGGACGAGACCGCCGAATATTCGTTTGCCTATTTTCAACAGATCTTGGAAGAGTTTGGTGACGATAACTTATCTGAATTTGGCAGGAATTTTGTTACAAGCCTATTGCAATTAAATGATAATCGATTGAGAATATAAAAAAAGCCCGATGTATAGGAGAATGTATGATTGCTTACGCTACGAGATGATCAGCAAAGACGCATCCTTGAGTGACTCTCGTTGGTGGTGGCTGAGTAGCCTTGACCAGTAGATTTTCGTAGATGCCTCTGTTCTGACTGATCAGGTGATCGACAGCCTCGCTGACTCGTGCCTCGGTTATCTAACGAAGTCAGTAAGAGAATCCGTTGGCTTTTAATTTAACTTTAATTTGTATCATCACAATTATTCTTTCTAATTAATTCGCCGCTTTAAATTGCGAAAACTACAAGTTTTTTTTTTCCAAAGCACATTAAGAAAAAAGAAACACTGCAATAAATGAAATAGTTGGAACATTTTCATTATAAAAGTGATAATGTAATTGCTTCCTTCAATTGATCCATATTTAACTATTTTTCTTTAAAGCAAGACTAAGAGTAAAAAGAGCTTATAGCAAGAACAAAGGTAAACAAAAATCGTGACGAATCAATGATTTTAATAATGAATGCCATCGTACCCTGTACTATTAAACGAGAATTACTTCTAGTGAATTTTATCTTGAAAAAAAGGGGCTTAAGGATTTGGATGAACCGTCGTGAATCAATCATTTTCGGTTGAGAGAAAGAGATTTGCTTGGGTTTCGAAGAGCTAGGGAAATTCCGAGTTTTGAGTAACGAAATTGATTTACACAAATCAATAATATACGAATAATAAAATGAATTCGTCTCACATTGCTAACAATTCATTAGCCGCGTCAACTTTCGTAACGCCACTGAGCGCGCGGGGTCTCTGGGGACCCCATTATGGAAATTATGATCGTCCAACCGGCAACACGGATTAACAGTTAACACATTTTTAATTTATTGAGTTGAAAAGTGGTAGTCGATTTGAAAAGAATCGTAGTGCTTATAAAGAATCGTTTGGTCATTCGGATGCACCGTACCTTGATCCTTATAACGGCGGGTCCAGCGCAGTGTACGGTGGGCGGAGTGCCGGATCGCGAGCGACGCGCGGTTGTGGACGGTGAGGTATCGCAGAGGGCATGAAGGGTCACGCAATTCTCGACGTCTCGATAGAGGGTCGGCACGAGTTCCAGAAAATTACAATCAATCGCAGTGTGCTCGGAGACGAGGAGATTGTACGTTTGCGCGTAATCCATGATGATTTTCAAATAAGGTCTCAGAAGATCGACTATTTTGTCAGGCTCGTACAAACATTCACGCGGTACGTTGTCAATTTGCGTGGCGTTTCTTGCCAGTGTCGGCGCTTCTTTGGGTCGCTCGTAGCTGCTCAAACGTCGATGGATTCGATCGATCGGTTCGTTGATTATTCGCTCCTGTTGCCATTCTCTACCGTTATCTTTCTTCTCCATCTCCGCTTCTGTTTTTTCCGTCACGGGCTCACGGCAGCAGAGGTTCTGCCACTCGCGTACACACTTTGATTGGGTCTGTTGGACCGACCAGTAGTCCACGTACTCGAGCCACGGAACCTTTCAAACATATCGTTCGACTTGTAAAATCGTGTATTTTTAAATGATCGCAAATCGTGTCACGAGGTAAACTTCTTCGCAGTATCGTATCACGATGAGAACGTTAAAATTTATTCGTGTAAATGGATGAAAATTTAATAAGAACGAGAAAAGCATATCTTCATAACGGATTTTATCGAATGCACTTCTTTCTCCGTCAGAATTTTTTTCAACGCTGCGTCGAGAACTTACTTTGTCACCTTGAATGAGCATCAGTAATTTTTGAGACATGTACTGGGCTGGCAACGCAGGAAGGTAGAGGCCCGATTCTTGCAATCGTGGCTCCTCTAGCCACAGACTCAACGTTTTGTACAATCTGGAAGATAATGATAAAGGATTAATCTTATTCCATGCTATTAGAAGATAAAGTGGTCCATAGGGTACATCGACCAGTAGATTGACCAGTGAATAGACGAATGCTTATTTTTATTCCAAATAAAGAATATGAATTGTCGATAAAAACTCGAGTTACTATAATTTAAGGAAAAATCACAGATGTCGTTAAAAACAATTTTTCAGTTTAATATCGCATTTTGACGCCACACGATATTTTTTTAATTTGTGGTACTTGCACATCGCGCAACTCAGTTACGATACGTCTGTGCACAGTAGATGTTCTAAAGGCGAAAACAATTTTTTAAATGAAATTTGAGGGTATGTATTACTTTGATTATTTGAGATAGAATAAATCTTTGATTTTTTGAATTTTTTTTAAAATAAGTTCGTAATAGTTGGTCAGAATTAGACGTGTTTATTCACTGATGCTGTATTCTAACATCTTTCCAGTGAATGGACATATGGGCTCTGTTCTGATAATTCTCAAAGCAGAATGAAAAGTATAGCCCATCCGCTAAAAATTGCAAAATTAATTTGTCATAAAATCATTTCATTTGTTTTTTTAGTTATGACAACATTTAATTTTCTGTGTCTCTGTCGAAACAAACTTTGGCAGTTTTTTTTGAGAATGTCATATTAAGATGCGAAAAAAGCTTTGTGTATTTTCTACGAAATCGTAAGAACAAATATAATACTCATATGTATAAGAATATTATAATTTTTGTGCAATAGTGATCTCCAAATCGACCATTTAATAAAAAAATAAATCATAAACCGTTATCCTTTACAGCCTTCATCTACACTATACGTCCGTTTACTGGTAATTTCGTCCTGGTGATCAAATGTCTATTTACTGGTAATTTCGTCCATTCACTAGCGATTTAGTCATTTCGCTACTTATTTATCAATTTCTTCAATATTATTTGTCACAATTACTTCGAATATTTTTTTCTACTATCACATTAATATCATTTGTTAGCTATAGCAATTAAAAAGGTTTGTTTTTGATAATATTTTCATTTTACAGTCCATTTGAATCCTATAGTGTCGTTAATCGTCCATTCACTGATCGGTTTACCCTATTCATAAATTTGACGTCGAAAACATTCCAACTAAAAAGATCACGTACTTGGCAGCATTAAAATAAAATACTCTTCTCTCGTCAGTGATGGGTTTGCCATCGGTGTCAGTGTCCTTCTCTCCCTTCGCTTGAAAATACGTGATTGTATCGTGCAAACGCTTTTTCACTTTCTTCAGATAGCTCAAGTTGAGCATCCCATCGAAAAATTTGTCTCCGAGGCCGCCGCGTTCCGGGGTCCTGTTGCATGAAATAATCAACGAGATGATAAACAGGCCACTATTGTTTCTCGCGATAGATTATAGAAGGTGGAATTATATGGTGATTTTTGCGGTCCGGTAGTGGACGCGTTGTCGATGACAAAAAAATGGTGAAGTGACGATATGTGGGGTAAAAGTTTTAAAACGACAGGATTACAAAAGTCCGCAAAAGCATATGAGCGAACATTGGAAATAAATATATGTGGTTGTAGAATTTCGTGGTGGCAACAAATGAATTACCCGGGTGTCGTTGGAGCTCGGGCCAGAAACAGCTCGAAGAAATGTTGCCAGAGTAGAGCCAACAGAGGATGATCCATGGGTGTGTCGAGAGCTTGCTGCGACCATCTGTATATCGACAGACCGTTCGTACCGAATGAAGGCACCTTGACGTTCGTACACGCTCTCTGTGTATGGAAATAGGTACTGTTTTTTCTCTCTTCGTTTTGCGCTCGCGCGAAAAAACCCAAAGCTAGGTCAATTTACGGATAATTGACCAACCTTGAGGGCAGTATCGAGAGAAATTTTCGTCTGGGCTGACAATTCCCGCAGCAATTGTCGCCAGAGTCCATTGTTGAGCTCTCTCTCGATCTGTTCGGTACGAAGAACTTGATAGGCGACCCAAATTGACTGAACCGGACCACCTAGAAGACTGGGCGTATTTGCCGCACCGGTCGCCCAACTAATAAACGATCCGAACGATCCCGTGCCACGGCCCGTACCTAAATTCTGTACAAGAAGCAACGTTGCAACTTTTTACTATACCCGTCGTTGGCAACAAACTTCAGATTAATCCATTTTTCACTCAGGCCTGATATAAATATTTATCATCAATTATGATTATTTTTTATTGTTAATAATTTATATTAATCTCATTAATTTTATAGTAATATAGCTTGCTAAAAAAAGCGTCTAAAAAGGAGACTCAATTTTATGTTGGTTTTACGATATGTATCAGGATAAACAAACGGGCGATAAATTATTTCTGTTATAAATACGATTTAAGATAAAGTTAAGATAAAATGTATTCAATAATATTAAATTACAAAGTTTTTAATAAAAAAATATGCGATGGAGGGACGACATTCCTAAATTGTACCTTTCGAATATTTGTTTAAAATGTGCATGCAATGTTCGTGAAGCAAAATAAACAATAAGAAGTTTCGCAAAAGTCCTTTGGGGGGGGGGGGGGGGGGGGGGTACGATTCAAGTCTACCGCCGCTAACATTGAGACATGCTAATAAGGTAGGAAAAAAAGAGTACAAACTTAAGAATGAATCGAATAAGCAAGAGCAGTGATTTCCAAACTATCAAGACGGTCGCAAATTCTAAATATAGTTAACTACGTACCTCGTTCACTCCGTCTCTAGCCAGCTAGCGTTCATCAACGAGCCACATTATTAATAGTGGGGAAAAAATCTAAAAACCTACTGGGTAAGAGCGAAGACTCGCTTACCGTGAAGAGATTTTGGAACACATCCTCGACCATCGTTCTAGCGTCGAGATGAAAAAAGGAGCCGCGAATCACCGTGTCGATCAAGTGCAGAACGTTCGGGTCGCGATTCCAGTCTGGCACGAGGACGAGTACGTCGAGCCACAGGCGTACGAAGGCTGCTGGGCTGGGTAGGCCGTACCTGTGAATTTCAAATTAACAATCACCCCCTCTCTCGCTGTTCCTCATTTACCTCCCTACTGACCGAAAGAACGATTTCTCCCGATGAATTTACCTTTTGTAACCCGATATGTGCGATTCGAGCATGTTGGCAAAGTGCCTCAACACCAAGCCTGGAAAATCGGGCGCGATGAGGTTCTTCGCCATCTTCATGTAGGTGCGATCGGCGGTTACGACGGAAACCACGAGACTTGAGAATCTCTCGTTCTTCAGCAGTGATTCGGGGCAGCTGAGAAACAGGGGTACGATGTGATGCAATGCCATAAGCACGTGTTCGTACTTGTAGTACGAGGCGAGAGTGGCCAGTTGCTCGAATCCTTTGGTGCATATCAACGGTATCGAGTGACCCCAGAGAGTCATAGTTGTGGCAACGTAACAAGCGATCGGTTGTCTGTCCCGTACGCCCCTCCCGATGACCTCGAGTGACGCGTCCGAGTCAAGATCAGGCACGTTGAAGAACGCCTCAGCCGGCGATGTGATCGCTTTGAGACAAGCCGTTTCCGACTGATCGAGTCGATGCAGTCGCAACTTCGACATCATCTCCCAGGCCCAGTTCGCGAAAGCCTGCTCGTTGTTCTGCGGTCGCACCATCGACGATACCTTAGAAAAAAAAAGAAAACGTCATAAATCATCGCATCGTCACGATCGAGCGAATGAAAAGATGGAGAGTGTAAATCGTCGATCCCATACTTGCTTCACACTCTCCGTGATGAGCGACACCGTCTGCGCGGGGCTATCGGGTATGTACTTAAGAGCCAATTCGACTATCAGTATGGCAATGCGGCAGTGAAAGTACGCCGGCAAATTGAGCTCCTCGGATCCTCTGCAAGAGAACAAAAACGATCGAACGGCTGTGAAACGCGCGTTGAGTTACGACTCTACCTAGCTAGTCACTCGACCACTTAATTGAGGCAGTATTCTAGTCTAGAAATTTGGAAAAATCGATTTTTTTTGGCATTTTATTGAAGTATAGGCTCTTAAGAATATGTCCTCAAAAAGAAATTTCGCTTTCGCGAACTGCTCGCAGGGGAGAACGAGCTTCGAAAAATCATCGTTTCGAAGTCGAGGAAGGCACACTTCACAAGGCAGGAATGGCCGATTAATATAACGTAAGAATAACATGCGATTAATATCACTTAGATAGTTGCGGTTGTCTGAAATTGTACTCAAAACTTTGAAAGCGTCTTTTTCGAGACTATTTATTTTCAACCTGGTTGATATACAATCTCGAGTTGTATTCAACCGATTGACTTCAAATGTGGTATGGACCTTCAGTATATATCTCTCTATCGTCTCTACCTCGGGCGTTGCGAAATTATTATGACTATTAAAAAAAAACTGAAAAAATAGGGCAAACAATTAACTTTTCTGATAGTCACCGTTAAAAAAAAATCTGTTTGGTACCTGCCATAATGATATTTTTATTGATCAAGAATCATGTCAACCGCCTCAACCCTTTTTTTACGACCATATTTAGAGGCCCATAACTTTTTATTTTTTTTTGTAAGTTTCTGAAACCTCAATAAAAAAGACTGTAAACAATGGAGACTAAAAATATTTTTTGTTCTTTTATCAAACCCGAAATTTAGGCCCCTAGATTAGAATACTGCCTTAAAACTTTCAATAAAAGCTATAAACGATCAATTGAACCTCCGACAATTGATATAAACGGATATCGCACTCACGACGTGTCTCGTCGAATTCCCCAATTCAGATGAGTAAGCACGAGCCGCGCCAAATGATTTTCTGTAGACGAAAGCGGATGCTGGTGCAGCCAATTGGAAAGAACGAGTACGTCCTCTTCTCGAGGAGTCCACTTGTCGATCCTCAGCTCCGTAAACAGGTACAGACTCAACTGTTCGCATGGATGCGTTTTTTTTTAATCGTATAAATAACAATTGCGATAGGTCCTATGATTGTTTTTTTTATTTATACCACCTTTCCCACGGATTCGAAGTTGTCTCGTAGTTTATCGATTATGTCTGAAAGAAGGGAAGGGTGCTTGCTCGTCAAATTCGTCAGAAGAGATCTCGCGTCCTTGGAGCAAGAGTCTTTGGTCTTCGTGCTGAGAAATCCGATCTACAATAAACAGTTTTGCCAAAATAGGTTAATTTTTTTTTTTTTTTTTTTTGGTATCCGTACGAACGTTGGGGAAGAATACTCGCTTGAAAGAGATCGATTGTGGCGGTCCGGATGAAATCGTAATCCTGATTAAATCTGGCCATTGCCATGTTGGCGAACGTTGTCAAAAGAAAATACGACTCATCTCCCGGCATCTCGCTCAACCTCTCCTCGAAAACCTCTCGCAGCTGCGGTCTGGTCAATTCCTTCTCCCAATCTGCTCCGGGCAACATCGAATTCTCGTTAAAAGTACTTCCATACACCCAAATAAACCCAAACAAACTCTAACATTTTTATTCGAGACTTCTTTGCTGTGTCAAAGTTAGTTCAGTCGCAAGCTCAAAAATTCGATGAAATAACGCGAATAAACCGTAAAAACATTCCAGATACTTTTGCAGCACGTAATACGACGTATGAAAAGGCTAAGAGATAAAATTATTTACCCAAAGGAGTCATATCAAGTCGTAGAGAATCGGAGCTCGTTGCGTCCGTATGGAGGATATAAAAAATCTGCCAAAGGGTGGAACTCGATATCAAGTGGTGTGGTATGGTTGCGAGGTATTGCCAGGCTCCAAGACGACGGGATCCAAAAATACACAGGGTCGCGCGTAGAAAGAAACTGTCGTACTCGGTGCTGAGTCTCGAGCATATCGATGAATCCTTAATACCAGAGACAAGAAAAGTCAATGTTACTTTTTTTCAATTGCTAAGGCACACGTTCTTCACAGATCGATGTTTTCTTTGGGAACGGTACACCAAGGGGGGGGGTCTCTGAGGATCTGTAAATGGTGGCTCGACAAGTGTGGTGTAAAAGTGGAAAGGAAAGGATCGTGAAACCCCGCGAAATCATGCGAAGGACCATTAAAAAAATATCATATTTCTTGCCTCGCCTGTGTCGAAAGTTTCCCACTCGTCGTTCGCGTACTGCACGATATCCCTTATGAGAGCACTGAGACGTTTCGCGAGCTGTCTATATCGCGGTGAGTCATAGGTTTTCAGGCCCTGCTTGAGGAGTCTCACGAGGACGGTTGAGAAGGCGAAGAGGCGTAGAATTCGATGATGTTGGTTGGATGAATATTTGTCCCAGCGACGAGACGGTTCGTCGATCTCGTCTCTGCCTCGCGTGAGCACGTGCTCGAACAACGTCTCAAATGGTATTTGATGGAGCAGCGCGATGAGATCGCTCTCGAAGAGATTGGCCCCGAGATTTGCGAGATCCTCGTCCTCCTCGCCCTCCTCGTCGAGCATCACCCATACGGTGTCGCTGGGATTGGTCGTATCCGAATCTTGCAACGCGGTGATTTGGACCTGTTCGAGAAACTTTTCTCGCTCTTTTATAGGCAACAGTATGGTCGCGAGGGTGGCGACCATGTGATCGAGATAAGGATCGTTGAGAGGCGAAACGGTTGAAACGGCGCTACGATTTCTCGCTGGTAGCGGTGTCTGGATGAAGGAGATCGCCCAATTGGTCACACCACCTGGGCATCGGAGAACGTGACAGAGAAGAAACATGTGATCCTGCCAAAGGGCAACGCGAAGCAGCACCGCGACGAGCCTCGAGAGCCATTCTCTCGAGTCCAACACGAACTTTCCATCGCGAATAACGCGTCTCTGAAAACTGAACAATATCGTGACGCACGTTCTCAACTGATCGATTTCCAGATTGATCCGCGGGGACACGGTGCTGCCGACGCCGGTCAGCGTGATCGGTGAGTTTTGCGTCACGGACGCAATTTCTTTGCAAGACGCGCAGACTCGCTGCACGTAATGATCGATCTGCAGCCTCAATAGTTCCGCCTCGTAGGCGTACAGGGCCTGAGAATTGTGCAACAGATCCTTTATGCCGGCCAAGCTTTTCGACAGCGCTGTGTGGGCTTGCCGATTGAAACGGGCGATCGAGTACTCGTGACTCGCGCTCACGGGATTCCCGTCTTGACACTCGCCCGACTCGCGTATCGTCGCCTTGTCCAAACACCACAGCTGCTTCTGAATCTCACGGCAATTTCTCTTGACGCTCTCCAACTCGTGTGCATTCACGGCCAAATTGTTGCGCACGCGCAAATAACTCACAAGCAACTCGTGAAGGCGATGCTGCTGTCGCGACGCCGAGCTTCGCAATTCCGTCTCTATGAATTCCGTCACGAACGAATCGATCCACGATAATTCGTCGTTGCTATAGAGCGCTGCCAATTGGCTATCCGTGAACGGTACGATTTCTGCTATTCTCTTGGTCTCCACACGATTCGAATCCTGTTCCGCCTCGCTTACGACACTCTTTTTATCTTTCGACAATGGTGACGCGCTTTTGTCGACAGTCTCTTCGACGATCGCCACACACGTCGGAGCCTCGAGGATCGGAGCACTGGGCACGGGGCTTTCCAACTGGACAGACGACACCAGCGCGACTACTTGTTCTACGTCTGCTTCTTCGGGAGTATCCTCCAGTATCGGGGCACTCGCCTGACCTGGTACTTCTTCCCCGTCTATTTCATCCACCGGGACGCTCGATTGTTGAACGTCAAACTGCAGGTGAACAGGAATGTTCATATCTTTGATGGCAATCGAGTCTGATATGCTTGTTGGATTATTCGTTTTGGGAAATGTAGGACTATTTTTTAGCGTACCAAAATATTGCAGCGGCTGAGTTTTTATATTGATCCGTTTATTTTTGTTTTGAGCTTGTATTTCAAGTACTTATGTATCAATAATATTTGATAGGGCGCAAAAACAATGGAACAGGAAAAATTAAAAACAGAACGAGCATTTCACTCAACGCTTAGACGATAGATTGCTCTAAGGAGTCTGCGTAGGCTTCAAATTTCAGAAGTACAAGGTTTTTATTGTATAGCTTCGCAGCATACGGTCTGACCTTTAATTCGCAACAAGGTATTTCCAAAATTAATCGAGGTATGATGATCTTTGGGAAGGGTCAGATCAGCCACTGGCCTACAGCGAAATGCCCGCTGCAATTTACTTTTTCTTTGCCGTTTTTCTCGAAACTATGTTTTATGAAATAGTGTAAGTGTTATATCAACATCTACTTGTCCGATTCACTTCAAATTCGGACAAAACATAGTTTATAACATTTTCTATCTTATGACAGAATGATTTTTTAAATATGTTTCTCCATTTGTTGAATGATGTTGAAGTTAGCATCGTTGAAATGCAAGGAAATATTCGTTTTTTTTCTTCATTTTTTCAAATTTTCTTTGACCGATTTAAGCTATAAATATCCCACGATCACTTTTAGGCTTCTTGTTTGGAGCTCTACAATCCAAGTCTATAAAATATGATTTTCGACACTGATAAAAATAAGGAACAAAAAAAAATTGTTGCATCCCAACGATGCAAACTTTAAGCCCGCTTTGTTGATAACAAATCATTAAAGTTGTTTTTTTTTCGAAAATTGCAGTTTTTTCTATACCTTGCCATTTTTGTAATTTTCAAAATTCCAAACATACGAGCTTTTTATCGCATAGCTTCGTAGCATAGGGCCTGAACTTAAATTTGCAACAAGGATAATAAAAATTTGCAAAATTGATCGTGTTACATCGAATTTATCGAATTATGTGTAAAATCCTGATCCTGACATCCCAATACTCTCATCAAAAAAGGGATATTGAAAATCCACTTGTTTTTTGGACAACATTACTGTGATTGAGACAATAATGATTTTGTAATTGTGACAATCACAAAGTTCTTCCCCAAAAATGCTAAAGAAGACAAACTAAAGGTAAGGATGTTACCTCTTCCGCGTTGTCATTTATCGTCAGAGGTACGTTCTCCTCATGGTTTTCGTTATTCATGTCGATAGCGGCGGAATGAAGTTCGCTCTCCATATTCTCGACGCCCTCCACTCTCGGATAATTAGTCGGGGACTCGCCGAGCAGGCATTCGAATTCTTCCATCGTCGGGGCATCTGGTATCTGGCGCTCCAAGTTGTACGCTCGGACGCGCTCCTTTTTCCTCTTCTTCGAATTTATTCGTAAAATACAAAATTACTTTTCGACCTAATGCACACGAATCTCGTGGGTATTAGCTCTTACCTGTCGTGACTTGACTTTTTCCATTTTGTCCGTTTGCGTTATCTTCGAAGTTCTTTGTATTATGATATTCACTCCTGTCCCGCGATTTTTTTAAGGTTATGGCAGAAAGTTCGACGGAAAAACTGTGTTGATGCACATCTCCGCGTTTGTCGGCGATTTTTTATCGCGCGATAACAGTTCAAACCTCATATCACATTCCGAATTGTTTCTTCACTCCCTATTCGATCAGTTATTCACGCGCAAATATTTTGGAAAAATACATATGCGCGACTACGCGCCAAACTCTTTACGTTGACGTAAAAAAACGCACTATCATATCGTTCATAAAAAATGAAGCGCGTATCTTTCGTAAGTGCACACCCGCATTGCTCGTGCGTTACATTATTGGTGCGCTCGAGGGTACATCGACGAATCAGGTGTAAAATGGAATGACGAGAGTATTAGAATGCGACGCGACTATGTCGACTCGTTTGACCTATATACATTATTTTCTTTTTCTACCCTGTCAGCTGACAGCTTTCGATAATCGATTGTTGATTCGATTCCATTATTGCATTTATGTGTCGCGCGCGTGGGTGTGAGTGAAAGGGTGACCACCGCGCGGCGTTCGCACTGTTTTTTTTTCATATCTTTTTATTATACATCGCATTTTTCACGCAGCTGAATTAATATTTACAATGATAGATAATTTTGGTAATTTTCTGCATAAACGTATATGCGGAGAAAAATCGGAAACTTCCCGAACTCGTTGAGTCGCCGGTTTTTTTATGGCCTGTTTGCAAACACCATATAGATATAAATATACATTGTAACGTAATAGAATATAGAACAATATCGGGAAGATATATTGCAAGTAGCTTGGCATAGCTTAATGGTTTTAGGAGTTGACCAGCAATCGAAAAGTACCGGGTTCGAATCCCCGACGCGTCTCACGCATTTTTTCGAATGTTCTCTTCAGTTTTTTTTCCAATTGTAATATACATGTTGGTTGTTCGAAAAGATTCTTTCGTCATTTACATGCGCTGCCATATTTGAAAGTGTGTTTGTTCAAACATGTAAACTTATATCCGTCAAACATTTTGGGTAGTCAACATCTTCAATTTGTCGTTTCGTTATCATGTAGAATCTTCATTTGCCCCGAAATGTAAACGGCCTAAAGCCTCGTACGGACTTTGCCGAGGCTACGTGTGTCACACGGCGTGTTGGGAGCCACGCCTCGACTTGAGGCATCCGTGACAAAACATTAAAACGGGCGCAGGCTCGGAGCGGTCAAAGAAATTACCAGTATCTGCTTGGAACAAAATTTCCAAAATGGCTTTCTTTACGTGAGGTACAAGTTGTTCATCATATTTCCGCAGCTCGCTTGCTACATGGTTACCAAATGAATCGTAATGGTCAGTGACCCCTGCTAAAGTTGTACTTTGTGTACTTTTTAATATTGTATGCGCATCTTTTAGTAGAGCCTTATTGCTCTTAACTGCGCACCGTTTCCGAGTTTTTATCGTTATTGGTGGTGCTTCCGTAACGTTTTGTGATACAGATTCATCTGTCACAACTTGTGGAGTAGGCAGTGGTATGTCTGTCACATCTTTATAGGCTGATTCACTGTTTGAAGAATAACCGTTGTTGTCGTCAGTACTTTCTTCAACAATCTTTTCCATGTCCTGAAACAACATAGATGCATTTGAACAGATGATTCTTGCATTGATTCCACGTACCGTCTTCAAAAGAAGAATGGTTGAAAATAAGTAAAGATTTTGGAAGACAATAGAATTTTCGATAGTTATACAGAAAGTAGGCCTCACCTTGAATGACCTTGACCTTGTAGTATGTTGTCCTTCAGATGATTCGTAACAACTTTGCTCTTACATACTAAGGTGCAGAAACGAATCCTTCATTACTTCTTCAGTGTTAGAAGTATTATACGCAACGAAGCGTTTCCCGTACCAATACACGCAATTTATATTTTCAGCACTACAACTTGAACTTTGTTCGATTATGTTTGGGTGAAAATTACTACAAAGATTTATAGATCTTTGATCGTCACGAATGATTACATCAAACAAAAAATTCTGTACAGAATGTGCGATACCAAAAAAAAAACAAGGAAGCAATGAATGTAAACATCGAACCAAAAACGTGAAATAGCCAATCGTGTTTCTAGCAATGTTCACATTACCGCTGGTTGACTTTCGTGATCGTAAGGCAACAACGATAGCTCAATAAATTTTCAGTTCAGTTCAGTTCTGAATTGTCAACCTAAACAAACCCGAGCGAACTCATTGTTCAATAAATACCCAAACAAACCAGCGTTAATTCAACTTTGTGTATTATTATTATTTTCGCATATGTTGGATTGTTTGGATTGGGGTGTAGGGAGAATGTGTGTGTGTGTGTAGAGGTAGTGGCGTAAATTCTACTTTACACTATGACGTTTATTCTTTTATTCGACCTCGCAAGGGTCTAAAACATGAAAGACTCGTTTCTGCACCTGTATATATATATAAACTTGTTCAGTATTACCTCTCCTGCAACGTATTTCAAGATCGAGTTCATCCGAGGTAAGGCCTATTTTCTGTATAATTGCCACTCTATAATTATAAGTATTATAATTATAAACTTTGTTAGTATCGTACTCTTGGTTTTGACGGACGCTAATTATGTTTTTCTGAATATTGACGTCGGATGGCCTGGTATAATTTCGGATAGAGATGTTTTTAAAAATACACAATTATATAAAAAATTTGAAAATGAACTGAATATATCACTACTTCAAATGCTACCAAATAATTATATTGTGAAACCGTTTCGAGGAACGTTACCGAGTGCTATAGATGGAAAAATATTTAATTCACTACCAAGAGCTTGCAAAGTAGTTGAAAATGCCTTAGGTACAATGAATTCAGTATTTTGACTTCTCAGAAAACCAATTCTCTTACAACCAGAAGAAGCTAAGAAAATTGTTTTAACAGCGACGTATCTTCATAATTTCTCACGTAAGCGATCTGCTTCAAGAATTTCTTATACACCATCAGGAACATTAGATACGGAACACAATGGCAAACTAATTTTAAATAGATTGCAGAATAACCCAGAACCTAATTTGTTGCAGTTTATCAGAAACATACCTAAACTTACATTTTGTTGACAACAAAGCAATTGCTTGAGAAGCTAATTATTAAAATAAAAAGATTACGGTGAACTTACATCAGCCATAATATCCGTACGATATCTTTGTACACTCTTCTTCGATAAGAAAGCAAACCAATCGTAGGCAAACCATTTTGGTTTGTGAATGTCATTTATACCTGAGAGTAATAATAATAATAATAATATTATACACGATCAAATTTTGTTACAAATAAAAATAGAGACATACCCGATACCGTAAGATTACGTTTCTTCGCTCGTGATTTTTCACGTCTGTAAGATCCTAACAGAGAATTGACCTTTCTTTTTAATTCAGTCCTAGGTATATTCATTTCAGATGACATTTTACGCCATACATATTCCCTCTGTACTTTATTGTAATAATCATCGTGTTTTGGATCCCATAACAATCGGTGGCTTTCGTAAAGTCCAATTATTTTTCGCACAACGTCATTGCTGTCCATCGCGAAATGTGCAGCGAGGCAACACAACTCGTCTGAAGGCGACGCACTGAGGCGCTTTCATAGTGGCTGTTTTACCGACAACCGCTGGCACGCAGTCGAACGCGCAGTCAAAGTGCACGCGTCGGGGCGAATGTGCAAGTGCGGACACAGTGCGACGCATGTGGTACACACGCGATGCGACGCACGCCTCTCAACGTGCGTGCGTACGCGGCTTAAGGTCAAGTGTCACACCGACCGAGCGGCCATGAGTGCGAGAGAGATAGCTGATTTGCAGATTCCCAATGATTTCTGAAACGGTTTATTTTTGGGAAAAAAGAAAAGAAACACGTTCCGCTATGTTGAACGACGAACAACGGCTTTCTCTTCTTTTGCCCGAAATATGATCCGACATTCGACCAGTTTCGACATCCAAATCGAAATGCTCGTAGACGGTTGAAATTTATATCGACGAGAGATTAATTTAGGATGCATTAACTGTCCAAAAATCAATCGATTTCGCAACATCGTTTCGGTAATGTTTACTGTTCAAGTTGAAGCTTTATTCATTTGGTTATACACATAACACCTCCGTAACCACCAGTTATAGGGCTGTAGGGACAAAAGTAATATCGAGATTTAGATTTAAAAACTGAGCATACCATGATTATAGTGTTAGGAATATCGTGTTGAATAATCAGGTGGTTTCTCTAATTCGTTCATTAATAATACGCGAAAAAAGATGTGAATTTTGTGCTCGAACTGTTTGCCTTCGGACATTATCGAAACTTGTAGGTTAAACGTGGCGAAGCCGCATTAATTGGCTCTGTCGAGTGAGCCACTCACAGTCAAGCATTAAATAGCGGGAATTTCAAAAACGGGCGGATTCTAGAATCGACCCGTCGATCAATTTTTGGCGTAAACATATAATTGACTTGTAAAAAAAAATGTTCGATTTTTTTTTTATTAGAATTTATCTTTTGCGATATTAAAACCGAATGTCAAAATTCGGTTTTTCTTTGAAATCATTCTAAAGATAAGTATTGTTTTTATATCACGATAATTCAAATTGTAGATGTTGGCGCGAAATGTCACGCTATCGGCGCTGGCGCTTGTGACGTCACCGCGCGTCACGCGACCGAATACCATAAAATTTATCCCCTTCACACGTCGGATTAAATAACTTTTTTGGAACGCGCACTATGCTACTATTTTTTTTCCCAAAATTAACATAACTAAGGAAAATCACGTCCAAATTTTATGTAAAAGTGTTGAAAATTCACGGAACTATGATTTTTTTAGCGAAAAAGTGTCTTTTTTGCGTTGTCACCTCTTTATGAATTTTTTTTAACATGTCGCCATTTTATTTCTTATAAATAAATTTTTCGTACATCATCTAGAAAGTTCAAAGCGTGCTTCCGTAATTTTTTGAACCACTTCGGATGGATAGTTTGGTCACAATACTTTTTTGAAAACTGACTGGGTAGAATCGACCCAAGTGTGACCACCGCGATTGAATTTAAAAGTGTGATCACAAAGGGTTAAAACCTTTAAACAGCATTTGAACTTTATAATAAAATGTATTTATTCGTTCGCTCGACATTTTTAACGTTTTCTCGACTTTGCCGAATCAAAAATTCTTTATAAAACGTTGTACTTTAAACGTTTTTCACTATGTAAATAACCTGGCGCCAACGATGCTTTAGGGATAGACACTCGTACGAATAGCAAAGAATGCCGCTGTTGCCAAATCGATTATTTTATCTTGAATAAAATTGCAATATATTTATACTTAATTGAAAAAATGATAAGTATCAACATCATTTTCCGGCTTGGAAATATTTTTCAACAATATTATGAGTTGGTAATTGCCCAAAAATCATTTATCTTTACATGATATTTTATTGGCGAGAAGTTGGCAGCCTGCCGAAAACTGAATTTTCATCCCCACTCTTGCAGCTAAAGAACTGTTACGAAACTCCTAACAAATTTAAGCTCGTGTCGAAAGGCAAACTTGTAGCCATCCATTCGTTGCGTTGTTCTAACTTCCAACTTGCCATAGAAAATCGATAAAATTTGCCTTTATTCCTTCCGGTATTTTAACAATTAATTACACAGCAACTGTCGTGGCCAATTTTTGATAAAACAATATGTTTTATTCGATTGCAAAAATCTCGTAATACGCTCATACAGATTTGACGGATAGCCGAGTTTATTGCAATTTTTGTTCACTGCGCGCGCTGCGTTCGATTTTATTACTCTACACGGAGCCAATACCAGAGCTCCAATTTGCATTCCCATCTTCGTCCCCTATTGAAACGAAACAACTATTGTTTGATGCTTTTATTACAATCGGTACTTTCTGACATACAAGCTTGTTATGTCAGACGTTTATCCGAGGCACGCTATACGTACAATGCGTTTACGAACGAATATTGTTTATTGATTTTTCCAATATATCTTTCCTGATACGTGGAAAGTCTGGATTCTGTCTGAGCACCTCGTTGCAAACTTTGATCGCGTCAGCGTAGGCTTTGCACTTGGAGAAACAATAAGCTAGCTTGTAGCCAACGGAGAGTTTAGTTTTGCCGCCATATTTCCACGCCTGACCGTAACGTACGGCAGCCTCGCGATAACTTTGTTCACGCTCGGCAATGTGTCCCGAGAGCTCGTGAGCTCTCACGCAGGTAGCGTTGTGTTGCAGCACGCGTTTGAGTAGCTCGTTCGCGAGATCGTACTTGCTCGATTGCACGTAAATGTCGGCGAGCAGCAGCCAACATCTTTCGAGATATTCCGCGTCCTCGAAGGTCCATACGTTCTTGGACACGCGTTTCAGATGATTGCGAGCACGCGGCGTCTGCTTCATAAGTATATGAGCCATCGCGAGACCCAGGGCCGGACCCACGTGATCCCGAAGACTCTCCTGGCTCGCCAAGTTCGTGCAATCCTGTAACGCCTTCTCGATATTCGACTTTTGTTTGGTGGCGAGCAGAAAGAAGTCACCGAGCAATCGATGCGTCAGCATCTCGTGAGCGTTTCCCTTGGGACTCAATTCCTGCAACGTGTGTTCCAGGCGTATACGTCAATTATTCGTCATTCGAGCGTGTTTGAATCACGATGAAAAATCAAGGGACAAAGCAAAAGACAACGATATCAAAAAATTCAACGGGGCTGTACCAGGAGCAATCGTTGTGCGGTTTTGAGCGCCATAGTTCGCGAATCGTGATACTCGCTGTCGTCGTCATCGTTGAATGCCTCGCTCGACAGTGCCGAGTCGTCGTCCGGATCGAGGCATATCTCGATCATGTTGTAGATCGCTTGTTGTCCCCATTCGGGATCGCGACGTGCGCAATTGAAGTTTCGCAGGGCAGAGTTCAATTTGCCCGTTCGCCAGTCCAACAGACCTGCGCAGTAGTAATAACCGGCATCGCGATTCGAACCTTCGCTCGCTGCGGCTCCTCGGCTCAGCCACTCGTCGAGGTCGCTCGTGTTACCTGATGAATACGCGTCAACGTGATTAAGGTTGTAGTCTCGCCACAGTCACGTTGAAAAGTTTATTCTCAGCTCAATTGATGAAAGCTTCGAATTATTGCGAAACATCCTTATAATGTTGGTTGTACATCTTATCGGGATGTAACAACTTGTAATGATGAAAACGCCTAATGTTTACCTAATCCTCACTTTTTTATCAGACTATCCATTTCGGCTACTGATGCATAGATACTCTGCGTATACGGATATGCACACACTACTGTAATCTAGTTCTAGTCTGCTCCAGTCGCTTCGTGGCGCTAGCGTCGCTAGACATTGCTTAATTTAAATCACTATATCTCTGAACCTAGACGGTCAAAATTTATGATTTTTTTTACCCACTTCGTCATATGTTCCTCTCTAAATGAGATTTTTTTTTATTCCGTAGAAAATTTTCGAAGTTATTGTGTGAAATGTGAAATTTTCCACTGCTCTCCATAAGAACCCGTGTAAAACCATGAAATCTTTGATTGTTAATATATCGAAAACGGAACGGTGATCCTTTTGGAATTTTGCAGGTAATCATTTAAGGGGTTAGTTACGTAGGTTTGAAAATGAAAAAAAAAATCCATTTTTAATTTTATTATCTAATAGCACAATATATCTAGAATATTCTCCCAAAGTTTCAAGTCAATCGGAGTAAAAGTCTAGGAGAGAGAGCATTTGGGAATTCCCCCCGTTGGGAAAGACCGGCCGGGAGCGACGCAGGTATACGCATTTTTCTCAAAACACTATGTTTGAAGTCGGTGGAGAATTTTGGTTTTTTAATTTCAGATAAAGCTATCATAAGTTATCCTGACCACCACGATGACTTTTTTTTGAGGAGTCTCCGGAAACTAGGTCCCACCGGCTGAATTTCCAAATTTTTGGATGAAATTTTTTTTAAATATCGTTGAAATGTTGCTCTTTTATGTGCTTAACATTTTGAATAAAATAATTTATATATTATATTTTTAAAAATAGAGAAAATATGCTTTTTTTTGGCTTCGAAACCCACGTAACCCCTTAATAGTCCCCAGAACGAGTCCTCTAAATTAAAAAAAAAAATCTATAGAAAAACGCCTTGGCGTGCCTACTACCTTAAGACGAACAAAAAAAAACGGAAATTCGGAAACGGCAGTGTTGCTCGGAGAGAAATACGTGCCTGTTCGACGGGATACTTCGATCAAACGTGCCAGTGCCGTCCAATAGGTCGGGCGTCGGAGCAACAACTGACGAAAGTGAAACGCCGCTGTCTCGAAGTCGACTTTCCTGAATGCAAGATCCGCCATCATCACGGATGCCGCCTCGTTGTCCGGTTCGGCGTTCAACAGAGCCAGACAACTCTGTCCACAGCGTTCTAAGTCGTTCACCTGTTCGCAAAGCGGTGCAAAGTTTCGGTAAATCCAAGCAATGGATCCAGAATGCACGAGGAGTGTGAGCGACGAAATGGATGAAAGAATCGGTAAAATGTTTCCGGTTTCCTACGTACCTGCATATAAAGTTTAGCGAGAGAGAGTAAAGCCTTGATGTCAGCGGGTTTGTGGCTCAAAGCCTCCTTGTAGCGATCTATAGCTTGATTGTAATCCCTGAGAGAGGAAGCGTGATCGGCCATGTCGAGGCAAATGGTGGCTAAGATTTGTCTCTGGGCGGCGACCGACGCTCCCTCAACGGGAGCTCGCTGGAGGCATCGGGTTTGGTTGTCCTTGGCCTCTTTCAGTGTCGCCAAGGCCGACTGCAGATTTCCCGCCCGCTCTCGTATCTGTGAAAGCAACAACAGGTGACGGCCGCGTCTCTCGAGGCTCGGCAAGTCGCTGGCTCCTCGACTATCTGCAGAATCGTTGCAACGTGAAAAATATACACGTAGGGGAGAATTTTAATTTTGGATTGGTATTTTTCCATTGAGACTCAACTTGGAGCTCCTGTACGAGAACGTTCTCGGCTTTGTCGAATTGCTTGACCCTCATGTAGAGCTCCGCAAGGTCAACTTTGAGATCGGAGCAGACTTTGTTTTTCACTATTTCCCGATAATATCCAATAGCTTTGCCGTATTGATGAGTCTTGATCAGTGCCTTGCCCATACGATCGGCCAATCTTCTGTTGAGCGGATTTTGGGCGAGCGACTCCTCGTAGGCTTCGATCGCGCGGTCCGGCTCTTGTATCGCCATGTACGCGTCCCCGAGCATGCTGTACGTTCGTGGGCCGGGACAGTGCTCAACCAATTCCCTGCAAATTTGTTAGAGTTTGATTATTTTTTAGAGTTGATTGGATTGATCCCAATCTTTTATACATATAAAACAGTTTCGTGACTGATTGACTGACATATAGACATATTCCTTAAGGGGTGTGGAGGTGCACGGAGAAAGGATTTTTCGAAAATCATCTCTTGAAGGAGTGAAATGAGGTATAAAAGTTTCTATGGAAAATTGTATGTCTTGTGTGTATCGACTTGGAACTTAGTATAGTAATACCCGGACTCACGGTACTTCGACTTGCGCGGTTACGGATTTTTTTGTTTGGCAACAGTGCCGTCCGCTAAACTAGCGTTTATGTTAGTCCTTGGTCTCAATTGAACAAAATTTATATGTTTTTATATGCAAAGTTGTACCCGTTAAGCTGCACAACTTCAAAGATGTACGACTTGAATGATTTTCGTCGGTCCCACCTATCACGTAACTTCGGGGTATTACTGTATAAATATTCTTTAAAACAAATAATAAATATTTCAGGATTTTGCAAAACAACCCCTAATTAGGGGTGCAACGGGGTGTTGATGTTTGTATGGAAAAATCGAATTCCTTGCGTTTAGCTCAAAAAATGCGTGATGGCTCAAAAAATAAGTGATTTTCAATATTTTTTTTCTTCGTAAACTGTTGCGTGTATCGGTACGAACTTTTCTTCAGCTTAAAGGTGCACTCTTACGGAGTAGAAAACCATTTTTTTTTGTTGCATATAAATGTATATTTATTTAACAATTTATAATCGTGTAAAGGCAAGAAAATAGAGAAACCTCACGGGGCTGACCCCAAGCAAACCAAGTAAAGCGCGAACGGGTATACGAAAGAATCTTGGATAACAATGATAGTTCAACGCACCTAAAACACTTGGCGAACGCCTGCCTGTCCTTCCTTCGCTCCAAATGAATCGTCGCCAATTTCGTGTGAGCCTCGAGATAATAAGGTTTACCGGGCGTGATCTGGACGAGGCAATTAACCGCCTCGTCGATGTCACCCATCTGGAGATGAAGTTCAGCGTTGGCGATCACGAGGCGAGACTCCTCAAGGCTGTGACCAAATAGATTCCTGGCCTCTTCCATGAGAGTGATAGCTTCGTCGAATTTTCCGAGGCTCGCGCAAGCCCCGACCAATTCTATGTAGAGTGTGGCTTTGTCCGATGTGGAGATCGGAGCGGTGAGAGACGAGGAGGCACGTTCGTCGATCAATTTAATGGCTTGTCGTAGACTCGCCGTGCGCGCCTCCGTTCGGCCATTTTCACGCTCGATCAGCGATGACACAAGATGATACATTGGATCGTCACGAACTCGAAAGTCAAAGCTCAAGCCGAGCTCGAGACTCTGCGCTGCGAGATCGTATTGAGCCTGATGCGCGTGAATCTGCGCGGTCAACAAATGTCCCGCCGTATTAGCCGGATCGACGCTATCGAGTAGTTTTCTCAGCGCGACGAGTGCCTCGTCAAAGTATCCAGTTTGGATGCGAACTTTGGCGAGCATGAGAAGAGCAACGCCCATACCGGGACAGGCGTCGACTAATTTTTCCAGCAGGGAACAAACAAGATCGCGCTCGTTATTTTCGTTCGACGTTTCCGCCGGTTCGTTATCCGCCTCGGCGTCGACGAAGAAACGACAAGGACAATGGAGGAGATACTCCTCGACGATGTCGAGGCAAAATACCGGATTCAGGTCGTTGAGATACCGATAATAGCCGCGATGTAGCGTGAAGGTGTCGGTCGGAGTGGACGACGAGGCGGGTAGAGTATCGAGAATGCTGTTGACCGTACGCGCGATATGGTCCAACGCTTTGTTCGGCTCGTTAGCGTAGAGCTTCGCCGACATGAAGTGTACGATAGCTGTGTCGATGAGGTTACCCTCGCTCGTCATTTCCGTGAGAAAATCGATCTGTTGTCGGGCCAGATTGACGGACGTCGTAGTTGCGGGTTTCTCGATCACCCGACAATTGGCCAGACCCGTGAGAGCAGTGAACGAGGACTCGTCGATGCGTACCGCGTCTCTGTACGCGTTTTCCGCCTCGTTTATTCGCCCGGCGAGAACGCAAAGATTGCCGAGCTCGACCATCGGCCTCGCAAGCTTTTTGTCACTCTGATCAATCAGCTTTTCCGTTATTCTCGAGAGTTCGCTCAACAGTGCCGCGTGACGATTGGATATACGTGAAAAGAGTTGTACGCAATCGAGTATAAGATCGTAATTGTTGGGCTCGGCGATTGTTAAATTGCGAAAGAAGGCTTGCGCGTGTCTGAGACCCGCGATGAAATCACCGTCCCGGCAAATCGCGACGATCCCACGGGCTTTCAAGGCCTCGATGGAATTAGCCTCGATCGCGAGCACGCGTTCGGCGCTACTGATCGCCTCGTCCCAGTCACCGCTCGCCAGCTGATTGTGCATCCTCTCGATCAAGGGCAGAGACGAGCGCGGGTGGCGCACAACAAGGGCGCTCAGACGAGCGATCGCCTCCGCGTGGCGACCGCCCAGCTCTTCGAGCTTCGCCATCGCCAACGTCAGATTCAAGTCTCCAGTCACGTCCGCGTACGTTCTCAGCAGATCGCGTGCTCGCTCAAGTGACGTTTTCGCCTCAGTGCTCGTGGATTTGGTCTGCGCGGCTTCGTACAAAAAGACCCAGGCTCCCGTCACGCAGACGCTTCGATCGGCGGGCTCGAGTTTCCAAGCCCTCTCAACATATTCTCGCGCACGCTCGTATCTCTTGAACAGAAACAACACCGTAGCTGCCCTTGTCAATGACAGCGCCGACGCTCTTCGCCTCTCGTCCCTTATGCGAGCGTCTATACGAGAGAGACTTGTGCGATCGGCACCTCCGGACAACCGAATCGCGATACTCTGAACGAACAGGGCGGCCAGTAGACTTGAGTCCGACGAATTCGTCTCGTCCGTGAATTCTGCCACGAGGTGCATCGAATCGTCCACTTTTCCGACCAGAGCTTGACCTACCGCCAACAACAGGCGCAATATTTCGCTCGAGGGATGAGCGTTGCAAGCCTCCTTCGCTCGCTTTGCCATCTCGGCGTAATAACTCTCTCGACAGAGCCACATTATCTCCGCCTCGCGATCCAACGCCGCGTCTTCGCTCGTTACCTCCATCCTCGTTCGACGCGCCTTTCAGTCCGCTAGGAATTTACTTCGCGGTCGGTGATCCTACGGAATCCTCGGGGTCGGGCAAGCTGTCAATCGGCTCCGGGTTACTAGCGGAGCCGGTAGCCTCGAGAATGTGACGAGGTCCGAGCACGCGCTCCTCCAACTCGGGACTCTTCGTCGCCAGATAAAACTTTTGCATATACTTGCACGACAGCAACAAGTAGTAATCGTTCACTATTGCGTACGTCAATGCCGCCTGGAAAAAAAAACAAAAATATTGGTACACATCGAACACGTAACTCAAAATATAGTCGAAAAAATATACAAAATATTGTGTTTATTTTTTCATTTTAGAAGGGTTTGCATGAGTTTGACAATTTGTATCGTGTAGTTTTATAGCCTAGAGTCATTTATTTGTGGCTAAGATTTTGTAAAAATTCTAAAAATCGACTGAGTTATGAAGATATTGTTGATGGACCACATCGCCCACTGTGCTAGGGCCCTGCTGTGATTTTCCTTTTTTTTTTGCTTTTCCGTTCTTCTCGATACTATTTTGTGTGAAACTACGTTGAAGTTTTAATTTTTGGAATGCAACGATTGTTCTTTCTTCATTTTTGCATTTTTATCGTTATCCGAAACCTTTATTTTTGCAAATTGAGGTCGTACATCTCTAATAAGAATACGTAAAAACGTTTGAGTGTTTTTTCTAGCATAACTAGGCCAAATGAAATTTGTACACTTAAAAAAGAATTAATTTTCGTTGCGTTCCAACGATGCAAACTTTAATGTCATTTTATGGAACGGTGTAATTCGTATCTCGAAATCTATTCGTCCGATTCGGACAGAGTATAGTTTATAACATTCACTATCGTATGGCGGGATGATTTTTCAAATGTTTATCCATTTGTTAATAACAAATGATTAAAGTTTTTTTCGGTCGACAATCGATCTTTTTTTTTCTACAGCTTGCCAATTGTGTAATTTTTTATATTTGCAAAAGGTATCCAGCCATACGAAAATTTCCCTATTATGCTAAAAGTACCTTTTTTCGTTTTAGATATCGTTATAGCATATATCATATACCGTTTCATGCGTTACCGCTGTTATTTTGGTAAGGGAGATACTTACCAGCTGCAAAACTGTAATAAAATACCATCAATTATCAACAATTTCATATGCCAAGAGCACAATAATTCATATCCTCATGGTGTTGAAGTTTGCATCGTCCGAACGCAATGAAAGTTCTTTTTCACCTTTGATTTTCCTTATTTTTATTATTATAGATCTTTTTTTTATACATTTATATTGTAGATAGCTGAATAAGTATCTTAAAAAATGGTTAAAGGATCTTTGTTGGTAAAATCTGCCAAAAAAAATTGAAGGAATTCAGAAATATTAATTTTCCATTGCATTCCAACGATGCAAACTTCGACCGCATTAATCCTCTCTAGGTTACTACTTGTTTAATTAAAATGTAATCATATGAAGCATAAAGCCCTTCCAGCAGAAATCTATCCATTTTGCAGGTTTACAGAGTTTGCTTCAATCACACATTGTTAGCTACGATCAGAAATCGTTTCTTATAAGACACATATTTATTATTTGCAGAGTTTGCTTCAATCACACATTGTTAGCTACGATCAGAAATCGTTTTTTATAAGACACAGATTTATTATACAGCATATGCTACATAGTCGTCTCTAAGTAACCGGAAATAGCTGTGAGACAAGTGTTGGATAAAAGTTACAGGGATAGGATTGTAAAAGCCCGCAGTGGCGCACCGAGGCACATTGGTCAAAAAAGTGATATAGCGCTGTGAACAATATTAACAGCGCTAAAGTTTGCATCGTTGTAATGCAAAAAACAATCATGTTTTCTTCATTCACTTCTTCATTTTCATTATGAACGTAAATATTTTCTTGACGATTGGGGTTGTAGATTTTTAAAAAGGATCCTGAAAAACTTTGGTGTTATCTTTATCCCTCTAATCCACCAAATAAATATGTCGCCAAACATTAATTTTCGTTGCGTCGCAACAATGCAAACTTCAATGTCATACAATGCATAGTACAGCACGCATTACTATTCTTTCCATAATAAAACAAACAAAAAAGCAATCCCAGATGTAGATTTGTACCCAGAAAAACAAGCGGTCACTCGCTACTGTAAAGATATTCTTTGCTGCTCTGCAAGAATGTCTCCATCAAACGAGATACGACGAAGCGATGAAGCGTGAATGAAATGTGAATGAGAAACGGTTACCTCCGCTAATAATCTGGCGAGGCCTCGACCCTGGTGATGACTCGGTACATTGATCGATTGCATGTCCAAAATTTTTCCATCCGCTCTGTAGGAAAGTACTGCGGTATCTGTCAGGCACATATAGCCCATTTCTCACCACTCGTTAATGAACCGAAGCAACAAGAGGGAAAGGAGAGATATGAAAATTGCGATAAATAAACTCTTTGTACCATCATCCTCGAGACGTATATAAAAAATGCCCCGATTCGCGTTATGCTTGACACCGTACAACGAGCGTCGTACCTGATGAGTCGCGCGAATAAAAGCGATGGATCTGAAAAATAATGAGCCGACTTTGAACATATAAATATATATATATATATATATATATATGTGTCTGTATGAAAAAGAATGTGGCAGGCGTTGATATATTAATAAAATTGATTTATATCGTCGCGATTAACCATTGGGCGGCAGGTTGAGAGGCGTCGAAATTCGAACGAGTGACGTTTGTTAGTTTGTCTTTTTTCGTCGCGGCAAGCCAAATCAACCGTTTGTGTTACCGGTTCGTTGGCATGGTAACGGTCATCGATGGAGGAACTATCGGTATTACGGGTATCTGCAATACCGACTGAGCTCGCAGCGTTTTAAAAGCACGCGCGTGTGGAACCGGGAAACGTAGTTCCTCGTCTATCTATTCTGTTTTTTTTTTTCTATAGCTTACCATTTTTGTAGTTTAAAATTTTTTTTAAAAGTATCCGGTCGTACGAAAGTTTTATTATTACACTGAAAGTACATTTTTCTATTCATTTCCGATCACCCTAATTGCCGAAACCACCTACACTGATGCAGTGACGGCGGTCCATTGTTTAAATAATTTCGTTGTTCACAAATATTTTTCAATTTGAAAAAAACTCAAGCTTGGCAAAGCTATGTACTGATCGCGTGTAAAAGCCCGACCTCGTCATCGCAATACTCTCATCAGAGTAAAATATTGAAAAACGACCAGTTTTTTGAGCCTCAAGCTTACGCAGACCCGTTAAAGTATATCAATTTAAAAAAATACATACTCAAAATACACTTCTCCTAAGTATTTTTTATTAAACGATAAAATCAGTACGATAAAAAGTATGAGGAAATTCAATATTACAGAAGCGCGTACGTAAATAATCGAATACTTTATAATCCGTATCGTCAAAAATATATTTGTAATTATATATGCGTATAAATTCGATAATACCAAAAACCAGTTGCTATACGCGTCTTCAAGAATAACATCTCCGACATGTTTTTCTTTCAATTGACAGATCGTTTCTCCGCGTCATGAGTCATCCTAATAGCATTAATAAGAAGCCAAGCGTGTTCATTTTTTACCACCTTCATATACGCTCGAACCTTTTATCAACATATTTTTAAAACTCACGAACAAGCTCGAGAAGAATGCACACGGATAAGAATCGTCGTTGCGGCGTTGCAATAAGAAAATTAAAATTCGCGTCACGCGCTTAATACCGTATCGTCACTTATTTTACATGAGGACAAAGCTAAAATACTTTGGTTCTTCGGATTCCTAACGCAACGTATACCCGCCGCGCTCGCGTTCGGCGATTTTTAGCATGTGTGAAAAGCAATTGTTCTTACGTGTACGGAATGCACCGTACACGATCAGAAATGATTAAGGTCCGTAATTGGATTCGATGTTAATAATTATATGTACATATACACGCGAACACATATACATGTATAAAGACACGTCATTTTTATTTGACGTGTCGTATATACGACAGGCGTCGATCGGGGTTAATTGGGTTGGGTCAATTATGACAAAGAATAAACGACTAGGCTGCCGCCGAGAGAAAAAAAAATCGAGTGAGAGTCAGGAAGAGAGAGAGAGAGAGAGAGAGCTAGAGAGATAGGGACAATGTGTGAACGATGAGTCATAACGGTGGCATCGATGGTGAAACTCGCTATATGTACATCTATCAATAATACATTAGGACTCTTTCTCCCTTTCTGTCTCTTTCCGGCTCTTTCTCACACACTCTTACATTTCGCGCTGCTTTATTGTTCGTTGCTTCCGTTCCTTTTGTCTTTTTCACTCTTGTGTGTGTTTTTTTTCTTCTGCCGCGTTGTTATAATATTTTGACTCTCTTCATTTGCTTGCTTTCTGGCGTTTTAGTAGGCTTTGATTATTGATTATTCAACTTCCTAAGGGACTGTAAACGAATACATTTTGTATGATGACGCCCTCTCTCTCTCTCTCTCTCTCTGTCTTGTAGTTTAATGCTTCGTATTGTTATGCTCTGCATTCTCATCAAGTCGTCCAATCATCAACACCCACGCAATTTATTTCGTTAATTTCATACTATTTATTTCGTTTGTATTTCTAATTAAAAAAATATTTGTATTTACACTGTTTTATTATTACTGGCTCTGTATTTTTTTATTTCGATTTCTATTTTCTTTTTATTATACTTTCTTAATTCTAATCCTTTGATAATAGACTATTTTTTTTATAACTTATAGTTTGAATCTGTTTTTTCTTTCTCATGATTTGTATACTCTGGACGTGTCACGATGTTCTATGTTCTTTGTTTGGCTCGAATTTCAACTAGAGCATAATGAGAATCAATTAATCTTCCATCTGTCTCCGAAGTCTTCAATGAAAATATGTTTAAAATAATATGGTGGACGGAGTTGTTATTGGAAACCGGTTGACGAGACCGTTCAGTGAAGTCATGATACGCGTTCCACAGGACATAGAGACTCTCGGTAACCGGAAACACTGGATTAAAAATGCGTTAGACGCGGCCAGTTTCCCGTTCGTCGGAGAATTGAAATTGCGCACCAGGAGAATTTATCACCAGGTGCCATAAAGACGCTCAACATCGTGTCGAAATAGACGCGAGTATAAGTATCGCGAAACAATAAATACACGTATGTACTTGCAACTGTACGTGCGAGCCAATAACGGACTCGTATATGTTGAAATGTCTCTACGCTACAGAAGGTAAGGAGCTTCGACGATCGAGTTCGCGCTTTTCTGCAGTTCGTCGACAGGAAAAATTCTTTATGATGGCCAATTTTGGGATGGAACGGTCGGTAACCCATGGCCACCGAACGAGGCGACCAATATTTCGATTCGATTGCACCATAAAGTCCCATGTGTCTTTTTGCCCAATCGACATGAATGTTGAGAGAAAGCCGTAGCCTTCTCGAGATCCCAATTCCTTGTAAAACAATCCGAATGCCTCGTTCCATGCTCGACAAAAAAAGAAA
The DNA here is from genome assembly GCA_963932345.1 of Ophion ventricosus. Classification (NCBI taxonomy): domain Eukaryota; kingdom Metazoa; phylum Arthropoda; class Insecta; order Hymenoptera; family Ichneumonidae; genus Ophion; species Ophion ventricosus. The sequence continues at coordinate 6,868,289 of OZ010713.1, forward strand.
CGAAGGGAATTGTTTTTTTTTTCGTTCGAGATTTTTTTTCGCTGTTGGGGTAGTTAAAAGAGCATAATGGGTTTTTGGCTTTTTTTTGTCAGGCGGTCTGGGCCGATCCTGTATTCGTTGATTAACGTGTCGGAAAATATAATTCTATTTCACGAAGTCTCCAATATTGTAACGTTCTTTGGAGAATTACGGAAATGACCTTGTTTTTCTTGGCTAGGTCGCTCGAGGCAGTTTCCTCAGTATATACATTAGGTTGTCGAAAAAACAACTCTCCTACAAACAATATTATTAGGTATGGGAAAAATGCATGCCAAACTTGCTGCTCTCCAACCCAAGGCAGCGCTCGGTCGTTTTTTTTTTTTCTTCATTTGATTTATGGTCGAAATTCGCTCTTTACGTTCGAGCTTGAATAAGTCAATAACCAATGAATACTCGTTAAATCCAGGTGGAAACTATCAAAATTGATCTTTACAGCTTTAGAAAGCTTCCTCAGAGATCGCGATATCATTATTTTGACTCGAATGACAGCCATTTGAAAAAATGCATTTTTCAAATGGCGAAAATTTTCGCGATTTTCCAAAATTTTCGCGATTTCTGTTAAAACAATAATATCGAGATCAAAGATGATTGGGAGGGTAAGAGATGAGAAAACAATTTTTCCGACACGCTCGTAACTCTGTATGTATATAGCTTTCGCAGTTTGGCATACACATTCCTCAGGCTTGCTTGGTGCCGTCAAAGGGCTCTAACAATTGCCCGACGAAACAATCAATACTTGATTCTTGGCCTTCGTTGAAGCGAGTCGTTCTCCAGCTTGATAATAACTGGCTGATGCACTTTCCAAGTTGGATTTCTGTGCACAAATATGAGCAAGTAATCATCCATCCGGGACATGGTTATCGATCACGTTTGCCGTTGATGAAGAGATCGTTCTCAAGTGAGATCGTGTCGTTCAACGAAGCAGTCCCGAGTTTGCTGGAGTCTCGTTCGATAAAGCTATAGTGTCGAGATTAAGGCTGGAGTAAGTGGGAGCTTGTTCGATGCTGCCGGTAGCCTGCTCGTAACTAGGTGGTAGATCTTCTTCGACCGAGAGCTTCAAGAATCGTCTCTCTTGACGTCTCTCGTCAAGGGCACGGAGCACGATGACGGCCGGTCCGAGGACGAGCATGACAGCGCCAACGGCGACCATTGCGACAGCCGCGGCGGCACCGCCACTGCTGCCGTTCATGTGCGCGAATCTCAAGCGTTTTCGACTCAACGTCCATCCAGTTGAGTTTTCCGGACTTTCCGTTAGGATCTGCCCCGTCAGTCTCGTCGTTTCCTCGTTCTTTCCACGGACAGCCGCTTTGCCCGTATCCTCGTTGTTGTTCTCATCCGATCGGGCTGGCTCGTTTTCGTGACTTTCAACGACGCTACTGATACGCTCACCTTTCGGCTCTCCCTCGTCCCGTTGTTGGGCATTCCGAATTGTCGGCACGCTTGTCGATGCACGCTGCGTCGAGACTTCCGTGCCAATTGGCACTTCCGTGCTTTTCGAGCTCCATAAGGAGTTCGACGGATGAGCGCCACCCGTTGCCGAATAGTCGTCGGGCGAGGTCGAATCCTGCTTCGCGGCGATTACTCTTCGTGGCTCGTTGTCGAGCACATCCGACGGCGCCGGCATGAGCGGAATCACGGAAAGGTCTTCCGATCTCGTTGACGTTATCTGCGCGCGTACGTACAAGGAAACCTTCGTTACAATACGACCATGCGTTTTATGAATAAATATGTATACGCTTGTTATGGCGACCCGGAAATATTTTTAACAAATTTATTTAAACTTATTTGCGATCAAATTTAGTAAATATTTTTACACTTATTTGCAATCAATTTTGGTATTTAGATACGTACAGGTTGGTTTGAGTTTCTTTGAGCTTTTAATTGTTTAATTGGATTTGGGTTTCGTTTGGTTGTCTATGCTTGTTTCTTTAGGTTTGTTTGGGTTTGCTTGGGATGGTTTGGGTCTGTTTGGGTTTTTTGTAATTTTTAAGTTCGTTTGGGTTTGTTTGTGATTTTTGAATTCCGTGGGTTTGTTTTTAATTTTTAAGTTCATTTGGGTTTGTTTGTGATTGTTTAATTTCGTTTGGCGTTATTTAGGTTTGTTTGGGTCCTTTTAGGTTGTGGAACCGGGCCTCAGTGAGGCGAAAACATAGTTCCTCATCTGTATCTACATATTCCTTTTTTTTCTATAGCTTGTCGTTTTCGTAGTTTTTCAAATTAAAAAAAAAGTATCTGGTCGTACGAAAGTTTTATTATTACACTGAAGTTTTATTATTACATTTTTCTATTCATTTCCGATCACCCTAATTGCCGAAACCACCTACACTGATGCAGCGACGGCGGTCCTTTGTTTAAATAATAACTTCATTGTTCACAAATATTTTTCAATTTGATAAAAACTCAACCTTGGCAAAGTTATGTACTGATTGCATGTAAAAGCCCGACCTCGTCATCGCAATAATCTCATCAGACTAAAATATTGAAAAACGACCAGTTTTTTAGGTCCCAAGCTTATGCAGACCCGTTAAAGCATATCAATTTTAAAAACTACATACCCAAAATATTTCTCCTAAGTATTTTTTATTAAATTAAAAAATCAGTACGATAAAAAGTACGAGGAAATTCAATATTACAGAAGCGCATACGTAAATCATCGAATACTCTATAATCCGTATCGTCAAAAATATATCTATAATTATATATGCGTATAAATTCGATAATACCAAAAACCAGTCGCTATACGCGTCTTCAAGAATAACATCTCCAACATGTTTTTCTTCCAATTTACAGATCGTTTCTCCGCGTCATGAATCATCCTAATAGCGTTAATAAGAAACCAACCGTGTTCGTTTTTACGTGATTTTTAAGTTCGTTTGTTTGTGATTGTTTAATTTTGTTTGGGTCTCGCTTGTTTGTGTATTGGTTTGTTTAGGTTTTTTTGGGTCTCTTTAAGTTTATTTGCGATTTTTGAGTTTGGGTTTCATTTCTTTGTCTATGTTTGTTCCTTTATGTTTGTTTGAGATGCTTTGAGTTTCTTTGTGTTTGTTTGTGATTGTTTAATTGCGTTTGGATTTGTTTGGGTTGCTTTGAGTTTCTTTGACTTTGCTTGTGATTGTTTAATTTCGTTTTGGTGTCGTTTGTTGGTATATTCGTTCATTTAGGTTTGTTTGTGTCTGTGTCTCTTTGAGTTTCTTTATGATTTCTGAGTTTGTTTGGCTTTCGTTTCTTTGTCTATGTTTGTGCCTTTAGATTTGTTTGTGATGCTTTGAGTCTTAATGGGTTTGTTTGTGATTGTGTAATTTCGTTCAGGTCGCGTTTGTTCGATCGTTCGAATTGATTTGTGTTTTGTGTCGATTCGTTCGGCATGATTTGAGCTTGTTTGAAATTTTATTAAATTTTGTTTCAATGTTGTCATCATTTGTTTGCCATTTGTTCGTTTATGCGTTTGGTTACAGGAAAAATTTCGACTAGGAAGAACGAGTTTCAACGTAATTCAACGTTTTGACCTTAGTCCCATGTATCTGCATAGATGTATTATTGGGAAACTCTCATATCAGGCAGCAATGACCCGAGGCAATCCTTGGATGGGTGACCGCTAAGCCGCGCACTGGCTTGCAACAATCGAGAGGAACAGTAAGTTTTGCCGATTTTTCGATGGTGAACACAATGAAAACCAAGTGAAAGGGCTGGGTTCGTAAAGGACCGCAAGGGCGAACGAATGAACATTGGAAGTATATTTTTATACCTTTCGCTCATCCTTCGTGGCATTGTTCTTCTGCAAGGAGGAGATACCCTTCTCGAGAAGAACTATGCCGACCGCGCTCCAGGCAGCGAGTTGCAGAGCCACGACGAATCTCGATGCCCACTTGTTCGTCCCGGAAGTGACGGACATCGTCGATATTTCACCGCCAGTGGTGAAACGCGAGCTCGGATTTCCGGGACTGCTGCTGATGAGGCTCGAGCCGCTTCTCGTCGTCGCTACCATGAACTGGTACATCGGGATAGGCGAGGACTTGTTAGGCTGCACATAATAAAAAGGTGCCGAGGCTGCTGTGTACGCCTTCGCTTTCTATCACGTCGTTGTCGATCCACCTGTGGACGCAATTCCTCGGCTGAGGATACAAAAGAATTGAATATTCAACTGAAACTTCATTAGTTTGGAAAACATTCCGTATTATTAATCTGTTGTTTATTGAAGAACAGTATTTTACGAGCATCGATAATTGTCATTATCTGACAGATCGACTTTTTCGTAGTGCCAAAAATATGACTTACGGAAGAAAATTAAGGGGTTACGTGGGTTTGAAAATTTAAAAAAAATCCATTTTTTAAAATAATTTTATTATCTAATAGTACAATATGTCTAGAATATTCTCCCAAAGTTTTAAGTCAATCGGAGTAAAAGTCTAGGAGAGAGAGAGAGAGCCTGTGGGAATTCCCCCCGTTGGGAAAGACCGGCTGGGAGGAAAGACCTTTGGGGAGGCTCACCGCGATTGGACCACGATCTTTTTCGGCTGTTGTTCTCGTATGTGACCCATTTTTCATCGCCAGTCACCATCCGCTTCAAAAATGGCTCGATTTCGTTACTTTTCAGCAAAGAATCGCAGGCATCAATTCGGTCCAAAACGTTCTTTTGCGTCAATCCGTGTGGCACCCATACATCGAGCTTCTTCTTGAAACCAGCCTTATGCAAATGGTTCCAAACGGTTTTCTGGCTAATCTTCAGTTCCTGGGCAATGGAATAAGTCCTCACATGCCGGTCCGACCTCGACGATTTCCATGATTTTATCGACATTTTCGACGATTGGCCTACCAGAGCGTGCCTCATCTTCGACGTCCATATTACCAGAACGGAATCGTTGGAACCACCGCTTTGCTGTTGCATTCGATACTGTATTGGCTCCATAAACAGCACAAATTTTTTTGGCCGCCTGCTCCACCTTTTCACCTTGGTCGTAGTGCTACTGAAGAATGTATCGAATTTTCTCTTTTTTTACCTCCATTTTGGAACGCTGTAACACACAACTGGCTTCACCAAACACAAAACTGTCAAAGAACTTTTTTTGAAGCGTAATGTCACCTTTAAATCGCCGTATAGTATGACCCGATGCGATGTATACATCGTGAGATATGGCTCACTAAAGACATCTAGCAGAAAACGCTCAGAACTTTTTACTTCACCCAATATATACTTTGGAATAAAACAAACTTAGATGAAATAGGACAAATCGTTTTTGTCATAATAATTCCCAAAATGCACCAATTTATGCTTTTCAAAAAATTTTATCTTAATTATCATTACTTTTCTTGGAAAAACTACAGATGCAGCGTTCTTGAGAGTTTTTATATTACTATTGAAGCACGCAGACGCATTAATACTCAGAATATGCGTGAAAAAATTGCACTCGGATGTCTCCAGGTAGTGGAGTGTAACGGAGACGGCTTGAGAGAGATTTTTTTTTGCAATTGAATCCACATGAGAAAGGCGTATGATATTGCATCCTATTAGCGCGCATTACGCTTGTACGATAAAAATGCTAAGCGCAAGAGGAATTAGCGACTGCCTATTGCATGACGTATATAGAAATATACATATATGAATGAGTATATATATATATATATATATATATATATATATATATATACATATATATATATATATAGTATTTTGTGCTCAACTTCCTGTCTCTCGCCTGTCGGGCGTTTCCGCTCCACCGCACCAAAAACGTTCGCCGTGTACACGAGCTTTGTTTTATTATTTTTCCATCGCACGGATGTCACAGCCATCGACATGCAACTCGAGTCATATGTGTGTGTGTGTGTGTATGTGTGTGTTACACACAAATACATTATATTCCCAACACGACTCGAATTAGCCGCAAAAAAGGATTTATGTACTTCAATGTTAGATTGCAACGGAAAATAAGGAGGCGAATCAACGACAGCCCAAGTTGTGGCTACAACAATTATTATTATTATTATTATATATTATCATTGCGAATGCGCGCATCGATTCGGATCAATAACTATTAATCATAATAACTATTGTGATCACGTGATCGTAATAATACATAATAATAGCAATAACTATTGGGATTACGTGACGACCGGGAAAATTACCAACAATTTAATTAAGGCGGGCAACCACTTTAGATGCTTCAAAAAATTAATTTGTTTTTTAATTTCGTAAATCGTTAGCAAATCATCTAATTTTCGGTCTCCTAAAGTGGTTGCCCGCCTTAAGGGCATTGCAAAAGCTTAATTGTTAAAAAAAAACACGATTTTTTTATTGTAGCGTTTTATAGCCTAGGATGTCAACTTCAATTTGCAACGAAGATGTAAAAAATCCAGAAATTGACCGAGTTACGACTGTTTTTTGTAGTAATGAAGTTTGCATCGTTGGAACGCAACGATAATTCTTTTTCACATTTTATTTTCCTTATTTTTATTATTGTAGATCTTTTTTTACATTTACATTGTAGATCGCTGAACAAGTACCTTAAAAAATGGTTAAAGGATTTTTGTCGGCAAAATCTGCCAAAAGAAATTGAAGGAATTCAGAAATATTAATTTTCCATTGCATTCCAACGATGCAAACTTCAACCTCATCATTTTTGTGAAGAGTCAGATCGCCCACTGCGCTACGATAAACCAACACGCTCAGACCCTTTTCCTTTTGCGTTTTTCTCGAAACTATGTTTTTTGAAACGGTTTGAGTCGTATGTCAAAATCTTTACGTCCGATTCACTTCAAATTCGGACAGTGCACACTTTATAACATTTTCTATCGTATAGCGGATGATTAAAAAAAAATGTGTTTATCCATTTGTTAGTAACAAATTATTAAAGTTTTTTTTTCGTCGAAAATCAGACTTATCTTCTACACTCTGTCATTTTTGTAATTGTCAAAAGTAAAAAAAAAGTCACGCAGCGACGACGGCACTTTGTTCAAATAATAACTTCATTGTTTATCAATAATTACGAATTAAAAAAAAACTCAATTTTGGCATGAGTTTGTTTAAATTCCGTGTGAAATCCCGACCTCCCCACCCCAATACTCTAAGCAGGAAAAATATTGCCAATCAACCTGTTTTTTGGGCCGCAAGCTTATGCAGACCCATTAATCGTTTCGTCTTCCAGCTACTGAGATTAACGTCCTATTGAAGTTTTACTGAAGTGAAGTTTTTACTGAAGAGGTGTTCATACGTATAATATAAATGGGTGGCCTGATCGAGATATTAATCGATGAGAATTTTTTTCAGATCTTTTCCTCACGAAGAAAAGTTCCGCATTATTGATGATGAGAGATAATTTTTCTTTCCTCGTGCATATAGAGGAAATCAGACGTGAATGAGATTTTCCTCAAGCCCATACTAAACCGATAAGAAACCCGTCCTATTATCAATTGCACGAACGAGCGATTACTTTCGCAATTACTCACTGTCAAACCGAAAGAAAAAAAAACGAAATAAAAAATTGCATATTTTGCCGGAAAAAAAGGCCTTTATTACTCCCGAAAACATGCAGCTTTACGTCAATCCAATAATCGCCAAAAGCATTACACTGAGAGAAATGTATGGTAACTTCAACCATATTTTAACCATATTTTATATTTCCCTGAGGGGACAACAATATTTTATAGTCATGGTTACTGCCTAAAATATAGTACTGCCTATGATATTTTAGCAGTTGTGTTAACTATGCTCATATGTTAACCGCAACCAACAATCTTACAAGCATACGTTGATTGTTCAATGCTACACGGAGAGAATTAAAAAGTAATTTCTGTCGTGAATTTCACGGTAAAAATTACCGTGATATATTTCAATGTGGTGACAAGTGAGAAAAGCATAACAATTCGTATGCGACAAGTTTTTTTTTTAACTCACGTTACAGAAAATTTCAAATACGTAGCTAAAATTTTACTATACAAGAAGGGTAGCGCGCACGATAATTTTTACCGAGAGCACAATACATTTTCCTATAACACTCATTAAATTTTATAATAAATCTTAAAATAACTGTCATAAAGACGATACTTTTTTATAGAAATTTTTGAAAGGCACAAAATAATAAAATGCACAGTAAAATTTCGCTGATATTATATATTTTTTAAATTTAAGTTTTGCGTATTTTGTTACACATGAAAATTTACTAGAAAATCTGGTAAAATGTTCTATCTGAAGAAGAAATTTTATTTTATTTTCGTGAAAATCTGTTTTTTACTCAGTAATAATAAGCGAAGTTTCAGGGTTGTCATCTGGTTACCGTTACTGCACGGTAATTTTTAACATTTAATTCTCTCCGTGTATATAATATAGTACGTTTTCATAAAATGGATATTACCTTAAACTATAAAAAAATAGTGATTTTTACCATATTGAATGGTATGTCCTACTAAACGTATATAATATTTCATAAATTCAAAAATCCTCAATTGAGAGTACTTACCTGTATGATTGTTTATCATAATTTATCATTCCCTGGCCTCCTGAAATGATTCCTATCGAGGAAAATATTTCGCCTGAACATGGATTCGAACCTACGACCTACCTATCTATACTACGCGCGCTGCCACTATGCTACCGAGTACTTATGTTATTTTGATCATAGCTTTGGTATAACAGATAAAAGTAATTCCAGCTGCAATTCCGAATAGCTGTTACCTCCGATATAGGTGGAATTTTGCACAGATCGTCTTTTTCATAATATATGTCACTGCTTACATGGATTTTTGGCGCAACGCAATAGTTTTCTGAAATATCGAATTTTAAAAACTGATAAATTAATGCGCTAATATATCTATATCGATCATAGCGTGCTACCGCTGTCTCTACTTTATTGACACGTTCCACAAATGATTTGCGTCTTCACTATAACATTACCATAATTTTGTTCGTATAGTCACTTTTCGTAAGATCTTGTAACAATTTATACTCAACAAGTGTTAATGTTAACCATATAAATAGTACAAACTTGCACTGAGAAAAATGTCCATAGTATTTGTAAAAAAAACGCCCATGATAAAAGTGGGCATAGTTAAATTCCCTATAGTTTATTGACACCGCAATCATAATATGGTTAACACAACTATAAGCGTCTATCTAATCATGCCGTTTTGGTAGTATGTTTGATTATCTAGTATCCCCGAAATAACTATATTAATTACTGTGAAAGGCTTTACAATATCGATATAGTTAATTCATTAAATTTTTTTACAATAGTTAGTAGTTATTTCGGGGATAATAGATAGTCGAGCACGCCACCAAAGTTGCATGTTTAGATATACTTTTCGCTTATAGTTGTGTTAACCATATTACGATTACGATGCCAATAAACTATACGGGATTTTACTATCCCCTCTTTTGCCGTGGGCGTCTTTCATAAATACCATGTACTTTGCTCTCAGTGCAGCATTAGTATTTGTGCGCCGATTCTGTGATATAGCTGAATTAACCATATCGATATTGTAAAGCCTTCTGGAATAGTGTATAGTAATTTCGGAGATACTAGATAGTCAAACACGCCACCAAATCCCCATGTTTACGTATACTTTTCGCTTATAGTTGTGTTAACCATATTATGATTGCGGTGACAATAAACTATAGGGAATTCTCTCAGTGTACTCTCCGAAAAGCCGCGACGAAGAGGCGCAACCTTTTCGTATGACACATTTTAGTCCCACGAGACGTGTACACCGCTGCCGGCGAGAAAAGTTTTGCCGCCTTTCTCGCGGTTCATCGACCAAAAGCAATGCCGCGGGGAAACAAAAAATTCATTTTTTCAAAATTTCAAACAATCAAATGATTTTTTCTCTTCAAGGGGCTATTCTACTGTGATGGCTCAAAAAAATAAGCTATTTTCAATAGCTTATTTTTTTACACTCTTAACTTAACAGCTTAAAGGTACACGCTTACAGAATAGGAAACATTTTTTTTTTGTTGCATTTAAATGTATGTTTATTTAACAATTGATAATCGTGTAAAGGCATGAAAAAAAAAGTATGTCGCTGACGTTGATGATTCGCGCTGTCCAGATAATCAGAAGCAAAAAATTCAAAAAGATTCGTAATCTGTATGAGTGTCGCTATCGCCCGAACTAGAATTATTATTTTAAATTGCAAAATAACAAAATGGCGTCGTTTTTTGCAAAAGTGTTCGATAAACACGTATTTTTTTTTCGTCATAATTCGGGCAAAAGTATAAGTAAAAATGTATATTTTTTTTTTGTTGATAATTTTAGTTCGGGCGATAGCGACTCTCATACAGATTAAGAATCTTTTTGAATTTTTTGTTTCAGATTGCCTGGAGAGCGCAAATCATCAACGCCAGCGACATACTTTTTTTCATGCCTTTACACGATTATAAATTATTAAATAAATAGACATTTATATGCAACAAAAAAAAATTGTTTTCTATTCTATAAGAGTGTACCTTTAAGCGAAAAAAAAGTTTGTACCAAAACATGCAACAGTTTTCAAAACAAAAATTATCAATAAATAGCTTATTTTTTGACTCATCACAGTAGAATAACCCCTTATCGTATATCTCTAATGCGTTTGTTTTTTCAAGTTTATTCAATCGACCCTTTTTTTTCTATAATATTTTTTACTTTTTATTTGAAGCCACACACTTTTCCAGTTACAGCGCATATTTTCCAAAAACTACACAAAACGCCGTATACCCTGGGGGGGGGGGAGGGATCGGAAAAAATTATTTTCGCTTTGAATTAAAGACGAATCTCGTTCTACCAATGCTGGGTCTTGAAACTCTCCATTTGCGCCCCGATAAAAAAATTCAAAAAGTGTCGCATACTTTGCGCTGCGTTTTGCGAATTCCTCGAGAAATTGGACACGCGAGAAACACGAGACAGATATTGCGGCTTGATAAATTCCGCCAGGCGCAAGAACACAAAAGCCACGCTGTGGCGTGTACGGATGATAAAGGCTTTACTATCGCGAGGTTAAAGATTTTCGAAGCATAGGTCGAGGTTTTGGCGGCACTTGAAATCTCAAGAAATACACACACACACACACATACACATATATGTGTGTATGTATGTATATCTCACAATATATATATATGACACGATCGTAAAGCGCCGTAAACACGACGATACATAAAAGCGCACATGATTCACCAACTGGACCAATATTGTTTTCGGCGGCGATAAAATGTCACAGCGTACATATTTTTTTTCTTCATTAATCGAGAGACGCCTATCTGGTTGCATATATACAGGGTGAGGCACATAAAGCGTTACAGAGCAATAGCACTCAAACTATTGATCATATCCAAAAATGTTTCAGACAAAAGTTTCAGTGTTCGAGAAGGCCGTCATACTGGACCACCCTATTTTTTTTATCGGTGGAGGCGCTGAAGCGACGTCAAGGTCAACTCCACTTTTTTAAATGGAACCATGTATTTTTTTTTCAATGACATTATTACCGTTTTTAAGACGAATTCAGCGACCTACAACACAAGGTCATTCTAGTCACGCAAAGTATGAAAATGGTCGAAAAATCGAAAAATATCGGAATAATTACTTTCAAAGGATCCACTAACCTTGGTTTGGGTCTACTCTTGGGAGTTGGTTGATTTGGGCCAACTCTTAAGGAGTAACACCACTCTAGAGTCAGCAAAAAAGGCCTAAATTTGATAATTTTTTTTTAGAATATTGAAAAAGGGATTGGGTTTCTTTTTTCAGGGTTTATTGAACACATATTGAAGTATGTAAAAAAAAATGTATTGCTTTTTTGATTAAAAAATGGCGGCAACAAAGCCAGTCTTCAAGAACGCCTTTTTTTCGATACCTCCACGGGAGGACGTGGACCTCCGAAAGCATAAGAGCTAGAACAAAAAAATTAACCGAGCTTTTGATTCGGCAAAGTCGATAAAACGTTAAAAATGTCGAGGGGATCAATAAATACATTTCATTATAAAAATTCAAATGCTTCAATACTATGTACGTTTAAATCACTCGCTGATTGTGAAATACCTGCCAGTTAATGCGTGGCCCTGAGTGGCTCACTCGGCCAGTTAACGCGGAGTCGTTAAAGCGTTCTTCTATAGATTTTTTATTTTTTATTTTGAGCACCCATTCAGGACACTATTAAATGATTACCTGCAAAATTTCAGAAGGTTTCACCGTTCCGTTTTCGAGATATTGGCAATCAAAGATTTCATGGTTTTACACGTGTTCTTATGGGGAGCAGTATTTTTTTTTCAGTACATTTTTTTCAACAGTGTGTAGAAAATTCGTGAATGTAAGTAACTTATATAATGTATGAATTCGACTCTAGTTTTCTTTTCCGAGCTTCGTTACTGGGAAGCTGCTTGCACGTGGAAGGTGTGTCGCACGCGAAAGGTGTTTGGTGCTGGAGTGCAGGCGATCCAGCGGTTGTAACCCCCCAGCGGGTTCAAGGGGCAGAGTCCCTTGCGGGGGTGGAGGGGGCGGAGCCCCCCCCCCCCGGGGGGTTGACACTAAACATAGTTTTTAAATGTATTCATCACAAACCTAGTTTTTAAATGTATTCATCACAAAGTATTCATCACAAACCTAAACCCAAAATCCCAAACCCAAAGTAACCCAAAAAACGCTGAGCACGTGTTGTATCGTTGATAGTCAAAGCGGTACAGATTACATGATTACGCATGGAAGCGAGTGATACATATTTTAAAGATATAATTTGTAGAGTCGGTAAGGTAGAATGTTGAGGTGTCCAATCGATTATGAAATAAATTTTTAAATGCGGGCGAAAAAATTTTCAGTTATTCTTTTACGCCCGCATTTTAGGGCCCTCTCATTTTCTTTCCTTTGTATTAGTCGGACGTTTGAACGTAAAAAACGATTTTTTAATTTTACGCCCACAAGGTGTAAAATCGATTTTTACGCACAGTGTTTAAAAAAGTAGTATTTTACACCTCGGATATCGAAGTGTAAAATCGAATTTTACGCACACTGTTGCAAAAATATTGATATTGAGTCATTGTGGCGTTGGATCCGTTGCATTCTATTACGGGGAGGAGTTCGCAAAGAAAATCTGGCAGACCATTTTTGCGAATTTTTGTGGCGGGGCCGTGTAAAGAAACTTAACATAGATCTTTTTCTCCAATTTTCTTGTTCCCAAGATTCTTTCCATGAGGGCCACTATATGCTGTTTTCAAATACATTAAAATGAAATAAATTTAACAAGTACATTTTGCCAAAACTCCATTAGTTTCGACATTGTCTACTTACGTACTTTACCGCGGGAAGGTTGGAGTCTTTAAAGTGCATGTTTTTTTTTACTTTTTGTTTTTTTGGTTTTTGTTTTATTTTTTTGGTTTTTTTTTGCTTTTTGTTTTTTGTTTGTTTTTTTTTTTAACTTTTTTTTCCTATTTGCTTTTTTTTCGTTTTTACGTAAGATCTTGAGGAAGAAAACAAAAAAACTTAATTACCTTTGCCGGGATAACAAATTTTAATATCGGCGATGAATCGGGTGAAAGGGTCTATGTTCAGTTTCTTCACACGGCGTCGCCACAAAAATTCGCAAAGATGGTTTGCCAGATTTTCTTTGCGAACTCCTCCACGTGATAGAGAGCGACGCATCCAACGCCACGATGACTCAATATTTTGTGTGTGTGCTCCGGTTTCCGAATTCACAAACTCTTAGGAATGATTCACAGTTTTGTGGATATAAACATGATCATCTCAATTTACATATCCTTTCCAGCAATCGGTTTGAATTTCTGTTCCAATCGCTATATGTTTTTGGATTAACGAGAGCAAGGTATTTTCATCTCTTTTGTTATCCGGGCAAATTTCGAGACGATAACTTTCCGGTTGTCCCCTGTGAATCATTCCGAGGATCCATGAGCCTTCTACCACACGTCCCCTTTCGTACTTTCGACGCCCTATTTTACATTCGTCGATTTCCACGACTTCACCAGGGCCTCCAATTTTGCCTTCGCCTTCGAATTGTTGGTCAAGGGCAACCAAACAAACTTCTTGGCAGAAAGAAAAGCGATCAGCAACCGTTTCTCGGGAGATTTCTTGCCCTTCCGCGATGCTACTTTCGCGAATGGTTTGTTCAAACGTTAAATTGATGGTGAAGCTGTACGTGATGAGCATACAGGTGGCTGCAGATACGTGACATCTTTCAAACCACGTATCTTCATCCACGGTAGCACAGTGATTGTATTTCCTTTTCTTTTGACAAATAAACTCGCCACATACCAATCTTGATTCGTGCAAAGTCATGGATTTTTTATGTTTTGTAAAATATCTTGTACTAGAGATTAGCTCGACATCGCGTAACCACTGAAGGGTTTTTTTGCGGTCCAGAAAAATAGAGCACAAAGCAAAAAAATTGTATGCTCGGTCCATTGAAGCGGAGAGCAAAGGCTGCGCTTCCGAATAGCGGGTACGTGTACTGTATGGGTGTTTGTTTGTTGTTTCAGTATGCCTGTTGTGTGTTTTCCGGTTGTACGTGTTGTATGTTTTCTGAATATGAGTATTTAATGTGTTTGTGTATGACTGTTGTGTATTGTTTAGATATGCTGTTTGTGTATGTCTGTTGTGCGCTGCTGAAATATGTGAATGATGTGTCGTTTGGGTATGTCTGGTGTACAATGTCTGAAAATGGATATTTGTGTGTTGTTCGGGTGTGTCTGTTTTTGTTTCGTTTGGGTGTTTTTGTTTTGTTTGTTTGGGGTTTTTTATTCGTATGGGTTTTGGGTTTTTGTGGGGGTTTTAATTATTTATTTGTTTGGGTGTTTTGTTTGGTTTGTTTGGGGTTTTTTATTGGTATGGATTTGAGGTTTTTTGTAGGGGTTTTGTTTGTTCGGGTTTTATGTATTTTTTTGTTTGGGTGTTTTGTTTGGGTTTGTTTGGGTTTTTTTAAATTGGTTTGTTGGTTTGGGTGTTTTTGTTTTGTTTGTTTGGGGTTTTTTATTGGTATGGGTTTGGGGTTTTAATGGACTTGGACAAAGCTAATTCGGTCGTGACAAAATTTAGTTTCATCCCGTTTTTCTCAAAAAAAAAAAAATGTTTTAGACAAAAAATGTGTAGAACATAAAATGTGTATTTTTCTATAATCTACAACTTTTGTAAGAAACATTTTTCTCTAAGATCAATATACAATTTTTTCGAGTTTTGACCTTGAAAATCAAATTTGCGTCAATTTTAATTATTATATTCGTGTTCAGCGAGTCAAAATACATAAGTATACAAAATTTCAAGGAAAAAAGCGGTATGGGCTTTTCGGAACTTTATTCAAAAATATTATCAATCCCCCCCCCCCCCCCTCTCTCTCTCTCGCTCTCTCCTTGCGTGCTCCGCTCGTAAATAAACCAATTATTAATTTTCTCATTCACGAGTGGAAGAGGCCTAGATACGAGACTTCACGATCCGAACTCAATAATTATGTACGAGTGCGTGGGTGTGTGTGTGTGTGTGGGTATCGATACTCTCACTGGGGATCTATCTGACTCTCGTATCACTCGTATATATCTAATCATTACGATTATTATCAATGTGTACGTTTATCCAATAGACTTCCTGTTGCAGCTTGATATCCGCCCGCGACCTTCGACGCGACCGCGCACTTTTCGCCTCCTATTAGCAAACAAACAATAACAAAGCGACGCCTCCTTCCAGTGTGCGCTATGTAGCCAACTGTTCACGTGATCGAAATTCATATCGAAAAACGAAGTTTGTCTGCGCAAAAGCGGAAGTGAAGCAGTAGAATAAAATTTGGTGTGAAGAAAGTGGTCGAAAAAGCTCGCGCCGAAACACTGACTAGCTGACAATTCGAATCGCGCGAACTTATTTTCATCAATGTCTTCGACTTCATTGGATACAATGTCGTGTGTGATAAGAAATTGTAGGTATGGTGGGCGAGGAACGCGAGCTATCGATCCGGTGACATCGAAAATGTAAACACGCGTAGAAACATCGAATCACGGATATATCTTTTTTTTTTATCGCGAGACTTTGCTCGAAATCGTCTGCTTGCGGCGGCTCTTTTGATCGTAAACTTCGCCTGCGACCAGGCGAAACAAAATGGACTAATCTCGTGGCTCGTAAAGTCATAACATTTCAAGATATAAGAGACAATTGTTACTGCGTAAAGAAAAAAAAAAAAAGTACCTTTGACACTTTTACATCCGCGTGCACGGATTTGTTGCTCGCCCGATCTCAACTCATGTTTCTTCACACCCGAAAAAGAAAGAAAAAAAACACGATAAACGCGTTCTCGTTTTCCTAACGGATACGCGGCATTGCGATGAAAATGCGCGATTTTTCGAGCCAAAAGAGAAGAAAACACCACGAATATCCTCGTTACTTTAGATATATATCGATGCACTAATGAAGGCAAATATACACATCGCTAATAACTCGTTAGGAAAGAAAAAAAAAACAAAGCAAGTTGCATCAAACGTATGAAGACACATGCGAGAAAGTCATTTTCACGGTAAATCACACGCGTATATATATATCGGAATAATATTCAGAGCATTCTTTGCTCTCCGTTTCCGCCGACAGTTCACGATTGTTTACTCACCGATCCAACATTCGCCTCCTTAGATATACGTGTTGCCGCCGTTGCGTATAGCGCGGCTGCTCCCGCGAGACGCGCCTTCGCGCGACTCCCGATGCCCCTACTCCTTCGTTGACAAGCGTGGTGTGCGTGCCGACCGGCGACCGCGTGTGCCGCTCACCTTGCCCCCGCGCCGACGCGTACCTCATTATTCCGCGACACGCTCGCGCGCACGTTCTTTTGCAGGTACGCGCGCGCATGACTCATTTCGTAAATTGTAAACGAACGTACAGAGAAAAAAATAACATTCGATTGTAGCGTTCGTCTCCGTAGAAAAATGTACGCTCTTATAGAAGCTAGGGCAATATATGCTCAGTCGGTATCTATTATCAACAGTAAAGCATAGTTTCTTCATTTACATACCCTTGCGGCTTTTTTTTACACAGTTCCCACCTCTGTACATTGATACCCCTTTACACGTTTCCTTCTTTTTGGTTATCATTTATCTTTCGTCCTCTTTCTCCTTTATGCTTCCCTTCTTACCAGGCATTCGAAGACTCTCACATACTCGCACAATCCTTTGATCGGTTACCCTTTAATTTCTTTATTAAGGAGGTACGATCATGGGGACAAATCCAACTTCCCGGCCTGTAATTTTTATATGATGTTGACGAATACGTTTGGATGGCTTTGCATTTAGTATCGCTCATGCTTCTTCTCATAAAATTTTTCGGCCACCTATCTGCCGGCATTTTCATTATTTAACATAGGTAGTTTGCTGCTCTTCTCCATGCTTTCATTTCTATGGCCCTTATTCCCTGCGTCCATTCTCCATATGTAGGCTAGGCGTATTGTCATTTATATCCATTGTCATTTTAACATTTTTACCCTGTAATTTTTCTATTTACTCTCTCCTCTTCCACTCCGTACAGCATCCTACTCTTTGCCAATGCGTGCAGTGAGTTTTCTTCTTAACTATTATCAATATACATATCGATTATCCATATTGTGTGTTAAGGCGGGCAACCACTTTAGATGCTGCAAAAAATCAATTTTTTTTAATTTCACAAATCGTTAGCAAAATATCTTAAGAATACACCCTGAAAATTTCAAAACGATGTTCGGATTCCTTCCAACGGTATGTATATAAATGATAAAGACTCTCCGCTCGACTCCCAAGCGCGCTCAGGTATCCACGAGCGCTCAGTTAGGTAGTTTGTTTGGGTTTGTTTGGGTTTTAATAACCCAAACAAACCCAAACTCGACCGTTTGGCGATTAGCTCCAAAACATCTCCATTCTGGGTACAAAATAATCGAGGTAGCGGCATTTCTTGCTGCTATTCTATTCAATGAAGGAAATTCAGCCCTACTCATGGTTATGAATGAACTACAAATCGTACTTGGCAGGTACAGCTACGGATATGCCGAGCAAATAGATCAGATGCGCGTGACTCGGCAAAATAGAACAAGTTTATTAGAGACAAAAGAAGCTCGCAAAGCTCGTAAAGAGGAAATGCAAGTTTCGAATGAGTTGCATGAGGAAGAGGAAGGACTGCTGTATGGTGCTGGAATCGCTGATTAATCGGTAAGACACTTTATCATTTGATTAAACACATTTGACTTTGAGTTTTTCGTTTGTGAAATTTTAAACGTGTTTTTCTCGAAACGACATTTTTTCAATTTGCGGGAATCATAACTCAAAAACTAATGAATGGATCATCTTCACATTTGAAACACGTTTACATAATATAATTTATTAAAACATGAACCTAAAGTTGGAAAGATTAGATTGTTCAAAACATATTTATTATTGCAAAGTGCCGGGAAAAAAATGCTAAAAATCGATCATTTTTTTTCAAACACGTTCTAACATTCAATTCTCAATTTTTTTTTCAAAATTTAGGTTCATGTTCTTAAAAAAACATCTCAAGAATGTATAAAAATTTGTTGGACTATTTCAGATGCGAATTGCAAGCTGCACAATTCCCGCAAATCGACAACGACGATGAGGACACGTCAAGGGACACAGCGGATTACAGCTTAATTAATGCATGAAATACCTTGAAAAAATTACCAGAGATGTATGAAAGTATGAATAAATTATTGTCAGAGTTGCGGAAATTTCCGTTCTTTTTTTCACAATAAAGAAAAATCCAAAAAATCATCTAATTTTCGGTCTCCTAAAGTGGTTGCCCGTCTTAAAACGTATAGAGGCGCGCGGCGCGCTCACAAATTCGTTTCGATATCATGCCGTATTTGTACTATATAAGAGGTAGGTCGCCTAGTGTAGAATAAAATCGATCTACCGTGGCCGACAAACCGACGGCTTCTAGCAACGCGTACACGGCATTCGTGCGTTAAAGGCCATATGTTGTTTTTCAGAGTAGCCTTGGGCGCGGTTCTTTTCGTTGCGTTTCCTCTCCGGTTCATTACGAGAATAATAATAATTTCAAAGAGTACGTAAAATTTGCCACTTAAAAATATCACCCGTATACGTGGCGTAATAAAATTGAAAATGTAATATTCATTTAATTCCATACTTTGATCGTCTATTGAAAAAAATCGAGGCCTCGAAGCGTTTCTTTTATTCCGTATATGGAGTGTAGACTTCGCTACATTTGGCTTGTAGCCAGAATATCTATATATTTTCGCTTGGGATATATGCAAGAGTAGTTGCGTCCGGCAAGCCGTACACAGATACGTGTATACTCGGAGTACGGGATATTGGCGCATCCAGGCGCATCGCGCGACCGTGCTTTGATTACTATGCGAGCGACACGCTAGAATGTCGCGCCGTGGTGCACCTGAGATTGCACCTCGGGCGTGTGCACTCTCGTACTGAGACTGACGCGGTGATTTTTTTTTCGAGACGCGCTGAGAGGGCACCACCGGCTGGCTGGCCGGGATCGCTGGTAACGTCGGAAACGTTTGTGAGAGCGTTATTTACTTGAAAAAAGGAAAATTGGAAACTGTCGGTAAGTTACCGACCCGACTACCGGTGAGTGCGCGACTCGATTTTGCCTTTTCGATGTTTTTTTAAAATTATTTGAATTGTTTGTGGGACATTTGTGGTTGACAGTGAGATCAATTAAAATCGGTGGTTAAAATAATTATCGGCGCATTCACCGGTAGTCGGATCGGTAGCTTACCGGGTATTTTCAACTCTTATTCTTTCAAGTAAATAACGATCTCACAAACGTTTAAATTGATCTCACAATCAACCACGAACGAACCACAAACGATTACAAATTTAAAAAACATCGAAAAGTCAAAGTACTGAGCTGTGTATCAACCAAGCCGGTGACGTGTGGTTCGAGCTAACTCTTCGCCCGAAAGAGGACGCAGGTGACTCTCTGAAGTTACTGGCGCGCGTAAATTCGAACCCTATCTATCACTAAGGGTGCTTTCGAGGGAGATATTGTTCGATATTGCAAGATTCTTCCTCTTCGTCTTTTAACACGATGAACATTGACTCTTATTTTCTTCACCGATACTTGATTTTTGAAGAACGTACGGAGGCGTCGCTCCAGTGATGCACTTTTCTCGCTCGCACTCGCGTGTCCCACGATATGTTTTGTCCATTTCCTCAGTCCCGAATATTCCGTAAAAATTGAAAAAAAGACATGCAATCACATAAACTTTTCGTAGAATTCTCATCGTCAAAAATCGAAAAACCATAACCTCATTTATTTTAAATAAAAAAAAAACTTGGATTACCGGCAAAGTTCACGTAGCTCGACGAATCGGCGGTAAGAATGACTACTCGTTGCGTGTGATCCATGTGATATTTCTCAATCCTCGTAAAGCCTAGCACCCGCGAGAAATTTTATTCCCATCTATACGCAAAATTTATTTTTCTTTTGAAAAACTCGTTTATTTTTACGCGTTGTCGCGGCATCGAAGAAAGTGCGCGGACGCAAGAGACAAAAGTCGCGTTGTCGCGAGGACGATAGTCGTTAAAGGAGGCTCGCGGTTGCCGAGTGGAAAGAGGGTTATGGCCAAATATTTGGCGCAGATAATTGTGCTCGGTACGCAAATAGTTGGCCGAGCGTTTGCACGTGCGTTGCGTCAGGAGATCGCCGCGAGCCAGGAGGCGGCGAAACGCGCCGGTGGCGGCGCAAAAGGCGTCCAACGTGCGGCGGCCAACGCGAAGACCGGCTTGTCCCTGGAGGAGGCTCTTCGTATTCTCAACGTCGAGAAACCCGAACAGAAGGACCTTATCGAGAGAAATTACAAATTTCTGATGGAAGCCAATGACAGGAGCAAAGGCGGCTCTTTCTACCTTCAGTCCAAAGTCGTCAGGGCCAAGGAGCGAATAGATCAAGAAGTTCAAAGTCGCGAATCCACAACGGCCTCGCCAGACCCAAAAGCTGAAAAATCCGCAGAAACGTAGTACAATTTAGTCCCCTCCCGCCTTCTAGTCCAAAATATCAATGAAAACAACTCGTGTATATACATTTTTATATACATATGTATATATAAATATTTGAGATATTCATTTATGTTTATATATATGTGTATATGTGTATGTTTGTGTTTATATATATGTATGTATATAAATATTCCATAACGACGATGTAAACTGTTGACCTCCTTATAGACTAAGCTACTGAGAAAAGATTATTAAACAAATTGCCGCGTAACTGGCGTTTACGTTGAGTCTCCGAGATGGCATGTACGAGACTCCTGTAATATTTACAGCCCTGCTGCTTCGGACGAGCCTTTAGTTTCAAGGTATACCTTCTTTTCATATCAAGATGATTTCTTCTTTACTTTTCATTTCTTCATTCACATCAGTATCCAAAGCCTTCTTTTTGCACATTGAGGTCATAAACTCCAATAAGAATGGGTAAAAACGTTGAAGTGAATTTTACAGCCTGAATCAGCCAAATTAAAAATTGTGCTATTAATAAAAAATTTCATTTCATTCGGATGCAAACTTCAAATTCATTTTGTATCTTCCTCATAGACTTGATTTTTATGGTGTTAAAGTTTGTATAGTTGGAACACAATGAAAATTCTTTTTTTACATTTTGTTTTCCGTATTTTCATTCTGATAGATCTTTCTTTTTGTAGATTTATATTGTAGATCGCTAAATAAATACCTTAAAAAATGTTTCAGGGATTTTTGTAGGTAAAATCTACCAAAAGAAAGTAAAGAAATTCAGAAATATTTTCAATGGTTCCTAACGATGCAAACTTCAACCTAGTTGATTTATCTGAAATGTTTTTGTTTGAAAATACAATTGAGACACGTTGGGAAAGTTCCGAAACTTTGAATAATTGGATACTTTTTTGTACATAAAATGTTATAGCAGAAATGTCTTGATTCAATTGCATGAAAATTAGTGAAAGGGTTCAGATTTTAAGTTCTAAATGTTTCATAAAACAGTATGCTGTTGAAGTTTGCATCGTTGGAATGCAATAAAAATTCTTTTTTTCGTTATTCTCCATTTTCATTGTTATCCAAAATCTTTTTCGTTAGATTTGGGTTGTACATCTCTGAGGAAAATCTTTTAAAAAGTTTGCCATACATTCGAACTGTAAAAAAAAACAGTGAAAAAGTTTAGATTTCAAGTACTTGGATTTTTTTAATTATTCGAAATTGAAGAGGATGAAGATCATATCATTCAATACAGAAGAAAAATTGTTTAATTCCATTACACAAAATAAAGTCTGTGATTTAGAAGGTGATCAAACGAGTACAGTCTTTTTTAAACTTCCTCTGTTGAAGTAAAAATTGCAAGGCAGATGTGTGCATACTTCTGACCTATTGATTAAAATTCAGACTTATAGATTCAGCCTTCTATGAAAAAAAAAAACAATCTTGCTCATCAGCTTTGGAAGCATTCTTTCCTATAAATCGCTGTATTCGACCTTGGCTCATTTTTCATGATTCCTTGTTTTCGACTTTTTCAGTGGGCTCTGCAGTAAAGAATTCTTTGTTGCGGAGAGGACCATACCTCAAGGAAACCAATCGGTTTTGCTTTATACCGTGGATCGTACGATTGGAGGAGCAATAAAAATGCAGGCTGTATTTGATAAGCGGGTAGAGGAGTTACGGAGGCTCGAAATGCAGGCGCAATGTTCCTCTTAAGATTACAAATGGCACGGAGGCGTAAACGTAAAGATTATAAAGAAGACGGACACTTGAGTGGCCAACAAAAATCAGCTCTCAGTTTTAATTGTACTATTCCTTCATATGTTCTTGTGGGCTTTTACTAACCCATCCCCTTTGCTGTTACCCAATACTTGTCGCGTCGCGGCTTCCAGTTCCTTCGACCGTTGCTCACAGCCGTGCTTTCCCAATGCTCTGTTGCATCGTGTTTGCACGAGGGCATGGGGAAACTGGAAAATCTGCGCCGGACCACTGTATTACGCTGAGTTTGCGTTCATCAACGGAAACTCATAGATACTGCGCCTCCGGCTTGGCCACCCATCCAAGTATTGGCGCTGGCCACCGCTGCTTAGGAGATCGCCTCTTCTCATCTTCGTCATCTTCTGCTAAATCTATTTCGTTGCGAAATCGTTGACAAAGAGGCAGAAAAAGTGCAAAATCGAGCAAAGCGTTGCACAAAGTTTTCCCATTAAGGCAGTATTCTAGACTAGAAATTTGAAGAAAAAAAAATGGATTTTTTTGCATTTTTTTAAAAGTATAGACTCTTAAGGCCATGTGTCACACGTCCAGTGGGTAAAAATCCTACTACCAAGTTTTCTCCTAGACGGATCATATTTCGGGCAAAAGAAGAGAAAGCCGTTGTTCGTCGTTCAACAGAGCGGAACGTGTTTCCTTTCTTTTTTCCCAAAAATCAACCGTTTCAGAAATCATTGGGAATCTGCAAATCAGCTATCTCTCTCGCACTCATGGCCGCTCGGTCGGTGTGACACTTGACCTTAAGAATAGGTTCGCGAAAGAAAATTTCGAAATTCTTAATATTTGCAAAGTTATAGCGATTTGAATACGACCGAATTGAGAGGCCTCGTCAGCGCGAATCGGGCAATTAGAAGATTCTAAGGAACCTAGGACTGCTCGCAGTGAAGAACGAGCTTCAGAAAATCATCATTTCGAAGTCTAAGAAGGTACACTTTACGAGGCAGGCATGATCGATTAATATAACGTAAGTATAACATGCCATTATACCACTTAGCTGCAGTTATCTGAAATTGTACTCAAAACGTTAAACGCGTTTTTTCGAAAATACTTTTTTTTTTAAACTCGGTTGACATAAAATCTCGAGTTCTTTTTAAACGTTTTACTTCAAATTTGGTATGGACCCAGTGCATATCCCTCTATCGTTCCTACCTCGGGCATTGCGAAATTATTACTATTTCAAAAAAAAATGTAACGTAAAAAAAATGGTGCCAAAAATTGACCTTTTTTTCAGTCACCATAAAAAAAATCCGTTTGGTACCTGCCATAATGACATTCTTATTGATCAACAAAATTGGTGATCTTATTTCTGTTTCCGATAAATGGGAGCTTTGAATCATATCAACCGGCTTAACCCTTTTTGTTCACGGGCAATTTAGAGGGCCCCAACTATTTCAATTTTTTTTTTTTTGCACAAACATTCTTTTGTAAGTTTTTGAAATAACAATCAGGACTGTAAAAAATGAATGATAAAACTATATACAGGGTGTGGCGTAAAGAGTAGTCAACCCGTTACCTGTGGTTGGGGGGCATCATGACTGATCAGAAAATCAAAATTTGTGTTTAGTAAAAGTGTCATGGTTTTCGAGTTTTTGCCCCTTTTTTAAATTTCATAAATAATTACACTCTTGCTCACTCTTTTCGATGGCATGGTCACAAATAAAGGTATTTTCTCAGTCTGTTTTTTGAGAAGTACTCTTTGATAGATGTGCTATCCAATGTAAAGTTTCGTTTTTATACCGCTACCTTAATTTTTTTATTATTCAAAATTTTTATGCAAAATTTGTTTGACGAAAAAAAAAACCGAAACTTTGAGCGCCCGCGGTGTAAAAAAAATGTATGGTGACTAATTTATTGTGACTTGGTCACACAGGTCACCATAAATTTTTTTTACACCACGGGTGCTCAGTTTCGTTTTTTTTTTCGTCCAACTAATTTTTGCATAAAAATTTTGAATCATAAAAAAATTAAGCTAGCGGTATAAAAACAAAAGTTTACATTGGATAGCACATCTATCAAAGAGTACTTCTCAAAAAACAGACTGAGAAAATACCTTTATTTGTGACCATGCCATCGAAAAGAGTGACCAAGAGTGTAATTACTTATGAAATTTAAAAAAGGGGCAAAAACTCGAAAACCATGACACTTTTACTAAACACAAATTTTGATTTTCTGATCAGTCATGATGCCCCCCAACCACAGGTAACGGGTTGACTACTCTTTACGCCACACCCTGTATATATATATATTTTTTTTATCAAGCTCGAAAAAAGCCCGAAATTTAGGCCGCTAGACTAGATTACTGCCTTAAAGCCAGAAGATAATATTTGCCTTTTTTAGTCCGTTCACATTTTTCCAACGTAAATGAATCGCCAGTAGCGAGAAACAAAAGACCGAAGATGTGACACTGAATCGTAAAGATTAGAATAGTTTCTGTGACACACTCAGTAGATAAGAATGAAACTATCGTGATCCCCAGGACTCGGAGGTGTAGAGCATTCGCAATGAAAAGGACTCCGCGAGTTGTGTCAAAGTGATAAATATAATTGTTCAGCAGGTACGGCAGTCTCTTCTCTTTACAAACGAAGTACTCGCTTTTCGACGAGTGCTCGCGATCAGTGGTAATTCGTCGCACGTTTTTTTTTTTTTTTTTTTTTTTTTTTTCGTTGTCTCTTCAAAACACATTTTCCCGTCGCGCGGGTACATGTACGAATTACTGCGACAATCCAGCTAGTTTCGCGTCCTGCGGTTCGATTCTCTTTTGAGTCTGGCGGATCACCAGTCTTTCCTGATTGTGCGAGACTGACCACAAGTTTGGCAAGTGGCGAGGCTCCATCGTTCGGAGAAAGTGTTCGCGCCACATTCTCTCGAGCATCACGAGGCCACCCTCTTGTTCCTCGAAATAACGAACAACCTGGCGAAACGAGAACAAAGAAGCGAGCCAATTATACCAGATAACAAAAATTCATTCCAAAGTCGAGCACGCCAGCCCAGATTCTGATGAATTTCCCAACGAACCTTTATGCCGTGCGACTGACATCTCGTTTGCAGAGAAGATGTCGAGCCAACGACACGAGGTTGATTCTTAAATTGTTCGTAAAGAACATCCGGCAATTCGGGCTTCATTTCCGGCTGACCCGTGAATTCTAAAATCCGAGCCTCGAGCTGTTTGCGCCTTCGCGGTGGTATCGTGGGTGGCCCGTCCCTCAGCGCTTTCACCGCGGATAAAAAGTTTCTCCATTCCCTCGGATCCTCCGACTGTTGCGAGCCACCCGTGTAAACCTCCTTGAGTCTCATTTCCTGCTCGCTCGTTGTTGTGTTCAGTCTCGTGAGCGGCGCGTCGCACATTTCGGCCAATTGTTTTCGTAGCTCGAGATCCCGACGATTGCTGATCTCGTGGCAACTCGGGCAAAGCAGCAACACGTCGTGAGACTGATGAGCCTTCATTACCACTGGAAAATCGGGAGAATACGCAAACGAATTGCAATGCTGAACGAAAGCACAATTATCACGAAACGTTTTCGTATCAATATTTTATCCGTTGAACGTTAGCCGTTTACGAATATCGATAATTATCAATATTTGACGTGTACAATTTTGCCAATCACTTACGTGGAAAATATTTTCTATACTCTCGCGGAACGACATTCTTCTTGATAAAATTCTCCATCGAGCCGCAAACGACGCACTGATTTATCTTAACTTGAGTATAATACTGGCCGACCTGTCCGAAAGCACGGCCGGACGGTTCGAAATTAAGTCTCACGGTGAAGGGCTCTTCCCCGACAACGCTGCCGAGCTTTCTGCTCACGTACCACTCAGCTTTCTTGCGATCGCAGGTACACAGCGTTTCACCGTCCGGCGCTTCCAGATAACAATTGTGATAGAGCGGCTCTTTTCTTGTTGCCGCGTTGTGTTTGTTTGTCACCGTTGCAGCGCTGCAGCCGCTGTTTATTTTTTTAATCGTTGATTGATTAGTTCTGTTGTTGTTGGGCTCCGGTCTTTCCGAAGGGGCTTTGAACCTGTCGTCGACGGGCAAATTTAATGTATTGCTTTTGCCCACAGTTTACTTAATTGTGAAATATGAATATTTATTTAATTTACGTAATGATGTAGCTTCTTTTCATACAAATTACAAAATTATGACGGAGGTGTTCAAGTTATATTAAATTATTTCTTTATGCTAGCTTGGGTAAAACTTGAGGGGTTACGTGGGCTTGAAAATTTCAAAAAATCCATTTTTTTCAGTTTATTATCTAATAGTACAATATGTCTAGAATATTCTTCCAAAGTTTGAAATCAATCGGAGTAAAAGTCTCGGAGCGAGAGCCTTTGGGAATTCCCCCCGTTGGGAAAGACCGGCCGGGAGCGACGCAGGTATACGCATTTTTCTCAAAACACTATTTTTGAAGTCGGTGGACACGATTTGTCAAAAACTAATGCACCGATCTTATTGAA
The DNA here is from genome assembly GCA_963932345.1 of Ophion ventricosus. Lineage (NCBI taxonomy): Eukaryota > Metazoa > Arthropoda > Insecta > Hymenoptera > Ichneumonidae > Ophion > Ophion ventricosus. The sequence continues at coordinate 6,895,458 of OZ010713.1, forward strand.
ATTTCGCACACTTCTCCAAAATAGCATTGACTAGTGATTGAACGAAGGTTTTTTTTTCTTTCGCTTACAACTAATTTTACAAGGCTACACGTAGTGTAAATTGTACCAAAAATTGAACTATTTTCCATACAATTCAGCCAAAAATTCAAATTTCAATTTTTTTAAAAATCCTTCGTTCAATCACGAGCTATACTTGTCTACTAACAGAAAAAATTTAATTTTTTACATTCAGATAAAGCTATCATGAGTTATCCTGATCACCACGAGGACACTTTTTTTTTAGGTGTCTCCGGAAACCAGGTCCCACCGGCTGAATTTCCCAACTTTTTGGATGTAATTTTTTTTAAATATTGTCGAAACGTTGATCTTTTATGTGCTCAACATTTTGAATAAAATAATTTATATATTATATTTTTAAAAAATAGAGGAAATATGCTTTTTTTGGATTCGAAACCCACGTAACCGATTAAATAAAATGGAAGGATTATTTGACTTCAATTATTTCGGGTCGATTTTTTTCATGGGGATGCCGTGCCCACCCTAGCCCCCCTCCCCTGGCCTTCCTCCTGCCTACGCCCATGTTCATTAAATAGTGCAATGACACTTTGGCGGGTTGCATACCTAGTATCGATGATTTCCTCGGGCAATACGTCCAATATTCCACCCACTTCGTTTCCTTTCCAAACGTTTTTCACATAAATAATGAAATTCTGCCAAAACGTACGCTGTTGCTTGGCTCTCTCTTGTATCTGTGTATCAAATGTAATAGTCGTTAATTAATCGAAGCTTTACCCCTAACAATTGAAACCTTTCCTATTATTCCCTACCCACACTACCCACACCCACGCTAATCTATCCTCCGAGTATCGGTCGGAACCGTACCCTGACCGCCCATCCACCATTCTCAGAGCTACTACGTATGAACAAGGGGCGATTACCTTGTGGTAAATGAGAACAGAGGCGATAGCGTCATACGCAGCATAAGCCGTCTGTTGTTCGGTGAGAATGTCGGCGTTCCAATCGCCGCATCTGACCTCTACGATTTTATCCATTTCTACACGAAGATACTCGAGGGCGAGAGCGGCCAAGCTTTTGCGACTCGGTACGCCGAGACGATAAGCAAGCGTTCGCAGATCTACGGTACCGAAGACGCGACAGCCATAGTCGTTGGTGAGCTTTCGCCCATCTTCGAATGGCGCCACACCAACTTTTAGTATACATTTATTGGCCAGCAATTCCTGAAGAAGCAACGGAAAAAAACAGTTAGATATCGTACAGAATTAAGAGAAGTAAATCTTCGATCCGTCGTTATTTTGTATTTAGTTTAACTGTTTGCTTTGGTTTTTTCGAACCTTCAGTTTGGCCGGTACGTATCCTATTTTTCCAAGGCGAAAAAGGGCGCAAACGCCGTTGAATGTTGCCAGCTGCAGAAGGGACACTGCCCCCTCGTTGACCCACTCGCAGTCGAATCCTAATACCCCATTGGACAAGTCACTGAAAATAAAGAGAATGTTTGTAAAAGCTCCTAAAAATCCATGAAAAAGATCTTCGATATTAATGAAAATAAGGAAAATCTAAAAAAAACGTTCGTTGCATTCCTAAGATGCAAACGTCGACCTAATATTTCTCAGTTTCTTCTCTTCTACTTTCATTTTCTAGGATGTCCGAATATACCTACAAAAACAAGAGTACCAAACTCTTCGGATTCAAGTAGAACTGAAAATAGACTGATAGAAGTCTGAGAGATTTTTTTCACTCCATAACAGGAAACTGTTTCAGAGCACTCTCTCTCTCTCGTATGTTTCAAGAAATAGAAAATTACATATCTCCACAAGGAGCTTGTACACGGAACAATAATATTTTGTATTCGTGTCAGCTATATACCTATCAATATCGATGGCTCGAGTCTAGGCTCTCCAGAGAGACCTATAAATCCATCAATATATACAAAGCCGCGACGTGGCCAACGTTGTTTGTTTTCTTTTTTTTTCCTCGCCCACTGTGCGAAAAGGTGAAATTTCTACCAAGAGGCAGAATAGAAAATTTACCAGCGAATACGTTGAACAGCGTAATCGCACTTTTCCGGAGAATCAGCGAGGATAATCTTGTCGAACGGGAACTCGTTGTTGTCGGCATTGTCGCCCGGGTTGGAAGAACCACAGCTGTTACTGGCGATATTGTTGTAAAACTTTTTCACACTTTGCAGCACATCGCTGCGGTATTTGGACGCCAAAAGGACGAGACCGACGGTAACGCAGACGAAAAACATTTTGAGCGTGTTCTTTTCGTACGGAAGAACGCTTTCTTTTTTTTCTTTTTTCAAAATTAATTTGATGACTTTTGAGTCTATTTTTAACGTGACTCACGCGAGTGTCTCCGATACGAGCGACATGTGTAGATATGTACACTGATATATGAAGTATCGGTTTTTTTTTTTTTTTATGTACAATTATCGTATGTGTGAATAAATTATCGACGAGATAATCGGCGATGCGAATAAATAACACGGAAAATTCGTACGATTTCGATTAAGACAAATGCAAAAGGAACGATAAGGACGTATATATATATATTTTTTTTTTTTAACGGACATATATATTTGTTTCGTTAAAAAATGAATGGCTTTCGCTCGAGCCTGCGAAAATATTATTTTTATAGAATATACGAAAATCACACGTAAAACGAAGTAAATAAATGCTAAGAGACGTAATAATAAAGTATGTACATCGCGATTGACAAATAAATCGCGTCGCGCTCAAACGGAGACGCGTGATAAAAGCTCCGTCACGTATAGTTTATTTACGATTTTACGGACATAGTTAATATTCGATACAATCGAACGTAAAGAATTATATATATATATATATGAATTTATATATATTTTGGACCGGAGTATCCGCGGCTGCAGCTGATGTTATCGCGCGGAAATCTCGACTTGGACTGAATCGACGCGTCAACGCAGCCGGCTCGCCGAACGCCGCCTACGTTCGCGTGCCGGCGAGCGGAACAGCTGTGCAGTTTTCGTGCAGCGTAAATTGTACCGTACACTTTGTTATATATTTCAAACGTTGCGAGAAGCTTTGTTTATTTTCTATTGATTTTTTTGAGCGACTTGACGTCTCGTAATGTTCGTTAGGTATCGATTCAAATTGTGTTCGTATTCCCAAGAATTCCAATGCGACTCGCCGGTCGGCTTCGGATTAATTAAAATTGAGGCCGATAATTGTGCATTTCATGCCGACTATTACAAAATATCAAAGGTCGAAGATTCCCCAAAATTCTTAATTATTTCGTCACTTTCGGAAAAGGATCGACCGAAAGTTTAAAATTTCATGGAAGAAGGCGCGAGTACAGTGCTGCTCGCCGCAGTCTCTCTCGCGCATGCGCATTCGCAGCTCTATGTACATTCTGACGAAATCCTGGAGGCGAGAGGAAAGCAGCGCCACGGTGACGAGTGCGAGATAGATGACATTTTCGAACAGAACTTTCTCAGTGATGAATGATATTTAGGACAGCAAACAATTGTCAAATGCCCGCGTTTGTGAATTCTTCGGAGCCTTATGCTTCGCCTTTCCTCAAAAACTTAACCATTTATGAGGAAATCGCATTCGACAATTTGTGAGGTTATGTTGACCTTAGGCATACTCTTAAAAGGAGTTTCAACAATAAAAATGTTTGCAGACGGTTGAAATTTATATCGCCGAGAGATTAATTCAGAATGCATTAACTGTGAAAAAATCCATCGGTTTCACAACATCGTTAACCTCCAATTGCGTGTGATATAGATTTTAACATGTTTATGTGATTTTTAATTTCCAATTGATTGATTTTATTAGGGTTAACAGCTCTGCCTTTTTATGACGTAAACGAAGTTACGGGCAAGATAGTTCACCTTAGGAATGTGCAGTGTTAGAACCCCCCCTCCCCCTAAGTAAAAGCTATTGCTACGTCCGTGGGCACTGAAATTTGTTCTCAAAACCGCTCGAAAGAAGGGCCCATGTGAGATGACTTTTGGTATTCATTAATCAGATATGTGTAGGATATTTTACTGGGTTATTCCATTGCAAGATTTCTCAGCCGCATACACTATTCATGCGTTCGGTATCGCCTCGCACATTTCTCCCTCCATATATATATATATATATATATATATATATATATATATATATATATGACGATGGATTTATCGCGGTTGCACAGATAAGCAGGTTTTGATCTATATAAATAAAATGTAAGGCCATATGTCCATTTGGGCATACAGCACGTACGCATGTAGAATAATAATAAAATATACGAAAAGAATATTTGAAGGAATTCCTTCCACGAATTCCTTCCACGAACCTGAATATTTAACAATTAACTGATTTTCGTCAACAATTAAGGGGGGGAGAAGAACCCTTTACAATCTTCAAGAAATCGATTTTTTTCACATATTTCGAAAGTATAATATATTGAGAGTATACTGGAAAATCGAAAAATTGAAATATGAAATATTTACAAAGTTATAGCACATAGTCGAGAACGCGCCGGAACCGCATGCTGTGAACTAGGGAAACTTGAAACGCGATTACCTCGAAACTACATTTTCAAAAACTGCTCATGTTATAGCTCAAAAAGTTATTGATCGATTCGGCTAAAATTTTGGGAAGTATCTCACTATAACATTATCGGAACGGTATGTCTAAAGTTTTAAGGTTATCGCGTAAATAAATTACTATTTTGAGGTAAAAATTGTCGAGAAATAAAAAATATGATAATTTGATCGAAAAGCCTACTTAATTTTTAATTTTATACTTTTTCATATTTTTATAGGTATATCCTTTCCGCAAACATGTCAATAATCGAAAAATATTTTCGATTTTTGTTTCAGATCAATAGAAAAAATCCGACGAATAGAGCACTTTTCGATATTACGCAAAAGACGCCTAAAGGAATAACTTATAATGCCGCCATTTTGTTCTATTTAAAAAAAAACATAATTTTTTAACAGTTGAAAGTTGTAATAAGATGTCGAAATTTTTAACTGACGCGATTATTTTATCACCTTTAAAAAAATTAATGAAAAATGACTTATTTTCGGGCCTCTAAAGGGTTTTCTCCCCTTAAGTAAAAATATATCCCAAGATATTGGTGAAATTTCAAGCCGAGTTACCCAACTTTTAACAAAAAATTCGTCTAATTTATGCAGCACTTTATACAGATGACATGCTAGCTACATTTTTATCTAATAATTTATATACCGAATAACTCTAGATGTCTGATACAAACTGCTCAAAGGATGTAAAAAAAATGCTGGAGATTACGTAACAATAAAAACAGGGGGTCACCGAACGATTAAAGAAAATATGAATGATAAAACTGTGACTGGCAGAGGAAATTTCGTAACCTCGACTTTTTAGATAAAATGTAAAAATATCAAAATCTACAAAATTGATGTGCAATTTTTTCATTCCAGTTCAACGTTCGGCATAATTGATTGTAACTTATTTTTATTAAGCGCCACTGTAATCTACTAACGATTCAAAAGGGCGCTTACAAAATACGATTCTCCGCGCAAGAAATACCTTAATGCACGTAAGTCTATACAATAGTGTTAATTATAAAAGAAATTGTCACTTTATTACTGTAAACAATAGCAAACGCTATTGTAGAACGCTCACGAATAATCGCCATAAACGCAGTAACAATAATAATACGTATTAATAAATCCAATAACAATAATGATGATCATTTCTATAAACAATGTCTTTTTCGCTATTGTACAATGCTGACTAATAATAACAATAAACGCAATAATGTGTATTAATAAGTATAATAATAACGATGATAACGATAAGTATTTTCTATCTTCACCACTCGGCACGTTGACACATTTCCGGTGACGGAGTGTATGACTTTATAACATTGCATTTCCCACGACACCATTCGCGTTACCGAGGAAGTTGCAAAAAAAAAAGAAAATGCGAAACCGCACTCGTGGTTCAGCTTTAACGCAAAATAACGTTTTACAATTAATTCAAAAGATGCTCCAGGTTTAGTTCGAAGTTAAGGAGAGTTTGAAGAATAGAATAACATCGGATCAAATATACAAATTTATGAGTGCGTCGTAGGCATATCGTTCGGATGTATTTTCAGAATAATCTTGTATTTGAATAATATATATCGTTGGCTAGAAAAAAAAAGTGTCGATGTCGCCTCTCGAAGCCTACAATATCGTAAAGAAATTATTCATTTCCCCTTCCAATCCCGAGAATTATTCACGATCCATTGACGATCTTCGGTCAGCAGTAGGACGAGTGCCCTCGTATGGACGAGAGCAGCTGCTGATCGTCTGCTACGACGTGTCTGCCTGCCTGCTGTCACGGCTCACGCGGGTTTTTCCACCTTTCGCATGCAAAAGCATGCGTGCACAATAGAAGTCGACTTTGAGCGTACCGAAAAGCGCGTGTTCACGCGTACATAGCAATCTACGCTTGATACGTCACAGCGTACACGTCATACACACATATATGTGTGCTGTATAAAATATATCGATGTAAATGACAGCGGGGGTAACACATATGTGCGGGCGGGTGTCGGTGATATAGAACGGGCTGAAGGGAGCCGAAGTTGCGAGCCGTCAAAAAACCGCGGAAGAACACACGTCCGTGAGGATTTGCGGGTTATAATTGGATAAAGTCTCTTTGGATACGTAGGTATTCTCAAAGTGTATAAAGAAGCAAAAGAGTGTTACAAACCGTATAAAATTCGACACTCGTGGAAAAATTTGATGTTTTCGGACCGTTGGTTCTTTCCATTCGAGAGGTCTCGGGTGACGCGTACGATCACACGTACGTTGGTACGAAATAATGAAGATGAGATAATAACATTATCAGAACGAGCGATGTGTCGGGTGGATCGGAGCTGACGATCGTCGACGAATTAATCCAAGAATAAAAATTAAAATTAAAAAAAAAAAACGAATTTACGACGTGTACGATCGATTCGGTAAACGGGTTTTTCCGGCGAATGTTAATACGGGGCCAACGATAACGCTTTCGCGTATAAAATTCAAGGAAATATATATGAGTCGCGAGGTGCTGAAAAGTTCGGATCGCGTTATTCGGGACGACGTAGCGTTCGATTTCGCGCTACCTGCGCGTCGTTGACAGGTGGTGATTGGAAGGAAAATGTCGCGGGCCTTGTTACTCCAATTGTGTATTACGTGAGACCGCGAGATCGGTAAATTCAACTACACAGAAACACACACACACACACACACGCACGCATATTCATATGTACAAACGTATTCATGCTCGTATAAATGAGCAGGTCGAATAAATTTACGAGAATTTTTTATATGAAAAAACGCTTTCGCGAAGAGTAGCGTCTCGCGAAAACGTATACTGCTGTAATGAGTGATTCGGAACAGCGGCAATTGCACGTGCCTTATCGAGAGTATCACAGTCAGAACAGCACGAGCGCCGCCGTGGCACTCGTCGAAACGGATGCCCTCGTCGACTTGTCGTCGCTTCCGAACAAACAAATTCAGCCGCTCTGCTCTTCGTCGTTGCTGTCAGCGCCGATTTGCGCCCTCGGCGGGCACGAGGAGCCCGCCGACTTGCTGCCGGACGTCGAATTTGTACAGAACGCGACTAGCGAACAAGGCGTAGTCATTGATTCGCCGGGTACCGACCGGGAGAGCCAGCCTCTCCTCGGTCGACTGGAACTCGACGTTGCCTTCAATCGATTTCCAGGTGAGTCGGAGGATCCTTACCTCTTACTTACCGTGCTCCTTTTGCTCGGGATTAGGTTACGAGAATTTTTTACGGTTCGCAGACGACCCGCAGTTCTCCGAGCTCGTTTGGCAGGCGGAATGTGCCATCGATGGCGGCATCTATCCGGAGAGGATATATCAGGGCTCCAGTGGGAGCTACTTTGTCAAAAATCCAGGAGGGGTGAGAGAATGCAATTTTTTTGAAGCTGTAGAGGAGTAGCGGTGAGAGCAGAGTTCATTGTTGGAGCGTGAGGAAACTATGGCATTGAATTGTGCATCTTTGGAATTCTACAAAAGCTCTTTACATTTTATTATTGTGGCACTTTATTAGGGATTATTTTACAAAATTATAAATCATGCGTTTTTTGTTATTCGGTTTGAAGAATATTTATATCGAGTTTCAAGTTCATACACGCAAGGAATACAATTTTCCATACAAACTTTGACATTCCATTTCACAACTTAGGAGTTGATTTTCGAAAAATCCTTTCTTAGTGCACCTCTATACCTTCTGAGAAACATATCGTCCAAATTTCATGTTTTTATCAGCAGCGGTTTAGGCTGTTGCATTATCTATATCAGTCATTCATGGAACTGTTTTATAGATATAGATATTGTAGATTATTAAATGAGTAACTTGACAAATGGTTGAGGGATTTTTGTCGACAAAATCTGTCAAAAGAAATTAAAGGTATTTAGAAATATTCATTTCTCTTGCATTCCAATCATGCAAACTTCAAACTCATCGGAAATGAATTATTTTAACACTATTCATTCATTTTATTTATTGAAATTCATTAAAAACTGTTGAAATTCTTTTAACTCGAAATTCCAATCCATTAAAAACTATTGAAATTCTTTTAACTCGAAATTCCAATCTATTAAAAACTGTTGAAATTCTTTTAACAGGTCGGCGAGAGCTAGGGGCCCAAAAAATATCGAATTTTAATATTCGTTTGTCATATAGAGTTGAAGTTAGCACAGTTGGAATGCCACGAACATCCCTTTTAATGTTTTATTTTCATTGTTGTTCAAAGTCACATTTTACAAATTCCGGTTATAGAGAATTAAATAAGGATCCTAAAAAAATGTTACTGTAACTTTTGTAGCTCAAAACTGGCAAATGTGGAGAAAAAAATTATAATTTTCGTTGCATTCCAACGATGCGAACTTCGACGTTATTTCGTGATGAGAGTATTGGAATGACGATATCGCGATTTTATACACAATTAATATATAGTCTCGTCAAGTTTGAATTTTTTTATCAATCGTTAAATGTTGATAAACAATCAAGTTATTGTTATTTGGAGAAAGATCCGCCGTTCCGTTAATACAAACCAGCGCAGTTTGTGAGCGTAAAAAAGTGTCGACTAAAAAGACCGAGGTAAACAAGCGATCCTCGTTCGTCTGTTTCAGAAAATCATAGGAGTATTTAAGCCCAAGGACGAGGAGCCTTACGGAAGACTGAATCCGAAATGGACGAAGTGGATGCACAAGTTGTGCTGTCCGTGCTGCTTCGGTAGGAGTTGCCTGATACCAAATCAGGGATATCTGAGCGAGGCAGGAGCAAGTTTGGTCGATCGTAAATTAGGCCTGGGTGTAGTTCCGAACACGAGAGTCGTCAAGCTCGTCAGTCAAACCTTCAATTATCCGCGTATAGATCGTCAAAAGGCGCGTATGAAACAGGCGATAATGGATCAATTTCCAACGGTCGGCTGTCAATTCAAGCGTCTCGGCTTGCCACCAAAGGTCGGCTCGTTTCAAGTTTTCATGGACGGTTACAAGGACGCGGACTATTGGCTGCGAAGATGGGAGAGCGATCCTCTGCCCGCCAGATTGTCCAGGAACTTTCAACTTTATTTCGAGCGACTGGTCATTCTCGACTATATTATCAGAAATACGGATCGCGGTAACGGACCGAAATATAATGTATCGTGTTACGTGTCCCGTTATTTAGAATACCAGAGTAATATTGTCTGATAATTTTTATTTCAGGTAACGACAATTGGCTGATCAAATACGATCCCATCGCAACGAAAAACTCACCGGAAACCAGCGAGGTGAAAATCGCCGCGATAGACAACGGTCTCGCGTTTCCCTTCAAACATCCGGACTCGTGGCGGGCTTATCCTTATCACTGGGCGTGGTTAAGTCAAGCCAAATTACCGTTTAGCGAGGCAACCAGAGAGCTCGTGTTACCTCAACTCTCCGATCAAAACTTCGTTCAAGATCTCTGTGATGATTTGTATCAGCTGTTCAAAGTAAGCAAAAAAAAAACGAAACCATTTTGATCGTTAGGGATAATTTATCGTTTATCTCTGCGGCGAAAAAACGTTAAGCCTTGTATGATTATTATTATTTTCTTTGCTGCATATCCGATCCGCTAATTGAATTATTCGAATCGACGTTTCTCATGTCGTTTGCAGCAAGATAAGGGCTTCGATCGACATAATTTCGACCGGCAAATGAGCGTCATGCGTGGGCAGATTTTGAATCTTCAACAGGCACTGAAGGATGCCAAGAGTCCTGTGCAACTCGTCCAAATGCCCGCTGTTATTGTTGAAAAGTACGTAAAAATATCTTTAATTGATGTCACAATGATGAGCGCTTCAAATTGTTACAGGAGGTTGAATTTTGCATCGTTGAAGTGCAATGAAAATTAATATTTCTGAATTTCTTTAATTCCTTTTGGCAGACTTTGCCTACAAAAATCCCTCAATCATTTTTCAAAATATTTAGTGAACTATAATATAAATGTAAAGATTTTCTACAATTATAACAATATGGAAAATAAAATGTAAAAAAAGGACTTTCGTGCGTTCCAACGATGCAAACTTCAAAACCATATTATTATTGTAAAGCCGGCTCCCAATATTCTTGGCATCTCTATTGACAAGGATCCTATTTTTCTCCCATTTGTCTTAAGGAGTTTGGACACTAAATCCGAAACGCTTGTAGACGATTAAAATTAATATCATTGAGAGATTAATTTAGGGTGCATAAACTGTCGAAAAAATCAATCAATAATGTTTTCTCCACTGTGTCGAATCAAAAACTCTTTATAAAACGTCGAATATTGAACGTTTTCAATAGCAGAAACTGCCGCTGTTGCCAAGTCTATCGGTTATTTTTTCTTGAATAAAATTGCAACATATTTATATTTAGTTGCAAAAGTGATAACTATTGATATTGCTTCCTGTCTTGGAAATATTTTTCAACAATATTATGGGTTGTAAATTGCCCAATAATAATTAATTTTCCGAAAACTCATTGTATTTTCATTCTCACTCTTGCAGTCAAGAAACGGTATCGAAACTCCTTAATTCTTAATCGCGGTATGAAGCCTGACAATAGCGATTTTAGTTTTATGGAAAATACAAAAGTATCGATCGAACGATCGTTTAGGACTTCTCCTAGTCTCGCTATAAAAAGAAAAATAATATAAAAAATGCATTACCTTCATGCTCGATACGCAGGAAAACGTTGAATTAAAAAAAAAAGAAGATTATGTAAAGATTATTAAAATGATATTGAAGCATGAAATAACGATTGTTAAAAACAATAAAAACCACATTGTTTGTACATTTATGTTTCATATACAGATCGACGAACTTATGTTCCAGGGCCAAAGGGAACGGAACGCCAAAGCTCTTTTCATTCTCGGACACCTTTACGCAGCGCTTCCAGAACAAAAGTCCCTTCTTTTCCTGGTGTTGATGACGATGAGAGTTCGACGTTCCTCGGTTTTCCCTACTATCTTTCGACCTATCCCACCCGCCGATCCCCTTCCCAATCCCTGTATATTATTTTTCCACTGCTCGGCCGATTCCAGTACGACGAATTATCTATTGCGTTAACATTAGATACCGCTTCATTTTTCCAAAATGTATCGTTTCAATTGGGATATATAAATATTATTCGTATACCGATATTGTATACATTAAATATATGTCAAGTTGGAAAACGCCTCTTACATTGAACCGCTACGCTTCTACTATTCTCTAGCGTCTCGCGCCATTTTTACGAATGAATTATTCGTTAGTTGACGTTACGTTGCGTTACTTCGTTTATTGAAACGTCAACGATCGATCGATCTCGGTACGCGAGATCATTTTGAAAATGAAAACGCTCAAAGATTTTACATTTTTCGAGAACATGATCCGAAGTCAACTGGATTTATTTTGACAGTTGTGGCATCTCGTGATTGAAATAATTTTGACGTTTGGCCAGATAGAATTAAAAGACAAAATTAAAAAGGAGTAGGCGGTTGATTTTCGAAAAAACGCGCACGAGAAAAGCGCGATCCGGCAGTTGATGGAAAAACAAAAACGAAAACGAAGAAGAAGCGACAGTTTTTGTCGTTAATGTTGAAGAAGTCCTCGTAACATCTTGATCCCTCCCTCTTTTTTCGACCTTTTTATTCAACGTGCGCGCACCGAGCCCTCGCAAGGATTCCACGCTGTTTGGCGCGTCTTCGTTCAATTGTGGTATTCGGAGAGGCTGACAATGGAAGTCGTTGAGATTCCCGAGAGAAGGAGACAGCAACTTCGTCCAACGACTTGCCCTTCGTACGGGCAAAAAGTGATATTCCGTCGTGATAATTTTAAAAGTGCTCCAATTTTTTGCCATTCTATTTTTGCGAAGAATACCTACGAGCTACCCTCCGTTTAACGTAAAAAAAAATTATCTTTCGCTTCATTTTACAGTTCTGTAAATTTGTCATTTTCTTTTTGGTAAGCAATCCGTATTTTCCGCACTTTTGTCAATTCGTTGCGTAATCCGTTGTGAATTACGTTAAGGCGGGCAACCACTTTAGATGCTTCAAAAAAACAATTTTTTTAAATTTCATAAATCGTTAGCAAAATATCTTAAGAATACATCCTGAAAATTTCAAAACGATATTCGAATTCCTTCTAACGGTATGTATATAAATGATACTCTCCGCTCGACTCCCAAGCGCGCTCAGGTATCCACGAGCGCTCAGTTAGGTAGTTTGTTTGGGTTTTCATAACCCAAAAAAACCCAAACTCGACTGTTTGGCGATTAGCTCCAAAACATCTCCATTCTGGGTACAAAATAATCGAGGTAGCGGCATTTCTTGCTGCTATTTTATTCAATGAGGGAAAGTCAGCCCTACTCATGGATATGAATGAACTACAAATCGTAGTTGGCAGGCAGTGCTGCGGATATGCCGAGCAAATGGATCAGATGCGCGTAGCTCAGCAAAATAGAAAAAGTTTATTAGAAACAGAAGAAGCTCGTAAAGAGGAAATGGAAGCTTCAAATGAGTTGCATGAGAAAGAGGAAGGACTGTTGTATGGTGCTAGAATCGATGATTAATCGGTAAGACACTTTATCATTTGATTAAACACATTTGACTTTGAGTTTTTCGTTTGTGAAACTTTAAACGTGTTTTTCTCGAAGCGACATTTTTCAATTTTCGGGAATCATAACTCAAAAACTAATTGATGGATTATCTTCAAATGGAACACGTTTACATAATATAATTTATTAAAACATGAACCTAAAGTTGGAAAGATTAGATTGTTTAAAACATATTTATTATTGCAAAATGCCGGGAAAAAAATGCTAAAAATCGATAATTTTTTTTCAAACACGTTCCAACATTCAATTCTGGATTTTTTTTTTCAAAATCTAGGCTCATGTTCTTAAAAAAACATCTCAAGAATGTATAAAAGTTTGTTGGACTATTTCAGATGCGAATTGCGAGCTGCACAATTCCCGCAAATCGACAACGACGATGAGGACACGCCAAGGGACACAGTGGATTACACCTTAATTAATGCATGAAATAACTTGAAAAAATTACCAGAGATGTATGAAAATATGAATAAATTATTGTCAGAGTTGCGGGAATTTCCGTTTTTTTTTCACAATAAAAAAAATCCAAAAAATCATCTAATTTTCGGTCTCCTAAAGTGCTTGTCCGCCTTAACCAGCTGAAAATTTCGGTACAGACAAAAAGGAAACAAAAATTAGAGCACTCCATTGTCATCATATTTGGCGCTTCGCAACGATCCCCTAATCCTTCAACGAATCGCAGTGTACACGACGATACGTTCAACCAGCTCGTGTCGAGTCTTACAGACCGGAAAGATCGTACTGTCCACCGGTGAAACCCCTCGATGCAAATACGACCTACCATTTGTCATATTTGAACGCGGGGCAGAGCGGCAGAGCCGTTGCTTTTCGTCCGAGACAGAGCCTCGAGACGACCGGAGGCAAGTTCGAGGACGGAACGACGAATCGATTGAGCTATCAACCGGTATGGGGTGTCGTAAGAGCGAAACCGATTCTACCTCGTCGAAGGCACGCGAATAATTTTTAATTAATTGCTAAAGAGTGATGGACGTTGATGGAACTTGTGCAAAAAAAAATTTACATTAGTTTTGCACGAAAGCAAAAGCTCTTTTTACTCGTCCAAGGATACTCCGATGTCAATGCATTTTGCGCTTGTCAATAGCGTCGATCGTAATCGTTATTTGTATCCTCGAGCAGGGCTTTGGAGCCTCGAGGTTCGATGGAATGTATGACAATCGCTCGACAATCCTACTCAGCTAAAGTTTTGGGTGAAAGGCCCCAAGTGATAAAACCTTGTGGAAATATACGCACGAGCTCGGGGGTTCTCGATGCCTCGACCACAGCGAGCTTGTCCTACTTGAATCCCGGTTGTGTCGAGCGTACGGCGAGTTTCAAACCTCAGGCGCGATATTGCCCGCCCAAGGAGCCAACGTCCAACGACACGACCCAAAAATTGAGCTATCAGCCGTTTCGCATCGCCAGAAAGGAAACTTATCCCTGGGCCAAAAAACCGATCTACAAGTATGCTTGTTTTTTTTCTAGTAATTTCTCCGAGTATAAATATTTTCGGACTGCGGGATCCTTTGAGGAATTCGTCTCGACGTTGAACAAAACTTTCTCAGCTCTTCTGCTAAATAGAAAACAAAACGTAGCCATAATTAATTAAAAATTGATCACTCGCGAAAAGCCTGCAAATTTATCTGTTGTTCATTGAACAAAGGTTTTTCATAAACATCGATCATCATCAATATTTATTTCATTTAATTCATATATTTGATTTAATTTAATTTATACCATTTATTTTATGTTTATTTTATTAATTTCATTTGTAATATTCTGAATGCCCCAATTCACATATACGTTTTTTATAACTTTTTTCAAAGAATATTGATATTACTAAATTTATGTAGAATATATTGACTTCGGAAAAGAGGAAATGAAGAGGGAAATTGCAACTTTTTTATTTAGTGAACAATTCCAACATAGCTTCGAGGTCTATCGTTTTCTTAATGGAATTTATGGACTTAATGCATTTTATTCTTCATTAAAATCTAGATTGACTTTTGTCTGAAACATTAATTTTATTTGGTCATTACTTTCGGACATTTTCTAAATTTTGTTTTTTACAAGCCTGATGCAATTTTGTACATAGCGATGTAGTCTACTTTTGTCACGATTTTATAAAGAGGACAACGAGCACTGTTAATCGAAATACTTGTTTCCGCAAAGAGACTCTTTTTTTACTTTATCAATTATTAAAGTGGAAGGTCTTCATTTGGATCTTTTGTGTTTAAAATATAATAATTGACTAAGTCACACCGACTGCGCAAGGGTATTTACGTATTATATACGTTGGGTATACGCAAGGGTATTATATACGTTGGAATACAGGGAAAAAAATAATTGCCGCAAAAAAAAGGTTTTGGAGAAAAATAAGCTGTTTTTTTTACGTAGAATGAAATGCCAGAAAATAATAATAAGTAGAACAAGAAAATACAGGTTTCCATTTTTTAGAAGATTGAGCTTGGAATCACTTTGAGAAATCTACAAAATAAAAATTCTTGAGGTACTTCGATGCCCAGTAAATAAAAGTTCTTGAGCTATTTTGATCTCTTCTAAGTCAAGATTCTTGAGTTATTTTTATGTGTATTGAATAAATCTCTTGAGTTATTTTGATGTCCATTGAATAAAAATTCTTCAGTTATTGTCCACTAAATAAAAATTGTTAAGTTATTTCGATGTCCCTTAAGGGGTTACGTGGGTTGCGAAGCAAAAAAGCATACTTTCTCTATTTTTTAAAAATATAATATATAAATTATTTTATTCAAAATGTTAAGCACAAAAAAGAGCAACATTTCAACAATATTTAAAAATTCATCCAAAAATTTGGGAAATTCAGCCGGTGGGACCTAGTTTCCGGAGACCCCTCAGAAAAACGTGTCCTCGTGGTGGTCAGGATAACTCATCATAGCTTTATATGAAATTTAAAAAACCAAATTTTTTCTGTTAGTAGATAAGTATAGCTCGTGATTGAACGAAGGATTTTTAAAAATTTGAAATTTGAATTTTTTGCAGAGTTGTATGCAAAATAGTTCAATTTTTGGTACAATTTACACTACGTATAGCCTTGTAAAATTAGTTGTAATAAAAAAAAACCTTCGTTCAATCACTAGTCAATGCTATTTTGTAGAAGTGTGCAAAATTTCAATAAGATCGGTGCATTAGTTTTTGAGAAATTGTGTCTACCGACTTCAAAAATAGTGTTTTAAGAAAAATGCGCATACCTGCGTCGCTCCCGGCCAGTCTTTCCCAACGGGGGGAATGCCCGAACGCTCTCTCTCTCTCTTAGACTTTTACTCCGATTGACTCAAAACTTTGGGAGAATATTCTAGACATATTGTACTATTAGATAATAAAATTAAAAAATGAAACTCTTTGAAATTTTCAAACCCACGTAACCCCTTAAGTGAAAATTCTCGAATTATTTCGATGTCTACGAAACAGAAAATCTTGAGTTATTTCGATGTCTCAAGTTAAATGTGACAGTTTGTTATAACAATGGACTAAAGTATAACGCAACAAAAATTTATCCGCGTGTGTACGACTGCCGAAAAAGGCCGCCATCCTCAGCGATGGATGGCCAAACGACCTACTCGAAGAGTTACTACGCGGATGACGTGGTGCCGACTCGAGAGAAGCCCTTCGCGCCAAGATCGACGATGACATTGCCGAGCGAGGAGTTCATCGGCAAGACGGTGTACAGCGAGAGTTTTTTGCCTTGCGAGGCCACGACGATCGTTCCGGTCGTGCCGTCCAACAATATTTCACTCTCGAACGATAAAATGACCTGCGACACTACTAACAAAGTGTGTGCGTCTATCTACATACGCAACTTTTTTTTTCGTCGTATAAAGAAAGACTCACATGGGAATATTTTTTTCGCAGCTGAGTTATCTCCCGGTAAGAATGGAAAAACGCTCACCCATACGTCCGTTTACGAGGAGCATGCTCGGCGACGGTCCGATGCAATCGGAAACGACAAATCGCCGGGATTTCGTTGCGACCTCCGGCGTACCCAGACCGGAAGTTATCGTGCCCTGCGACAATATACGCACGTGCGATGACGCACCTCTGGAGGGCTGCACGACCGCGGCTCTCTCGTATCTCAATCCTGGACCAATCTTGCCGGTCCAGAGCTTCAAGCCTCGAGCTGAATACACAAGGTAACAACACATCTGAGAATACTTCCGGGATAATGAAATGAGCATGAAAATTTCGCCAATGTATTCGCTTGGAACTAATAAATTTAAAAAGTATTTTTTTCGAGAAGTACGTAAAATAGAATGCGTAAAATAAAATAAATTGATCTTGTTTTTAATTAATTTTATTTACTTAAAAATTCTTTAATCGTTAACATGTTACATTCAAATATTTAGGCTCGCTATGAGAATGATTCAATCGTTTTGTTAGGATTTTTTCTAAGTTCTACAATCCAAATTTCCAAACAAATATTTTGGGAGATAAGAAAAATAAAAACAAAAGAAAAAAAAATTCCTTGCCTTCTGAAAATGCAAATTTTGACGTCATAGGCAATTGCTGATTCAAAAGGCAGACATTCCGTAATTTTACATGCAACTGATCACCCGATCCAAACCTAAACAAATCTGTGTGAGCTGGGCAGAACAGGAAATCGATTTACCGTTGTCTTAATTAATCAGGCCCACGTCGAAGATCGAAACGGAAACTGTGAACAAACTCTCGTATCAGGCTTGGGCACCGGCTCCCAGGAAGGCTTCCATGATGCCCCGCAGAGACGAATACCACTTGCCCAAGGAACGCATGGCAATGGATACCATCTATCACATGAGCTTCCCAGCGCCCGGTTACTACGTTGAAGAAGACTGCGAACCGGCTACGGACAGTCAGCTCTGCGATGTGACGTCTTGCACCGATGTCGCGGCAATTGATACTTCGCGACATCCTTAATCGCCGTGTCGTTTGTGCATACGTTTCAAACTTTTTTTTTTCGTCGAATACAACATTTTGAGTAATTTATTATACGCGCGTATGCACGTGAACTTTTCGGTGTGCGAAATTGCTAATTGTCGGTTTTTGCATAAAATGGCTGACCGATTTCTTATCTCCAAGTACCTGACATGATCGATCGGTTTATTAGTTTTCAATTACCTAAAATGACCGACCGATTTATTATTCCCAATTACCGAAAATGGCCGATCGATTACTTATTCCCATTGACCTGAAATGGCCGACGAATGCATACCGGAAAATTCTCCACGAACTCCACTCCAAGATATTGTTTTTCGGCATAAAATTAAAAACTCGAAGTCGCGCGGGTCGTCGGTAAATTTGACAACAATTCCAGAATATCTGACCTCTCTTTTTGATGCCTGGTAGGAAAATCTCGCCACTGTATTATGGCGAAAAGGATTTTCTTTTCCCCATTCGTTATTCCCTGTATATTTAATAATTAAATGTATTTTTATGAAAAGCTATCGCGGTTCAATTATTCAATCAATTTTTTTTATTTATCGATTATCATTTCGAATTCCCAACGAAGCCGGCCATATATTAATAAAAAATGGAAGAATCAACAAGGGATGATGGGACAATGAGTGTCCTTGTTTGCAGGTCCTCAGCCAAGGAATGCCCAAAAATAATTTAGTTCGAATCCGTACGAATATTCTCAAAATTTCTACAGACTCCTCCGCTAAAAACAATATTATCACGCACCAACTCACAATCTCTCCACAAAATCCTCAACGTCTACTTACTCTAGAATTTGCATTTACAATCCTGCACAATCAGAAGAATTACATTTCGTTAGACTTGAAATTTATTCAATTGCACGTAGTTACATGTGTATTTCGTGTGATCGTGTTCTTTTTATTTTTATTGTTGTTTTCACTTACGTTATATTAATAGCGTAACAATAATTAATGTGCTATGTTGTATACAATGTTGGATTTATATTATTATAATATTCGTTATAAACTATGCGCGAGCGGTGACGATTCGCCGCAATAATAAAATAAACTCTAATCTTTGATTACAAAAAGAAGAAAGAAAAAAATATAAAGAAATGGAGAAAGAAGGCACTGATGAACAATGTAAAGGGACTTAAGCCGGCACTGTATGCCTGTTTCTCTGTCGTCATATTTATAATGCATACATATATATATATATATTTATATATATATATGTGTGTGTGTGTGTTCAGGTGTATGTATATGCATATATATATGTACGTGTGTGTTTATATATATCATTAAAAAAAAACGTGATAGCTCTAAGTGCGCGGACAGATGTTTATTTCGACTCGAAAAATCGCTCGCTAAATTATTCATACATGTAGGCCGATCAAGTACATTTAAAATTATATAATATAATTATATAATTATTATCTCTAAGATTTTATGTCGATCGACCAATCGGACTGAACAGGCACTCGCCTCATCGCTCTCATTATCTTTCTTTCTTTCTTTTTTAATGCGCGAAATTTATTACAATGGCAGTAGCCACAGTAATAATAATAATAATAATAATAATAATTAAAAATAGGTAATATAACGGAGACGAAGCGAGAAATTCGTTTTTGCAATTGCATACATAAGGGGTAGACTTGGAGAGGAGAAATGGGGAAGAAAGAGATAGAAATATACATAGACAGAGAGCGAGATAGAAAGAGAGATACAGAGCGAGAGCTTCACGTCTTGTTCGGTGTTACAGATATATTATTACACGATCTTTGCCAACCAGGTTTCGGCACCATTCGTGTAGGGAGAAGGAGCGGAGGGAAGAAAAAACATTCCTCGTTTATCTTATTCTTTCTTACTATTTATAATTTTCGTAAACAGCTAACTTTCGCGTAACTTTCGGTTGTTCCATCGATCTTTTTTTTCTTGATGCGTGGTGAAAAATGGGATCGTAAGAGGCACACACAATTAAGGGGGATTAGGCGTGTGGTTTTTGAATATTGTCGAGTCGCGTTTGCTTATGATTTTTTCGATAGTCGAAAAAAATGGATCCATTGGTTTTTAAGCGGGTCGGAGGGATGGGATAGAACAGAAGCAGAAAATCCACATTTTTTTACCCCAGTTGTTGCGGACCCGAGCAATGTTTGTAATAATTTTTTTTATTCTTAATATACAACTGTGCAGGGACTGTCAGACTGTTGGCTAATTAATATATTCTTTCTTCACTACGCTTGTTAGGCTTGCTGAATAAACAATCGGTATTGCTGGATTATGAATCGACAATAGAACAATTTATAAAGTTATGCAACCGCGAGCACAGAGTTACTCGGAATTTTAAGACGTCCCTAACAAATGTTTATCGATTTTTTAATAACGTTTTTTCACCTCGTATATGTCTAGAATCTTCATAAAACTTTAAATATACTTGCTCCGGTAAATATCAAATTCTTTCTTCACAAAGCTCGCATAAAAATTCTGTTTTTTTTTCTCTTCCTTATATGACTCGAAAATAAACTTTCTCTTTGCAGTAGCTCGTGTCGCGCGAGAGAAACATTTAATTTTGATTTTTAAACCTATCTTGGACCCGCTCGGTAGGCCTCTCGACTCGAGTAATTTGAGTATACGTCGTAATATCATTTGAGAACGTGTTAGCCGAACGAAAAGCGGCAAATGCGACTGCGTATCGTACGTTCAGCACGATAGTGCAAATACCACAGCGATGCAAAATAACGAGAAAAAAAAACGGACATTAAAAAGAAAAATAAATAAAAATAAGCAAAGAATTTTGTTCTTTTTGCCGAATTAAGTCGCGGGGCCCATTTCCGGTGCTAAGTATCACAATTGAAAGTTGAAACAATTCAAAAATTGAAAAAGACAATTGAAAATTGAAACAATTTAGTATCTAAATTCTGGCGCTCTGTTCGTCGCGCTACTCGCATATCTGGACAGGGTGTCTCATTTCGACCGACGAGGAGGCCCATTATCGACTGTAATTTTTTTTTTTGCTATATATATATCTCTATTTCGTAGAGGACATACGAAGGTCAACATTGTTTTTTTCCAAATCCATGTAATTATTTTTCGACCTTCATACGTCGTCCATTTAAATATTGTCCGAAACATATTTTAGTATCATTAAGAGTTTCAAAGATATTTGAGTCGTTCGATGTCGATGAGACACCGTGTGTGTTACGCGTATGTACACAGACAATTGAAAGATCTTTAATTCACGCCATTTGAGGCCGATAAACGTTTATACACAGATCGCATTATTTTACAACGAACGGAAAGAAGAGGGAGAGATGAACTTTTTGAAGCACGTGATTGTCGAATGTTTTTTCAACTCCGTTGTACCGGAGACACATGCCGATTTGTTATGAAATTACGTAATGGCGCATCTTTCGTGTGTTCGTAGTCACCTTATCCCTTCTAAACGATTATTGTAATGTACACCGAACATGGCGATGATCTTATATCTACGAGTCAACATTCCTTTCGTGTATGTAAACGCACCGACGAAAAAAAATGCTCCAGCACAACAAAACTTGAGTTTAGTAACGCGAAACAAATGCTGAACATTTCGAAGTTTCAGTACAGTAATTTTTTTTTAATTGCCTTTCGTTGCGGGACAAAAGTGAGTTTTCCGTCGTGCTAATTTGGAATTTGAAAAGAGCTCGGATTGTTCTGCCATCCCATTTTGAACACGATCTACAAGATTTTCGCTCCGCTTTGCAGTCCTGTGATTGTGTCATTTTCTTTTTCATAAGCACAGTCTGCAATTTCCGCACTTTTGTAAATTCATTGCGTGATTCGGCATACACGACGGATTGGTCTCCTTGAGGTGTCGTTCTTTCCGCAACGGAGTACTCTGCGTGACGAGCGCTGCAGATCATTCTCTCTCCCTCTCGCTCTCTGATACCAGAGATATCGAGTAATTTTAAGAAACACATGACACTGTTCAGCTTGACGTTTGAACTAGACAGCACGGAGAATTTTTACTCGAACTGGAATTCACCAGCTTCGTTACGTGGAATATTCTATTGGAGAGAGAGAGAGAGAGAAAGAGAAAGAGAAAGACCGATCCGTCGAATCATCGCTAGGAATTACGCACCGAATCGACAGAAATGAGATTAAAAGCATTTTCGAAAAAGCTCGGCTTACAAAAACAGTTGAGAAATTAGACGTCTCCAAGCGGAAGAGAAGACGTTTTTTTTCCCGAGTGTACATAATGTCGGAGGCGTCTCTTCAAATCTTAAAATACACTACACTTTATTTTCATCACATTTCCCTTGCTCGCACTCGTCCACAACCATTCTCACATTTTATCGCACTCCACTTGAGCTCCGATGATCACGTCAACCGGCTAAAACTTCGAAACAATACAGCTGCGCACGAATCACGTTATATTCAACTTAAGATTTGTCTTATATCGAATACTTTCTTTTTCCTTCGTTTTTCCCTCATCGCACTAGCACTGAGTCTATACCGATAAAAAAATATTACAAATATCATATATTATAATCGCAATACGGCAAGCTCGTTTTCCTTTTCCCTACAAAATTACAATTTTGTTCGTAAAATTTTCGACATATATCAGGTGTGTACTTGTACGATGTGCGTTTGTGATTTCTTTTCTTTTTTTTTAATCCCTGTATCGCTTTTCCCGACAGGCTTGCACGGGCACGCGACGGTATATTAATTTTCACGCATATGTGTGTATAAATCTATGTATATAATAAAACATCGTGATCACGAATAAATTGTATCGTTCAAAAGAACCAACGTGTAAAACGAATATTTTCTGTCCTAAGCAAACCGCAACGCGTAAAGCGAAAAAAAAAATGTTCAAGGCAAAACGAACTTCAATAAAATACTTTTGCGTTCGTGCTGTACACGGGAATGCGTGCAAATCGAACGTAACATTTTCAACTTAATTTACTTATTTATAACTCGTGATTTTTTTTTTACATTCCCGTGTTGTATTTTTATTTGCATCTTTAGCATTGCCAGCTCTCGTAATGGCTGCCAATCGTCCCGTGTTTGTATCTTTCAAGATTCTACGCGAATAAAGCTCGATTCTTGATAAAATTCGGATAAAAATCACGAACACGTTGTTAGACTGAAAGACGCTTGGCCGGTGTAAAAAAAAGTAATAATAATAATTATCGTGAGATCGTGCAGTGATAAAATGTCGAAACTCCGAGTGTCATTACGTGTAGAACAGTGCAGTTGGTATATACACATATATGTATGTACGGCAGGGATGGACGGTATCACGTTTCTTCGAAAGTAAAGAGGTTTAAAAAGGATTTGTCAATTTTTTTTTTCTACGTCACAATAATCGATCATTTCTTTTATACAATAATTCATATAAAAAGAATATCAATAGATGATTTCTTTGATTTTTGGTGAAGAAAAAAATGTCAATATTTCAAAAAACAAAAAGATTATTTCTTCAATTTCTGGGTGACCAAAAAATATTCAGAAGTCTTGGAAACAATGATAAAAAAAAAATATGCTCATAAGAGTCAATTCGTAGTCAATAATAAAAAAAAAAAGAAGATGAAGTGGTTATTCGAAGTAACGGAAGTCGCTGCCGTACCCGATCGTCGTTATAACTCGGTCTTCGCAAACTTGTAATCTTTCCATCCCCCATCCCTCGCCACGCCATTATTATCCCTCCAAACTTTAACAACAACAACAACAACATCAACAACAACAACAACAATAACAGCAGTGCACCAAGAATCGTTTCCGATGTGTTGTGTGTCCGTTATAAAACATATTTCAATGGCGATGAAGAACATTCGTGCTTGCATTTGTGTGTGGGTGTAGGCTCTCGCGTGAATTTACACGCATTTGATATTGGTGAGGGGTATACGAGGTGAGAGAAAGGTGGGAAGAGAGTGAGAGGGAAAGAAGACAGAGAGCACGAGTGGGATAGAGAGACATAGAGGAAGAGAGAGAGAGAGAGAGAGAGAAAGACATACCTATTGTGATTTGTTGTTGTATGTCTGCATGAATTCGGAAAAGGGAAAACCGTTGAACTGATCCAGGTTGAGATTTTCATCGATCGAGTGAAGTTCACTGTGGCCCATCAATTCCACGTAGTCCATATCGGAGCTCGTACGACCAACCCCCGTGCCTTGACTGAGACCCGGAGCGTAGCTACCACAGAACAAAACACAACCCCAATCACTGGCAATCCTCCAAATGAAGAAAAAAAAAAACAACAAAAGGCAATTAAGTCTTGCGACAAAATTCGTCCGCGCGTCGCACTCGTTTAAACGGGCCAGAAAGAAAAAAAACGAGAGAGAAGAGAGCAAAGAAGAAGAGGACGCAAAAAAATAAGAACGTGAAGAAAAAAAAAATAAAGTTTCATAAGAGAATGAGACATGTGAAACGTGGGTGTGTGTATGCGTGTTTGTGGCGATGATGAGAAAATGCGGAAAGGCGGAAAAGACGAGGTGTGACCGAACAAACAGCCGATACAACGAAGCACCAAAGTGTCCGATCATAATCCAACAAAGAATTTAACCCCGTTCTTCAGGCAATCAATTTATGATGAACAAATTATATTCAGTTAAGCACATTGCGCGATGATACACGTCGAAACACACCAGTGAGATTTTGAGGCCTTTCTTGTATTGCATACATACATACGTTTTCTTTTTTTTTTCTCATTTTTTACGTTATACAAAAGTTAGGTGGTTAACACGTGTGGTACGTATGTATAAAGAAGCCCCCTCTTCTCTCGTTGAGGATCGATCAGTGATTGCCAGTTATTAATTCGTATATTCAAATCGATATTGATTGGAGTTGCGTTTTGTACAAGGAGTTAAAGAAGCGTGACAACTTTATTGCTTTCTCATGTGGTTGTACCGGCTTGCTTTCCCTGGTTCTCTCTCTCTCTCTCTCTCTCTCTCTCTCTCTCTCTCTCTCTCTATCTCTCTTTCTTTCTTTCTCTCTCTCGGTTTCTCTGCCCTCCGAGTCTCTCGTACGTACATTTCTCGATTCGTCGTCTCTCCGTTAAGTTTGATTTTGATTTTTCAGCGACACGCTCATTGTGGGGCCTCGAAAAATACCTCAAGCCATAAAACTTATGCGGAGATAATTTTTCGAGACGTTCTGATACCGAATTATCATGAATCACCGAAATCCGGTAGGTTTTACCTTTTATAAAGTTTTTTTTCCTGGTATCGCAATGTATTTTGCTTAATTAATTACTTCAAGCACAACTCGCCCGTTGCATTCGTTTTCACTGGGTAGGAAAACGATTTGAGTTTTCGAAAACCAAAGTAATCGAGAAAAACGAATGGCTAGTCGCTTTTCCCGATACTTTAGCGTCTCTCATTTTTTAAGGGGTATTGCAGATTTAAGTAATTCCTTTCTCACTTACGAGAAAGAGGGAGGAGGCGAGTTGCGCACTTGAAATATTATTAGTGCAAAAAAATTGGAAGATACGACTGATCATTGTTTGCTATGTGTAAAATAAAATGATTCGTAAGAATCATTTTACGTGCTCTACACTGCGAATTTACTTTCACACCGATCATCCACATTTCTTTGACAACTCGACGTAGCAAATAAAAGTCCTAACAATCAGTGTCACTAACAGAATGTTCGTGACACCGTTGATTTTCTTTTTACCACCCGATACTTTATAGAATTTTCCGTTGTGTATAAAAAAATTATTTCGTCATAATTATTTCGGACAGAGATCTCTCCCTACGAGGATTCAATTTGGCAGTAGCAACGAATGCTTTTTTTTCTACGGGAGAACAAAATTTCCCGTTGTCGATGACCGCTGAAATGTGCGCTTAAAAAACAAACCAAAATATAGATGTATACGTATATATATATCACATGCTCCCAATGACAATTGCACGAGTTCAATTGCTAAATGCGTAGTGGATGGATTCAGTAGCGAACGCATCGGGTCGAATAATCCGCGATATATCACTGTAATTGTGCGTGGCAATCGCTGTTGGAAATTGTCATAAATTTATCGTACTTTTCCGACGGTTGGTCGACGACGCGATACTTTTCTGCTTTTTTTTTTCGTATTTTGCTTTCGCAGGCATTCCAACACTGTTCGAGCGCCCAATACATCGCGCACATAACACGCTACAACACGTCTATACGTAAATTATAAACAAAAAATACCAATTAAATGTAAATTCGAAGTAGTCGATAATAAAGTACGGGATTAATTAATAAACGAATATCAAAAAAGCTTACGTTTTCCATTCAATAAAGTTTCAGTAAAGTAGCTCAACGTATGGAAGAAATTTTCAAGAAGACGTAGCGATAAAAAAAAAAAATCGTACCACGCGATCTCCGTCTCTCCCTCTCTCAATCTCGTCAGTTTGAAAAGTACCGACGACGCGGACGATTCCCTTACCGTTGAGACACGTTAGGACAGAAAATAGAATACTGATGTACATTTTTTTTCGTACGGATATGCTGTGAGAAGGCACATAATTAGGAAAATTCAAGGAGGATTACAGTCCTCCGTTGGCCCAGTCCTTATTCCCTTAATTATTGGTCGCGTCGCGTGTTGCCGCGGTTCGATTACATCCAAGTAACTGACCTGGAAGCGACCGAGGGCGTGTCCCGCGTTACGGATGGATCGGGACTGTGAGCTCGAAATATCGTGGCCGGAGTAGCCGGATAACTTCCACCTGGACCACCCTGACTGTTTCTTCCTATGCCGACCACCGACGAGTGCGAGGGTGTCTGACCACCTACGCTCCCACCACCCCATCCCGGCACGTGTGTTACCAGCAACGGCTTCACGTATCCGTTGTTCGACATGGGTTGGCTCTCTGCGATAAATATTATATTTTTAATCGTAAAATAAGCGTATCGAAAGTATGGGGACTCTCGAATGTGTATTCAGATGTGAAACAAATTTGTCTCAATTTATTTACTCGTAAAATTCTAAATTAGCGTTTAAACTTGAATAAGTTGGGGGGGGGGGGGATCCCTTTGTAAAGTAAGCAAGAGCTTATGTCTGAAAATGGACTCAACGAGGAAGCTGAAGCCCTTTATGGCCTCGGAATCGCAGATTAATCGGTAGGTCATTTAGTCCCGAATTTTTGAGTCTTGAAACTTTAAATGCATTTTCCTGAAAACCACGTTTTCGTAAACCTCGTACAACATAATTCAACAACTGGTTGATCGATAATGGAATTTTGCACACTTTTAGATAACATAATTATCGTCTATGTGAACCTAAAGTCCCTTAATAATGATAAAATTTAAAAGAATCACGAACAAATACTGTAGTAAAAAAATTCATGAAAAATTAAATATTCTTTCAAACACGTACCATGCACCAAATTTTCATTTTTCTTTGTTTTTTTTAGGATCACATAGAGGGTGTTGGTCTTGGTGATCTAAAACTGATTGACTCTGATGTTTCAGATCAATGCACCAGACGCTCGGTTGTACCGCCGTGAAATAACTCAGGCGGCAACCGTCTCTAAAGCAAGTGTCGTACAACCACCATTTTTAAACATAAAAAAAAAAGATTTTTTTTGGAAAATTAAAAGATGTAATAATATGCACATAAAATTTTAATTATGTAGAATAAGTACGCTCGACACAAAAAAATCTTCAAATTTCCCTTATGTTCGGCTGCCTAAAAGGATCTCCCCCTTCAACAACCAATTAATACAAACCAAATCTGGTTGAAGATTCTTAATGCTGACTTTTATAGCTTGCCAGATCTTTGTTTTCCATACCATTTGTTTTACACAAATGACAACTATTTGAAAAATGCATGATGAAAATATCGAGTAGTTTTCAACTATTCCTACTGTACATGAAGTACAGAGATTATAATTGTTTTTTTTTTTTGCGCCAGTAAGATAAGAAAATAAAAATACAGTATTTTCGACACTCACCGGGGAATGGCGTGTAGTACTTGGAGAAAGCCTGATCCTTCGACAAGTCTGGATAAAGGTAGAGAAGGTGCTGGAGATCGGAGACTCGGTCAGGCAAACTTCGTATCGCGAAATCTTTGCTCGTGAACGGTTGGAGCATGAAGACTTCCGTTTGATCTGAAAATATGTTGAAATACGGTTTATACGAGTATCTTTGGCATCTGTGAATCAATATTGCGAACAAAAACAAAACACGATCGAATACGCGTCGAATCACGCAGGCTTTCGTAGGGTTGTTGAGGTACGCGCGTAATTGTAATCCTCAACGAAAACGCAAATGTCCGAAAAAAAGTTCGCGGATCAGGCTATTGTTGAATCGAAATTGCGGTCCGATTCCAGCAAAAAAAATCCATCAATGTACATCGAAAACATAAAAAAATATGTAACAAAAGTCATTGTCGCATTGAAAACTGTTTTTCTTTTCTTTTTTCGTAACTAACAGTTTTACAGCATTCGCAACAATTTTATTTGAAAGTACTCAAAGATAATTTTCATGAACTGTTTTGGATTTTGAAACCAAAGGATGAAAAGAATGGAGAGGGGTGGGGGTGCATATGCCGTGCCACAGATGAGCATCACAAAATTATAAGGGTTCCCGAGGGCTACTCCAAGCAGCAACGTATTTGAAAATAAGTCTGAGGTGTATTTTTATCCCCCCTTGTGTAATCTCTATCTCATACGTGTTTCGTTTTTCCCCGTTCTAGGGTGAGCGATCCTCAATGCGCGTCGCAGGCCGAGATGTGTCTATTTTCGGCTGCACG
Organism: Ophion ventricosus; assembly: GCA_963932345.1. Classification (NCBI taxonomy): domain Eukaryota; kingdom Metazoa; phylum Arthropoda; class Insecta; order Hymenoptera; family Ichneumonidae; genus Ophion; species Ophion ventricosus. Next base: position 6,924,241 of record OZ010713.1, read on the forward strand.
AATAAATTCGAGCGAATAAAAAGCAAACACTTTAAACAAATGCGTGACCTGCTCCGGAATTCTCCACTGGTTACGATAATGACAGAGAATTCATAAATTCGTTGTGTCACTTTTTTATTCGTTGGCTGGCACATCTTCGAAGCTACCGCGCGTGTTTTTTTTTATCTCCGTGTAGCGTGCCACGATATTGCATTGAAAATCATTTTAAAATACATATTTTTTGACAAAAGTTGATTGATCATTTTTGGAAGTCAACTTTAAAGTTCCCGGGTCAGTAATTGGCCTAGCGGGGTGATGCTCCCCCTTAAAATCTAGCAACGTACCTCCGACCCAGGCGATCGTGACACCTCCGAGCTCGGAGTCGGAGAATCGCATGAGAAAAGTTCCGTACGCGCAACTGGCGAGCATCTCCTCGGCTTGCTTCTTCCGCACGAAGCCGAGAATGTAGCCGTCCATCCATTGCGCTTTGAGATGCTCCCGGGTGAGTTTCATAACGGCGTAGAACCATTCCCAGAACGTGAAGTTTCTCTCGGGTAGAGGTTCCTTGCAAAATTGGGCCCAACTGAGGAGAACGTTGGAATAATCCTGATCTGGTGGACTAGAAACAACCGAGGACGGTGCAGTGACGCTCGAATTGGGTCCGCCAGTTTGGCATGTGTTTCCACCGCAATTGCCGCCTCGAAAGGCTTTCTCAGCGAGAAATCGTAGATTGTCTTCGACGAGGGAACGCCCTGTGGCCGATCGAAATTTCACGTTGAGAGCCTCGGCCACTTGGGACCAGGGTACCTTGTCGGGCACTACGAAGGGCACTCTGCCGGGCTCGGCGAACGCGTTGTCCCACGTTACGGTGGCCCAAGCATGAGGCTCCTGATTACCGTGTACGATCACGACCACGGGTAAGCTCAGTGTCCAAACTTGAAAGACCAATTCACCACCGCCAACGTTGAATTGCGATTGAAAGAATAGAGAGAATTTCTCGTCCATCACGGACTCGGTGCCCTTCTTTTCCGTTCTCTTGATCTTCTTCAATTGCATATTACGAAAGCTCACGGACAATTGTCTTGTGGCTGTGTGATATTCCATGGTGCCGGTATTATTGAGTATCTCACCGCTCGCTTCGCCCCTCTTCGCCATTTTGTCGGTCTTCAAGAGCGCGTTCGCTTGCGCCTCGTTTATTATACTAACCTTGACAAGTGGCGGTGTCATGTGAACGTTTAGTTTGCCACCCACGAGCAAACGTACCGTGCTCGTGAAACGCGTGTTTGTTTTCATCACTTGGGGTGGCTGTTTCTCGATTATAAAAGTACTCGTCACCAACGAACTGAGCAACTGGGTTATCTGTAGATTCAACGTTGGCAATATGTCCGTTACACCCTGCGGATCGATGTTCAATTTTTGCTTGAGATGCTCCGCTTCTTTGATCTGCTGACGATTCAACCATATCAACTCGGCGAGACTGTCGCACCACTCTTGTATACAATCGAGATTGCTGTTGAAGGGTGCACCGTTACCCGCCAACTGTTGATCCCTCTTCCATCTTATGAGCTCGTCGTCGAGTACTCGCGATTGAAGGGTGTTCAGTCGCGTTATCGTCTCCTTCAATTTGTCGGCTAACGTCAGTTTCATTTGCATCAGCATCGCTATCTTGTGATTCAATAGCTGCTCGAGCTGCTCCTTTTGGCTGAAAGCATTCGCGACACAAAGATTTTTTCTACAGAGCTCGAGAAATCGCGATTTTTGGTGGATTTGTTCTTGCATATATTTTTATCGATATTCCGAATACTTTTCCAATTTTTTCGGAAAAAAACTGAGATGCAAACTTGAAATGGCGAAAATTGATCATAATTGAAAAAAACGATACGGCTGATTATTGATGTGTGAATTAATTATTTAGAAAAATTGTTTTACGAATTTTTTTTCAGTTTCGCGTTAATTATTCGCATTAGTCTGACAACTGTACGCTGCAAATGAATATTCGGAAAATAAGTATCACCAGCATCGTATTTGACATTGTTGGTTTTCCTTCTACCACTTGATAACTCGGAGAATTTTGCATTTGGCCTCGAAATCTAGAGGCGAGAAGTATTCTTGCAAAACTTTATTTACCTCGCCGTCTGTTTTCAAGCAGAGTATTTAGTTACTCGATAACAGAAAGCATTCTTTTGTGAAAGAATCCGATGAATAAAATTCTCTCTTAAAACGTTTAGTCGTTTCGTCGAATCGTCATTTATCGGCCCGTTTATCGTTCAGTCATTGAGGTAGAGGCGTTTTTTAAATGTACTCTCTAGATAGCTACAAGTCCATTGATTCGGCTGCTTGGAAAAGCAGCTTCGTCGATCGAATTTTCCTCAGCCTTCTTATTCCTCGTCACGTACCTGCGTATTTTTGTCTCGGACTCGAGACTCTGTTGATTTTGCGGTTGGGTCGTGAGATTTCGCAGATGGGCATTGAGTTTCGTACACTCGTGATAGCTCAGCGCGAATGCCTCCTGTTCTTGCGCCATTTTTCGCAAATCTTCGCCCGTTTCCTGCGTACGACGTCTCAGCTCCTCAACTTGTTGGGCTATTTCGGCGACTACGTCACGCACCATCAGGGTGGCCCTGCCGTGCGCTATGCTCATCAGGGCACCTCCCAAATTTTCCACCTGCGCTACGAGCTTCATCTCCGTACCGAGACAATGCCGGATTATCCTGAACAGGTTGCCAGGATTTTGGCTGTATCGTTGCTGCGTTGCACACAACAAAAACGATTCTTTGTTAAATTGTGCCACACGAGGCATATTGGGCCCCGAATTTATATTAATATTATTGGGCTCTGAATTCACGCATATTTCGACTATATGAAATTATTACATTTTTTGCCGTATAGAGGAGGGTTCGCTTTCGAGAAATTTCTTTTTTATTTCGAGATTTCGATGGAAATGTGTCTGGAACGTTGTGAAATGTTGAACATGAACGTTGGGAAAAAATTCTCATGTGTGTACATATATTTTTGTACATAAGAAACTTTTTACTGTTTTTGGGAGACTTGGCTGAATTTTTGCACACTAATAATGTAGCATAGGATAGTATGTGATAAAGTATTATATTAAAATTGATGAAATGCTTGAAATTCCAAGGCCATTGTGGTTTTCAGAAAAATGTTTTTCACCGCTGTAACTTTTGCAATTTTTTATATAGCGCGTTTATTTTTTGTAAGGAAATAAATGATAGCAAAGTTTGCATCATTGGACGGCAATAAAAGTTTAGTAGCCTGAACTTTGTTTGGAAAGTTTGGGCTATAGAGATCGCTCAAGCATTTTTTAGGATCCGTATCAGAAATTTACAGACCAAATTGTAGATTTCTGATACGGATGTAATTGTAACTTCATCATTCAAAATCATAAGATTTTGAATGATGAAGAAACTGAAGAACTAAAAGAATAAAAAAAAACTTTCTTTCCTTTCCAACGATGCAAACTTCTACAGCATGGAAATAAAGTATCATAAGTGGTATATGTGGATCAAATTTTTCAAAAAATAAAGTTTAGATTTTTAGAAATATGGCATTCATCTTGCGACTATCTTGAAATTTATGGTGTTGAAGTTTGAATTGTTGGAATGTAATGGAATATCTTTTTAATTTTCGATTTTCCTACTGAAGAATATTTCAAATCAGTTCATAATTGCAGCAGTCGTCACTGTTTTGAAAAAACAAAATCCATCTAGGGAAAATGCTTCTCAAGGATTTTTTCATCTATTCCCATTGACAATACGCACTTAGCTCTACATGCCAAACCCAAACTATTGGGACTTTTTTCTTAGAATTTGGACGTAACTTATGGAACAAAAATAAGAAATTGTCTGGTGAAAGATTTTCAACGGCAGGCTACAAACTCATTTGTTATATGATAATAAAAGTAAAAAGACTTTGGACAAGGACCAGCCACGGATATTGCTAGATTTGTCTGGCAGGACTTACCCTGAAGCTCTTGGCTGCTTCCATGAGTTTGAGTTTTGTGAGAAAGAGATCTTCGGTATGCAGCGAAGCCGCCTTTGTCTCCAGTTCTTGAATGAGCGACGCGACAAGATTCATTATGTATTGTTCGTACTGCGGATTGTCCGGTTCAATGTCGGTCCTGCAAAATGGACGAAGAATTCGATCGGTAATATGTTGCAGCGTTGACTAGTCTAAACCCAAACAAATCCAAACGCGCGCCGCTCTCACCACATTTTTTCTTCGATCCACGAGGACAAGAAGTGACGTACTTCGATGGGAAAGTGTTCTCCGTAGACGGAGCGCACTTGTTGCAGAGCCTCTTGAGGCAGTTGTTGCGCTTTTGCCCACAGTGACATTTTGCGACCTGATAAGTCGAAATTTCTTTATACTCGGTGCCTGAAAGGTAAACAAACGACAATAAGATCGTCGCGACGATGCTCGCGTGCGACTGACAAATGCAATGTTTCGCGCCACAATACTCGCGACAGGTCACAATCAAAACATAACCTCACTGTTATATCTCGGTAAAAAGTCTGCAAGGTGAAGTTCAAACGAGCAAGTACCGAGGATCATACTCGATAATGAGATAATACGAGGTGCTTATATGGCCGCTATTCGCGATCAGATTATATATCGTATTTACCGCGATGTAACACCGACCAAACGTAATTCCGATGGAAGATCCGAAAGTTTTCGTTGCCGCGAAATCGCGTTGCGAGCACGGCTCTCCGATCGAGACGCGCGAATAATCTCGAACGGACGAGAAATTCTACGTCACCAAGTCACTATCGTTTATGTTTGTTATGAATATTATAATACGTTAATTGACGCGCACAATGTTTCACGAGCCGCTCGCGCTTCCTCGTGCGAAGAAGACGACTCGGGAACTTTTTAAGGGCTGTGCGCAATCGCGAGAAACGCGGGGAACGAGGAACGGTAGATTTGCGAGATACGGAGGATTGGTGCGATAACGGGATCTTCGCTAGTTATGCGTTCCACCGGCGCGGCGCAAGTTTCGTATGTAGGACGCAGAGAAAAAGCATTTAAAATCTGTCGTAGAACGATAAGCAACAGTTTATTAATTGATCATGCAATTTACGTTGATATCACGCGAAATAATTGTACAATGGCGGCTAAGAGTTTGAAAAAACTCTACGATTTTTCCACCAGAGGCAGTCATAAAAAAACTAACTTTTTTTTAAGGACTTTCATCAGAGACGTTTTCCCTTATTCAATCATTATCGCGAAAAAAAAAGTTTCAACAATTTATTCCAAATTTTCGATTAACAATTGCACGCAAAACTGGAAGTGAAAAAAAAAATCTTGAAAAACAGTGTCGAAAAATGAGCAATTTTTTTTATACTCGCAAGTCACGTGGCTCTGCTCTGGTTCTGTTCTTCGTTCCGCTTCGTTTTTACTCCCTCTCGTTCGCTTGCATTCGCTGCGTACTCTTTCAGGCCCGTGCTTTTTATCCTTTTGATATTCTACACTTCACACAGCGAATAATACGTATACGCACACCACTTGGATTTTTGTTTTCGCAGCCTCTGTCGACTCATCGACGCACTGCTGTTCAAGCTGACGTTAAGTTAGCGCAGTTTTATTTTCTATCGTAACGCTAAGACGGAAGCCTTATCGCTAGGATTCCGATCGCAATAATTGATAAACAAACGTAACGACGCGATTGCGGGGGCGCGTAAATTTCCGGCGGTAGTTGTCCGGGTGCGATCCATTGTTTGAACGTAGGTGGCGTTCGTGCTGGCACTGATCAAGGAACTCGGTGCTCGAGTGACGTCCACGAAACGACGAATACAGAGGCGATTTAGATGATAAACGATCGAACTGCATCCGAGGCGAGTTTGGCCCTGCTCTCAGTGTGAAGGAGAGAGGGAAAGAGTGGGACAGACGTTCGCGTCGGCTTGAGCGTTCAATTCCCTTGTAATTTATTCGAATAACATATTTCGTCATAAATGTGTCCTTTTTTCCACGTATATATATGTACTTTAATGTCTAACTTCGTGACGTTTTACACGCGAGAATTGCTGTAACTTTAAATGAGTCTTCAACGGAAAGGGCCCGATAAATTCATTTAAATTCACCAAAAATTTGGCCCGCTCCGAGCTTAGAGTTCTCCCCCACCCATTGAAAATTTAGACAATGATTTTGAGTTTGACTTTTTGGTGGTTTTCCAGCATGACGCTTCGCATACACCTCCAGTAGACGTGGATTTTTGTACGACAAAAAAAAATTACGAATACCGTCCCGTTGCGAAGGCTTGTTCGATTTCACGCCGCCGTCTCCCGACAGGGACACGAGAAAACTACCGATGTAATAACACACCGGCTGGGCGGTGTTTTGTTAAGAACGAGATACTCCGATTAAGGAATACCGAGAATTACCCACTCGCGTGCACGAACGAGCGAGAGACGGCGGCACGCGTCACGTGATGTTCGAACGCGCGAACGAGCGCATGCGCACTGTTCCCGCATGGGTACACGTACCATGCGTACCCTTATGTTCATCGCATAAATATTCATATATATGTTTGTATAGGGCGTTCTATTTAAATCGGCTGACTCGAATGTCATCGAACGTCGTTTCCATGACACTGAAGTACGTTTCATAAAAAAGTTAAAGCTTCGAGGGGACGCCTTAACTAGGGTGAGTTTTTTTCTATATAGACGCGTATATGAGATATGAAGGTCAACTTTGTTTCTTTGAAGTGGAAACATTTTTTAACGCACCGATTGATGCAGCTTGTTATTCCCTGGAAATAAGTATTGCATTGTTTGGTATGACGTTGAATGCATCGTTGAAACGCAACGAACAATATCTCTCTTCCACTGCATCAATTTCATTCAGCCGCTTGTAGGCTTCGAAAGTCACTCAAACGTTTTTACGTATTCATATTAGAGATTTACGACCTCAATTTGCAAAAAAAAAAGGCTTGGGATGATAAAAATAAAGAAAAAAAAAGGTTGCATTCCAACGATGCAAACTTCAGTCGTTTGATGCATTGAAAAAATGTATGGTTTCATTTGAAAAAAAAAACTAAGTCGACCTTCAGACGTCATGTATGTACATATGGAAACAAAACTTACAGCGGATAACGTGCATGCTTCGCTATAAGCTTGCTTAATATTCTGCTGTCCAATGACTTCTTCGGGATAGCAAAATTTACATGAGGTTGAGCCATCGGCTAAAACGTACTTCGGCATCTTTGGCCAGTGCGGAAATATTCGAGGGGGTCGATTCGAGTCAAACCTCCCGTATATTTGGTGTCTGTGTGTGTGTGTGTGTATTATATATGAGGCATTACACGTCATTTCACCTAGCCCGTGACCCCGACCATTTTTGATTTACCTGATTTTTTTTTTGTAAAATTGTACCGCATAAATTAATACCCATATCAATTTTTAGATTTTTATCTCTTCTTTTTTAGGAGTTATAATTTTTCAAAAAATCTTGATTTCGGAAGTTTCGGAAACGTTTAAATGCTGATAACTTCTGAACTAATTGTTATATCGACAAATGTCAGTATATATATATTTTGTTCATTTTGAATCATACTTTTATGAAAAAATATGGAAAAATCAATTGTACTGGACCACGTATTTTTTGCTTCGAAAGTGGAAAGTAATTTTTAAAAAGATGATTGCCATTTTTTATTTTTATTTAAAAAATTCTCTAATTTTTTATTTTTAAGACTAGTCTCATCGTGGGCCCATTTTTCCTTCTATTTTTTGCGAATTAATCATATTTTTTTTAGAAGATTTTATTCGTTTTAATCTCCAATAATGCTATACATCTCCATTTTAATCTTGAACAATGATAATAATAAAACGGTTTATTTTTCATTTGTGCTGAAATTAACGAAAAAGTTTTTTTTGTGCAAAATGAATTTCTTTTCACTAATAATATTGACCAATATTAGTACGATAATTCTCAATTGGATCTAATAGTCATAACTATTCCAGTTTCTATCCTTTTTATAAATAAAATGAACTAATTCAAGAGTTATATGGGAATACGTGAAATTAAAAAAGAATGAAATTAGATATAAATAAGGAAAAAATTTACTCTTTTTTAAATTAACGTATTCCCATATAATTCTCAATTTGGTTCATTTTATTTATGTAAATGATCAAAACTAGAATATTATGACAATGACATCCGATTTAAAATTGTCACACTTGTATTGGTCAATATTATTATTAGTGAATAAAACATTAATTTTTCACAAAAAATCTTATTTTTTGTTAATTTCAGCAAAAATTAACTAAATAAAAAAAAAATTAACTAAATAGCAATAAAAATTAAACCGTTTTATTATTAGCATTATTCAAGATTAAAATGGAGATATAAGGCATTATTGGAGATTAAAATGATAAAAATCTTCTCAAAAAAATATAAGGAAAAATGGGCCCATGATGGGACTAGTCTTAAAAATCATAGAATGGGTCACTCTATTTTAGAGGATTTTTTGAAAAAAAATAAAAAATGGCAATCATCTTTAAAAAAAAATACTTTCCACTTTCGAAGCAAAAAGCACGCGTTCCAGTACAAATGATAATTTGTTTAATATTTTTTCGTGAAAGTATGCTTCAAAATGAAAAATATATATATACTGATATTTGTCGATATCTCAATTAATTCAGGAGTTATCAGCGTTTAAACGTTTGCAAAAGTTCCGAAATCGACATTTTTTGGAAAATTATAACTCCCAAAAGAGAAGAGATAAAAATCTAAAAATTGATGTGGATATTCCGTTTATGGGGTACAGTTTTACAAAAAAAAAAATTAGGAAAATAAAAAATCATCGGGGTTACGGGCTAGGTGAAATGCCGTGGATGCCTCATATATATATATAGTTTCAATCTCGAAGTTCTACAATCTCGTATACACAAAACTTATGAGTTTGGTGTATAACGCCTCATATGTATGCATATGTATGCACACCGATGTAGTGCAAACCAGGCGTTATAACAATAATATTTATGAGTTGCATATACATAAAATTATAGAACGTAGATATTGAGACTCGAAAAAAAAGCTGTGAAAGAATGCGGATAAATGTTTTATTTCCGCAAAAAGCTCAACATCGGATCCTCGTCGCGCGGTCGTTTCATCTGATAAGCCTCGATCTCCTCGGCGGTTGGTTCTTTCGCCTGATACATGCTGTTATAAGGGCGTTTGCGCTCGTCCAATTTCAAAAGTTTCTCAGCCATTCTCTGACTCTCGGCCTCCTTCTCGAGTGCTTTCTTCAATTTGTCGCCGTCGTCGTCGTTGTCGTCGTCCTTCTTCCGGGCGCCGCTCTTTCTCCTATCCCGTCGTTTCTCCTTCTGCTTGCGTCGTTTGTTCTTTCGCGAATTTGATTTACGCTCCGTTTTCGATTTTACGCGTTCTTCGTCCTCTGACGAGGAGTCGCTCGACGAATCGGCGCTTGAGGCCCGCGACTCGTCCGGCTTGAACTTCTTCTCGGTCGACGAAGGAGACTCTTTTCGATCGGACATTTCGGGCGACCCTTCTCCTGTACGGCTACTCGAGGCGAGTTCGGTATTGTTCAGGGTAGTCCCTGTCGTCGCCTCGAAAGCCCGCTTACCCGATTCACCCGTACAGTATGAATTCTTGACGAACGAGTGACAGCAACGATATCCCCACTGGAAGGATTCCCAGTACGAGCCCCAGACCGAGGTATGATTGTTCGGGATTACGTCCTCCTCGTACTTCGATCTGATCACTTGACGCTCCTGGCCCTTGATTATCTATGTGCCAGGAAGAGTAAAAAGAACGTACGTAATTGTCAGCTCGATACTACGATGAATCTTCTTTCGTTGTACATGTGTGTTCGTTTGTGTTCGTGTGTGCGGGACAGGAATTTTTTTTTATTGGGATGTATATTCAAAAGTTACGAGACCAAAATCGAAATGCTTGTAGACGATTGAAATTTATATCGTTGCGAGATTAATTTAGGATGCATCAGGTGTCGAAAAATCAATCAGTTTCACAACATAGTTTTGGAGCTTTTGAATATTCAACCTTGAACCTTTGTCCATTGGGTAATAATACCTTAACCCTGACCTTATTAATTAAGGGTTAAATCTTTATTCATTGGGTAATACCGTGTTGGTAATTATCCCGTTAAATATTCAAGTGGTTTATGCACTTCGTTGATTAATAATACTCGAAAAATGATGGGAATTTTGAGCTCGAAGTGTTTGTTTTCGTACATTAAGAGGTTATGTGGATTTGAAAGTTTCGCAAAATCCTTTTTTTATTTTATTATCTAATAGTACAATATGTCTAGAATATTCTCCCAAACTTTTAAGTCAATCAAAGTCTAGAGAGCCTTTGGGAATCCCCCCCGTTGGCAAAGACCGGCTGGGAGCGACGCAGGTATACGCATTTTTCTCAAAACACTATTTTTGAAGTCGGTGGACACGATTTCTCAGACTAATGCATCGATCTTATTGAAATTTTGCATACTTCTTCAAAATAGCATTGACTCGTGATTGAACGAAGGTTTTTTTTCGATTACAACTAATTTTACAAGTCTATACGTAGTGTCAATTGCACCAAAAATTGAACTATTTTGCATACAACTCTGCAAAAAATTCAAATTTCAATTTTTTTTTAAATCCTTCGCTCAATCACGAGTTATACTTATCTACTAACAGTAAAAATTTGGTTTTTTAATTTCAGATAAAGCTATCCTGAGTTATCCTGACCACCACGAGGACACTTTTTTTTAGGGGTCTCCGGAAACCAGGTCCCACTGGCTGAATTTCCCAAATTTTTGGATGAATTTTTTTTAATATTGCTGAAATCTTGCTCTTTTATGTGCTTAACATTTTGAATAAAATGCGTTTGAATAAAATGCGTTATATATTATATTTTTTAAAAATACAGAAAATATGCTTTTTCTGGCTTCGAAAAAGCTCGTCGGCAACAAAAAATCGGCGAGTGTTTAAAACGTACATTGTATTCCAGCATTTGAACTTTATAATAAAATTTATTCATTCGTCCGTTTGGCATTTTTAACGTTTTCACAACTTTGTCGAATCAAAGATTCTTTATAAAAGGTTGAATGTTGAACGTTTTTCACCGTGTAAACGATAGTCAGTCATGCCAATGCCAGAAACTGCCGACGTTGCCAAGAATATCAGTTGTTTTTTCTTTAATAAAATTGCAACATATATATATTTTATTGCAAAAATGATAAATATTTCATTTCCCGCCTTAGAAATATTTTTCAAGAATATTATGAGTTGAAAATTGCTCAATAATAATTTACTTTTACATGAAATATGATTTGCAGGAAGTTGGCAGCATGCCGAAAACTCATTGTATTTACAACCCCACTCTCACAGCCAAGGAACGGTATCGAAACTCCTTAACAAGTGGAAAAGCGTACTTACAAATACCCATTTTTTATACAAAGGAGCGAGAGTGTGTAAAAACAAATTCAAATGCTACTCCTTCAAACAGTGGCATTTCGTATGTAAGAAATTCGTGTAAAATATTTTTTAAATCGGCGTTGCTACTCACCTTTCCGCATCTCGAGTATTCAACGTAGTTTTCGGTCTGTGCGAGCAGCAACGAAGGATCGGGTGTCTGAAGGTGTTCCTCGCCTCCGTATCGATCGATGACGGTGCTGCGAACCTTCTCCTTGAGCTCGTCGCGTTTCGAGTCGTAAGCCTGCTTGAGTAACTCGAGTTTCGTTGGCTCAGCGAGCAAGTGAACATCAACGCCTTTTTCATGGGCGTCCCAGGCGAACAATTGGGCGGTGGCGTGTTCCGTGGTGTCGCCAGAAAATCGTACAAAATTTTCACCCTTGTAATCGACCCTGTCAACAGATGAGATAACGTTATCGCGCGCTAATTGAAAATCGGTAAATTGTTCGTCAGCGCGTCGAAAAACTTACTCCCTTTCGGTACCGTCGTAAGGATTGTCACGCATCGATCTAGTTTTTGGATCGTAATACGCCGAGTTGGGATCCAAATTCCTCAGATATTTCGCCGTGTCCTCGCGTATGCGCAAATTTCTCACTGTTATACGTTGCTTCGAGTCGACTTTCGTACCGGGCATGTCGACCTCGTCCACGTACTTGTCCTCGTCCTTGTCCGAGTCTTGCTCGTCGTTCTCCTCGGCGTTCAACTTGTCCGCTCTCATTTGCCTCTTGGCCTCCTCTATCTTCTGATACTCCTCGACTATGGCTCTGTGCTCCGCCGGGTCGTAGCCCGCCCATCTGTCACGCTTGCCGTCGTAATCCACCGACAGCTCAGGTTGCATGAATTCGTCCGGCGCTATGTCCGTGTTTGTGAAACGCGCTCCCACCTTTCGCGGCCTCTCCATACAATCTTTTCTCTTGTGAGTTAGAGCGCCGCAATTCTCGCACGCGCCTGGACGATACTTCTTGGCTGTGCGGGACGCGTCGACGCCGCGCTTGTACCATTCGTCCAAATGACTGAATTCTCTTTGCTTCTCGGGCTGCGGCCTCTGATGCTTCAACGTCGGACCCTGCGTATTGATGTTTGAAGTCAAATTCGAATTGTAAAACGAACGAACGATCTCAAATAAAATTAAATTAGGTAGGATTGTGCAGAAATTGTGTGCAGTTTGGAGATTGTTGAAATTATTACACCTACTTGAAATTTTTGAAAATATCGATTTTTGGTTTTTGACGGATTCTCAAAATATAAAATTTCAAAAATATGCTCCGAAAATTTCAAGTTTGTCCGTTCAAAATTGACAAGTTATGGGAGTTTATAGGTAGGTTCCATAAACTTTAGATGCGTTTTACTCAAAATGACTTTTCCAAAACAAGTGACCACGATATCTCAAATATCACTGCATCAATCAACTTCAAATTTTACAAACTTCTTTTACATATCAATAAGCAGCGATGGAACGAAGGAATTTTTTTTCATCAACAAAAATAAAATGTTTTTTCCACCAAAAATTGATACTTTCATCTTGGTCTGTGGCCATTTTTCCTGAAATCAATATTTAATTAAATCTTTCCTAAAATCAATATTTAATTAAATCTTTTACCTAAGAACTAGATACAGATTTTATTGCACATGTATGCCCCTTCAGGTTTTTACACCTCCCGTCACTTCTTCCCTTTTTACATCATACTTTCTTTTTTTTTCACAACATTTATTTTGCTTATTACATCTCTTTCTTACCCCTGGCTCTATTTATCCTATTCTTGTTTTATTCCCTCGTTGAGCTTTTACAGGATTCCTTAGCGTAAACTTTCAACTTATAATTATAAAATAACAATATTCGCAGCCACTTTATCCATTACCCTCCATTTGCCAATTTTTCAAAACAGTTTGTGCATATGCACAACTCTCTCCAGGGCTTCCCTGACCGCAGTAGAATTTCTATATCTTCCTTTGTTTCATTCTCATCCTTTCCAACCAGCTTCCTACCCTCTCCGCAGCAGCTCTGCCTATTCTGCTCCTTCTCTCGCTACAACTGCATATGTGTACCAGCATTTTCTCTGACTTTTTACAAAGCCTACACGCTGTTTCCTTAAATCCTTTTTCTGTCTCTCTGCCTACACTCCCACACCTCATCCTGGTCCATGTTTCTTTGATCTCTCCTGGTATACCCCTGCCCTCCCAATAGCTTTAACTTCCTTGGTTTATTTTTCTTCTTTTGTAGTCCTTACAGAAATTGGACTTGTCGATTCTTGTCCAGTCCTGCTGTACTTATTGTTCCTTCGTTTTCATGATGGCTCTACTAATTTTCTTCATTAGCTCGCCGTCGCTACCTTCTCTAATTACGTCCCAGATTAGTCCTACCCAAGCACTAAATAATTTTATGCCAAAATTAAATGCATTTGATTTTTTAATTTTGAACGTTTTGTTTCCAAGCAGCAGCGGTCACCACGAAGGATGTCTTTTAAACAGCGGTATGCCATAGCATTGTATCTAACACATTTATAAATATTTTTCAATACAAAAATTGTAAAACATACCAAAAACCACACTCCATAATATTTTTGAAAAACGTTAAGCCTGCATAAGTTTTCACAGAAAAAATAGGCTGAATTAATGAAAATTCTTAATCTTCAAGACAACTTTAGACTGCAGCACTTTACATAGAAGAAAGTCTAACGCCACTTTTTTTGTGTTTTATATTTTATCACTATTTCAGTTATCCAATATTATTATTATTATAAATATTAGCATTGCTATTATTATTATCGTTAGAAATATTGCTATCAATCAATCAATCAAGTCAAGTTTTATTTGCATAACTTGCTTTACAAGTTTTGTATAAAATGTTTATAGTTCTTTTTTTTTTAAAAGAACTATAAAAAGAACACCTCTATCTCTTTCTCCTTCCTCTTCCTCCTTGCATATTTTTTTGTATACTTCCTCTATCTCTCTAAAATACTGACATATCCCTATATTTATCTTTCCACTCAACATGCTTATAATTTCTCCCTTTATCGCCACCTTATCTACTCCTTGCACCCACTCCTCTGCTTTCTTTCTTGCTTTCTCTGTTACAAGTTTCTATCGTTTTTCGCACATTAGCAGGTGCTCCAATGCGTCGTTCTCTTTTGTTACAAATTCTACATCTCCAGTACTTTTCTCCCTTCTTTTTCGACCTCCATATATCTCCGCATCTCAATCTCGCCCAAATTTCTTTATCTCTATCCTTTACTCCCTCTTCCGACCAATACTTCCATGGCCTTTCTTCATTTTCCACAATATATTTGTATTTGTCAATACACGATGATTTAGAAATATTGCTATTATAGTTTAGATATTGTTATAGTGAGAGTACAAAAGAAAACGTATACATTACTCACATGTGCCCCGAAGTACCACGGTGTTGTGCTTATGTATTGCGGTATGTGAGGATTGATGTCCTTTCCCTCCTCGTCTACAGCGGCTGGAGCTGTGCCAGCCTTTCTCGCTTCCTCGAGTTCCTTAGCTTTTCTCCAATCTTCTCTGCTCTTTTTTCTCGGCTCATCCTCGAAAGTGCTTTTCTTCTTGAGAATCTCCGAAACTGGTACATTCGCAAGGGGGTTAGCCATTGCGAGTATCGTGAGTAGCGCGTTTACGCGTCTGACACTTCAAAACCCTCACGATAACGCTCAGTGGATTAAGAAACGTTCGCAAAAAATACAAAAATCCTCTCAACGGAAGTAAATCGACGAAGCAGCATAATTTCCGAACGCGACTGCTCCGGATTGTTGATATTTGTCGTTTCGTCGTAGATTCTTTCTCCTTACGTCGCGAGATGGGAGTTGTGCGGTGGCGCCATCAGTCGGAGGCAGCAGGAAGCGCGCTCCGGCTGAGTAACGTGGCGACATCTGGAGACGGAGCGTTCAACTGGAAGGACACGACATTGCCGGAAAGATCGGATCATCGAAATTCAGTCTTTCTTACAGCTTTTAAAAATGTGGGGGTTTTTTTATTGATATAAAAAACTGAAAATAAAGTAATGAAATTGGCAAGAGATTTACGGCTCATTATTTTCGAATAATATACACACGTGTGTAATAGTTTGTAGATAATATATTAAAATATAGCCGAAGTTTTTCATCAAAATGGTTGCAAATTTAATATTACAAAAGATGAATGGAATTCATCTTTTGTAATATTAAAACCGAATGTCAAGAGGGTTTTTCTTTGAAATAATTCTAAAGATAATTATTAATTGTTTCTATATCATGATAATTCAAATTATAGATGTTGGCGCGAAATGTCACGCTACCGGCGCTGGCGCTTGTGACGTCACTGCTCGAACGCGACCGAATAGGCTACGTATGCGGCTTACGCGCGAGTGTATACAAAAGTAAAATTTTGTGTCATTTTACATCTAAAAATCGCGAGCATTCTGAAAATGTCGAAATGTAGTTTGATTTTCGTGCAACGATATGTGAAAGTGGATTCGTGAAAGCAAATTCGAGTAATTTACCGACCGTGGATAACTGAACATTTTTAGATTAGGAGAGACTTGATAAATTGTGTCCGTTATTGCCGCTACGTATGATAACCATTTCGAAAAAGACGTATTTAAAAAAAATATTTCAATACAGTTTA
Organism: Ophion ventricosus; assembly: GCA_963932345.1. NCBI lineage: Eukaryota > Metazoa > Arthropoda > Insecta > Hymenoptera > Ichneumonidae > Ophion > Ophion ventricosus. The sequence continues at coordinate 6,940,293 of OZ010713.1, forward strand.
TGTTACAACACGTTTACACTGAAATCAAAGTGGTATTCACTGCAAAAATAAGTGGACGATGATTTCAGGTTGACACGTCGTGCTGCATCGAACCAGAGATTTCGACGTTTTATGTCTTGTGACAGATTCAGAAATACCTATTGGGGCACTTTTCGTCGTATTTATACAAAGAGGAACGAAACAAGGCTTATACGATTTTGTCGTTCCCATCGTTGACAGAATACTCGTATCACACGAGTAGTTCGTGTACTGGCGTTCGAGCGGTGACGTCACAGAGCGCTCGGGTAACTTCGGATGCTCTCGGCGCGTTTTTGCCGAGCCGAACAGAACAATTTCAAGGTGCTATATCATTGTTAATAGTTGAAAAAAAAAATACTTTGTTTTGAAAACGGAACATGATCTTTACAATGAAAAAAAAAATCATTTAATGACCCAGTTTACAATGTGCATGATTAATTCAACGTAAAAATATCCTTAAGGTAGTAATCTCGCCAAGGCGTTTTACTATAGATTTTTTTTTATTTTTGCGGACCCATTCAGGACACCATTAAATAATTACCTGCAAAATTTCAAAAGGATTCATCGTTCCGTTTTCGAAATATTTGCGATAAAAAATTTCATGATTTTACACGTGATCTTATGGGAGCGCAGTGGAAAATTTCACATTTCACGCAACAACTTCGAAACTTTTCTACAGATTTTTTTTTTATTCTCAATTACAGAAGAACATATGACGAAGTGGGTGAAAAAAACGATGGATTTTGACCGTCTAGTTTCAGAGATATAGCGATTTAAGGAGGTACGATCATGGGGTCGAATCCAACTTTCGAGCCTGAAATTTTTATATGATGTTGACGAATACGTTCTGCACCGTTTGGAAAAATTTGAGCTATATTGACCATCCAGTTTTTTCGTAATAAAATTGCAAAGTCGAGCATTTTGAGCTAGTGATGCACGTCGTCTTATGGAGACGGTCGACCGGAAGTGCGGTAATCACGATTTTGCTACTCACGTATCCAACTAAGGTCGTTGGAATAACTGAAATTTGATAAATTAGACATAATAGATATTGTAAAAAATCGAAAATTCGCACTTCACCGTGTAGTTCAAGCACTACATTATAAAACAACTTCAACTTCCGGTTGAATGTTATCATAATGACGAAATAGTACCCATAGACTTGCGAACGTCGGGTGTAACCCAAACAAACCCAAACAAACCCATAGACTTGCCAACGTCGGGTGTAACAGCTGATTCGTTTGGCGAGCATAACCTAGCTCTGTAGTGACAGTTTTCGTTGTCGCCGGCTAGCGACAGCCAATCGCATGCACGATGAGAAGAAAGGGGGGCCTCTTATTGGCTGTTGCTAGGTAACGACTAACGTAAACGGTCGCTACAGAGTTTCAGAATCTCTGTACTGCTTGGAAATCGTCGTGAAGACTCCAGAGTCGTTAAGGATATCATTTTTCAGTTTTGATTAGTAAATATGCAATAAATAAAATATTTACCACAAATTTGGCACTTTGAGATCGACAATACGAATATTCAACATAAGTTAACATAAATCAGAACACCCGTGGGATGACATAAATTTAGTCTCTTTGTTGAGCCTGAGGGAGTAGTCGTACCTCCTTAAATTGAGCAACGTCTAGCGACGCTAGCGCCACGAAGCGACTGGAGCAGAAACTAGAACTAGATTACAGTGTGTGCGCATATCCGTATACGCAGAGTATCTACGCAAAATATATAGTAGCCAAAATGGATAGTCTGATGCAAAAGTGAGGGTTAGGTAAACATATTAAGCGTTTTTATTATTACTAAAGTTTTTACATCCCGATAAGATGTACAGCCTACATTATAAGGATATTTCCCAATATTTCGAAGCTTTCATCGATCAAGCGGAGAATAAACTTTTCAACGTGACTGTAGCGAGACTACTGCCTTAGCGATAATGAGACCGTTCTATTTGACGGAAATTGATGCACAAATTTCGTCCGTTCAGCGCACGGCCGACATTCAGCCCACCTTTCTCAATGCTAGCGCAAAATATCACGAATCCTTGGTGCCCGTTTGGTGCCCGTTTCCACCGCGTTCGCGGCAACTTCGACGAATGAGAATCCGCGCCGCGCGTATACCAGTGGTGGGGTGAAATGCGTAAATTCTCACAAGACGAGGAGGCGTGAGACGGTAAGAAATGTTTTGTTGTGTGCACAGTCGAGACGGGTGTAGTCGTCCGGAGTGTTGCTTCGCTCTAGTCGTTGTCGTACGAGAGTTATGAGAGCGTATTTTATCATCCGAAGCTTTTACAACGACGCCAGACACCTCGTTCGATCGTCATTTTCATTCGGAAAAACGTTCGATCCAGTGCCCGGACGCCGCCCTTGCTATTTTTTTTTTTATCTCGGTGGTGTAAACGTGAATAAAGAGTAAAAAAAAAAAGTGGGTGTGCGCGAGCGGCACGCGATAACGAGAAAAAAGTAACTCGGTTATTTCGCGAAGCGGAGATCCTCGCGGTGTACGTTTATGGACGGAAATATGCGGGAGAGAGAAGATTTTACGAGGAACTTTCCCTCGGGTCATCCGGCACAGGTACCCGCGCCCCGGGCTCACGGTCTCGATGCTCTTCACGCACTTTGCAAAGAGATTTATCCCGATCAGAGCAATCCTCTCACTGTCACCGCGATTGTCAAATATTGGTAATTACGTATTACTGTTTTCCTAATTTAAATTGTTCCGTCTAAACAACAACAAAAAAAACGACAACTATTCCAGGAACGCTATTTGTAAAATATTTTGTCCAAATCGCTAAAAGGTTCGTGGTAATAATATACGAGAGCTCTGTACTTGTCACAATTGTCAGATTCTAGTATCTGTCACAATACACTGTGTGTATCGTTTTATGACCAGCAGACACAGTTAAGGGTTTTGTTTGGGTTAAGCACGTCAATGATGAATAATAAATAAAAAATATTTCGGAAAAAAAGATAGCCATGCGTTTGGGTTTGTTTGGGTTAAGCACGCCAATGACTGAATAATAAAAAAATTATTTTGGCAAAATATGCATTTGTTTGGGTTCGTTTGGGTTAAGAAAGACAATGACCAAAAAATTAAAAAAAAAGTATAGTCATTCGTTTTGGTTTGGGTCAAGCATGCCAATGACCAAAAACTAAAATTATTTCGGAAAAACATATGTAGTCGTTTGTTTGGGTTGAACAGGCCAATGACCAAAAACTAAAAAACATTATCTCGGAAAAAAATCATTCGCTTGGTTTTGTTTGGGTTAAGCACGTCAATGACCAAAAACTAAAATTATTTCGAAAAAAAAAGTTCATTAGTTCGGGCTCGTTTGGGTTAAGCGTGTCAATGACGAAAAAACAAAAAAAAATATATTTTTCCGATAAAAATGTGTAATCATACGTTTGGGTTTTATTGGATTAAGCACGCCAATGACCAATAATCAAAAAAGAAGGTTTGGTTTAAGCAACTTGAAAACTAGAAAAACAAACAAATGTTTGCTAGTTGCTGGTATCGTTGTATAAGAGCAATAAAGAAACGTAGCTTATTTTTGTATCGTATCCTGAAGAGACATTAATTCGTTGAAACACGCTGTGTGAAACTGAAGGTCATATCGCCTTTACTACTGTTATTATTCCCTTATTTCTGATATGGGAGTATTGTAATTGTGCTCAGCTCGATTGTTCCCGTATTCGTCTCATTGTTAACCCCACTTTTCTCGATCTTTTTATTATTCTCATATAACTCTTTTTATTACTCTGAGTGCTTGCTCGTAAATATCGCATACCGGAAAGTAAAGCTATTTCCATTCAACAGCAGCAAAAGCATTTTATTGTTGAATCGAGTGCAGACATTTCTACTCTAAATGTTTTTTTCCTCCGTGCCACTGATAAACTTTCTTGCTTTCGATGAAAATATCTGCAACTAATTCAAGCTTAGAAAAGTACTCTTTGGAATAAAGATTACTGTGTTCTTTGGACAGAATGGAAAAAACCGACTTTTGGAATTGTGATAGGAAAGTAGAAGTGTCTGAAGGAAAATTTGATTTTCCAGGTTGGGTGGCCCAGATCCGCTGGACTACATCAGTATGTATGAAAATGCGGGATGTCCGGAGCTCGGAGTACCACCGCACTGGCATTATATCAGGTACGTACAAAATTGCTGCGTATCGTCTCGCCCTTCTACATGCCAAGGTCACGATCAACCTTCCTTTGTGGGCATGGCATCTACGTACGTGCAAATAGTTTTGTCATTAATAATTCAGGAGCGTTTAACATAGTTCAAGATAACAAAATTGTGTTGGCGTTTGCATCTTTGGGACACAATGACAACTCTTTTTTATTTTTTCGATTCTTTATTTTTATGATTATGCGAAATGCTTTTTTTAGCCTGAGATCTTTAACTCTTCGTGGTCAACCTGGGTAGAATCGACCCGCCAATCAATTTTTGGCTTGAATATATAATACCTGGAGTTTGAAGTGTCCTCATACCATAACATTTACACACTTCACATGTCGGAATAAATACCTTTTTTGGAACGCACACTATGCTACTATTTTTTCCCAAAAGTAGCATATCTAATGAGTATCACGTCCAAATTTTAGGTAAAAATGTTGAAAATTCACGGAACTATGATTTTTTTTTAGCGAAAAAGTGTCTTTTTTGCGTTTTCACCTCTTTATGAATTTTTTTTAACATGTTGCTATTTTATTTTTTATAAGTAAATTTTTCGTACATCATCTAGAAAGTTCAAAGCATGTGCCGAAATTTTTTGAATCACTTTTTGAATCACACGGACGGATTGTTTGGTCACAATACTTTTTTGAAAACTGACCGGGCAGAATCGATCCAAGTGTGACCACCGCAATAGAATTTGGAAGTGTGACCACGAAGGGTTAAAAATGTTTCTGTGATTTTCATAGTCTGAGTGCGCAAAAAAATTAGGCAATACAAAAAGAACATCCACGTTGTATTCCAAGGATGCAAACTTCAATGCCATGTAACAAAATAAAGATATCGAAGTTTGCATAGTTGGAACGCAACGAGAATTTTTTTTTTATCGCACAAACTTCATTTGGTAGATTTAAGCTGTGAAAATTGATCAAGCGTTTTTACGTTTTTCTATTATATATTTACAAGCTCAATTTGCAAACAAAGGCTTTGAATAATGATAAAAATAAAGAAATGCAAAATAAAGAGAAAAATAATCATTCCATCCCAACGATGCAAACTTTGATGTCGTAAAAAAAAAAGCATTGAACTTTCGATCTAGTGCATGCTGATGTCACAATTTGGGCTAGGGTTGGTTAAAATTTAATCCTTTGCGTGATTGTGCTTCGGAAATAAAACGTTCAAAGATTGAGTTTTTTTTGCCTCATAAATAATAATCCTTTGCTTGGTGCTATTTTTTGAAATTAAATTAAAGCGACAAGTTTACTCGTAATATTAAAAGAACGCGGCTCGTGTCAGCATTTCATACAGTTGCTGGAGATATGTGAAAAGTTGCCCACTATGATCCCCAAATATCTCGAGCTGGAAGTGGTAAAGTTTTTTGAAATTCCACCATTGGTTGGGTATTACAGTAAAGCTCTTGGAATAACTGAACTCGTATTCCTTTGTTCTGTTGAGTGAAAATGAAAAAAAAAAACGAAAGGGAAACAATCACGAAGAGAATTCAGATAGAATTAATTGTTGCGAAATATCCAATAGCCGAGCACGAGCTGAACAAAACTATCGCAGAAAATCATTAATCAAAAGATATATATTCATTTCGAAAAGAAAAATCAAAAACTTCTTAAAAAATAGCTATTTTTTTTTATACGTTGACGTTTGTTACCTCTACCTGTGCAAGTTAAAAGTAAATCAATCAATCGATAAATCAATGATTAAATAAATAAACAAATAAATAAAATAATGTTCAGGAAAAAGTTACATAAGTATTTTCTTGCCCTCTCATTTGCCAACAATACACTTACGATAGAAAAACGACTAGCCTTAATGAACCAAGTAAAAAGATTTTCAGAGCGAATACACGACGTGCGGGCGTTTCCGGTTCCGAGATTCATCGTTCTCCTATGGCCCGTGTCGCGTACGACAGGCTCCCTCGAGCTCGCTTCCATATCGAATCTGGATACACAAAGAAACCAGAGAGTGACGAAGAAGCGGGGAATTTTTTTTTTTCTCCACCCGTCTGAAAAATCTCTGCCTGTCTCTTCGTAATGACGAATCGAAAATATGGATACAGCCGCGCGCGCGCTCGGGTGGATTACATTCTACGTCGTGTTTTTTTTTGTACCCCTTTGTTCGCTTCCGCATGAGCGAGTACCCCTCGACTCGAAGAGTCTGCTGGCCTCGTCCGAGACGCCGCCTGCTATTTATAGAGCATCGGGGGGCTTAGGGAGAATGTCGAGAGATGCGTTCATAGAAGATCGCTAGGGAGAAAAAGGCGTAAATTTCCTGGTGGTGTGTGTGCGCGGGTAGTAACGCGACGAGCGAACCGGAAATAGAGCCGGAGACGCTTTTACGGTATACGATTTATGTATGGGGAGGGTGAGCACGCGCCCTCGTTTTTTCTTCATCCGTCACTCGTCAAGTTCACGTGTATATATGCCCACAAGTTACCAGGGTACGGATGCACTTTTCGAACTTCCGATCGGGACGAGAAGGTACAGATCTCGGCAACAAAAAAAAAAAACTTGCAACAGAATGTTCGAGGTATTTGAAAGATAAAGAAACGGGCTTCATCGTGCTTTTTTAAAAAATTGCTTGCTTCTTTTTTTACTCATCATAAACACGGTTGTTTTTTTCAAGGATTCTGTCTCATAAACGCGCGTGCCATTTTTTGGTCAATGGCAAGAGGAAATTTTTCTGAGGGACTCAAGATTGACCTCTAATTGCTTCTAAAAAATAAAAAATGTTTTTTCCGCAGGGTTATTCGGCTTTTTGTAAAGTAGTGCCGTTCATGGGAAATGCGCTGTAGCGTGACGAAGTTTTCATCGTTGGAACGCAACGACAATTATACCTTGGTCAATTTCTGGAATTTTTACAAAAACTTTGTTGCAAATTCAAATTAAGACGTTAGACCCTATTTTTGTCGCATAAAACGATGCGACAAAAAATCGTTTAAAAAAAAGTCAAGCTTAAGGGGTTATATCACTTCGGAGCTCGGAAAAGTAGGTATAAAAATAATTTTTTTTTCACGCCACTATTGAATATATAAAATAGTTTTTATTTTTTACAAATATATTATAGTTTTATGAAAAAGAAAAAGTTTTAAAAAATCAAAAAAAAATTTTAAATGCCGGAGATATAAGTCGTTTAGAAGAACCCTCTTTTGAAAATTCTTGCCGGTGTTGTAGTTTTTTTCTCTGTCAGACATCGTTTAAAAAATAAAAAATTCTTGTAACGAAAGGTGATAGCTAAAGTGTAGCAAAAGGGAGAAAATTTAAAAAATTGTTCGTAGCAATGACAGCTGTTTCGAAAAAACTCTGATATTTACCAAAATGTGGAATTTTAAAAATTAATAAAAAAAACGCGCCATTCGACCAAAAAAAATCTTTTGCTAAATCCTAAATAATATTATCAAGAATATGTGGTATAAATTTCATCAAAAACGGTTCATTAGATCTCCGCCATTCTTTAATTTTCTTAATTCGTTTTTTTTTGTTCATAAAACTATAATGTATTTGTGAAAAATCAAAATTATTTTATACATTTAATAGTCGCGTAGAAACAATCATTTTTATACCTATTTCTCCGTGTGCCAAGATGGAGCAATCCCCTTAAGGCCATAGGCCACTCTAGGATTTTCCAAAAGTCGATTTTTTTTTAAATGTAACTTAGTACCTATAAAAATATATTCCAAAAGATTATGGGTGTGAAAAATCTCTAAGTACTCGATTTTCGAATTCTAGCGCAATCCCTCTCTTGATTCATGTCGTGACTTTCTACTAACTTTAAACGCGTTTATCTCAAAACTACATTTTTTCAAGTCGGTCGAACTCATAACTCAAACAAATTTCAACCGATTCACTTGAAATTTTAACTGTATATTTTGAATTACATTTTCTGAGGCACTACGGAGGATTTTTTAAATTATATTGTATAGTTCCTTTTTTATAAACAATTTTCTGACGACTTTCTTATGGCATTTTATACTTTTTGTTTTAAAAATGCGTCATTTTGACAAAAAACAATATATCAAAAAAATCCTACGTACTTCTATAGCTCTTCTTATATATAATCGAAAAAACTTTAGTGTCTCATCGTAACTCAAAAATTATAGGAGCTGTTGGTCCGGCCGTTGATCTTCCAGAAATAAAGGCGTCATCAGAAAAATGCTGCACAGTCGCCATTTTGACATGTATCGCTGTGCAAAAATAATTTTGTATAGTCAATTATGTGTTTAATAGAACCTCTATTTTGTAAATCCGATTTATTTTATGGTTTCGCTGAAAAAAAAATCACAAAATATGCACTTTTTTTGGCCTCTAGAGTGGCCTAACGCCTTGAACAGGCCCTCTGAAGAATTGAACAGATTAGAGAATGAAAGGAGAAATATTTTGGAGTTTTTGTTTCTAGGACTGCATCTGGTCGCAGATTCGCGAATCGTATTCTAACTTTTTGCCTCCTCCGTGCACACTTTTACATCCCGTTGGATGCAGCATTCGATACGCTGTCGATTGATTGCCGGAATTATCGACACGAGAGAAAAAGCGACGAGGAGTAACGCGAGATTTGTCATTGCAGCCTTGGACTTTCCGACCTTCACGGTGACGGGCGATTACACCCAAAGACCGGACCCGGTCGTCCGAGCGGATTCGGCTTCGAGTTGACATTTCGTTTGCTGAGGGAACGCGGCGAAACGACACCACCCACGTGGCCTGCCAACGTCATGCAACAATTGGCCAAATACGTATTCAATTCGGGCAACATGTTACTGCCGGGTGATCACGTGTCGTGGCACGCGCCACTCGGCAACAATAATCACGGGAGAATAAATCAGATACTGATGAGCAGAGATCCGCAGTTGCCCGCTTCCGCGTCAACGCCCAATGGAGAGGTAGGTTACATCGACTAGTGAATTGACGGGGACCAGTGAATGGACGAAAGCTGATTTATATTTAAAATAAGTAAAGAATATTATTTGTCGATGAAAACTCGAATCATTATAATTTAGCAAAAAAAATACAGGTATCGTTAAAACCAGTGTTGGGCACAATTTAATTGCTAGGGTAATTAAAGATTAACAATTAAATAATTGTTCATCACGACTATAACAATTAACAATTAATTAATTGTAATTGTGGAAATTTACGATAAACAATTAGAAACGAATCAATTTTCAATCTTTTTGGTGTATTTGATTAAAAACTAACAATTAAAATTGATTATTGTATAGGGCGCTGCGTAAGCCTACAAAACCCAAATCAACAGGTCGTATCTGATATCTGTAAAGTTAAATATGTTAATTGTTAGTCTTAATTATTTCTTAGAACAATTATAAAAGTTTATTTCAAGTCTTTTAATTCCGAGCTGCAATTAAGATAGATTGATCCAAATAAATGAATTGCAACATGCAATTAATGTTAATTGCAATTAACATTAATTGTAATTACTTTTTCAGTCAATTAATGAACTGATTGAAAATTTAATTGATTAACGCCCAACACTGGTTGAAACCAATTTCTTAGTTAAATCTCGAATTTTGACGGCACACGGAATTTTTCTAGTTTGTGGTATTTGCACACCGCGGCTGTGCACAGTAGGTGTTCGAAAGGCGGAGACAAAACTTTTTATAAATTTTGAGAATAAGTATTACTTTTATTATTTAAGATAGCATCAACCTTTGATTTTTTGCAAAAAAATTGATTAAATTCGTAATAATAGATCGGAATTATACATGTTTATTCACTGGTGCTGTATTCAAACCACTCTCCAGTGAATGGACATACGGGCTCCGTTCTGATAATTCTCAAAGCAGATTGAAAACTTAAGCTCAGCTGCTGAAAACTGAAAAATTAATTACTGTTAACAATTGACAATGTATATTTCATCAAATGCTGTCATAAAATCGTTTCATTCGTTTTTCTGATTTTGCCAAAATTTTCTTTTCTATTTCTCTGTCGAAACAAACTTTGATAGTTGTTTGGAAATGTCACGTTGAGATGTCAAAAAGCTTTGTGAATTTTCTACGAAATCGTAATAACGAATATAATACTCATATGTATAAGAATATTATAATTTTCGTGCAACACAATAATCTCCAAATCTAGCATTTAAAATAAATAAATAATTAATCGTTTAAATCGTTCGTCTACACTACACGTCCATTTACGGATGGTCTAGTGTCCATTTACTGGTAACTTCGTCCATTCACTGGCGATTTAGTCATTTTTCTACTTGTTCATCAATTTCTCCAATATTATTTGTTGCAATTACTTCGAATATTTTTTTCTACTATCAGAACAATATCGTTTGTTAGCTATGGTAATTAAACAGTTTATTTTCATAATATTTTCGTTTTACCTGGGTGTTTACTGGCCTGAAAAATGATGAAAAGTCTTAAGGCCAAGTGTCACATAGACCGAGCGGCCATGAGCGCGAGAGAGATAGCTGATTTGTAGATTCCCAACGATTTCTGAAACGGTTGATTTTTGGGAAAAAAGAAAAGAAACACGTTCCGCTCTGTTGAACGACGAACAACGGTTTTCTCTTCTTTTGCTCGAAGTATGATCCGTTTAGGTGAAAACTTGGCAGTAGGATTTTTACCGACTGGACGTGTGACACATGGCCTTAAATGTCGTGAAATTACACTCGACCCTGAAAAAGTCATTAAAAATTGCCAGTCTACCTGATTTTTTAAAGATCTGTGCAGCGCTCATTATCGCGGCTGATTTTTGTATTAATTTATCCAAAATAATTTCAAATTTCCGCGGATTTGCGAGAATCTACGGCATTAGCAAAACGGTAGTAGAAAAAAATAATAATTCGTTATCTCAACATATTAGTTTTTCTTTATTATTCGTGTAAAGCGCCTAGATGATTTTACTCAAAGTTCCTAAATGTATGTAATATTTTTCCAGATGTTCCAAAAATATTTCTTTACAGCAAACTTGAAATGATGTTTGTCTCTCATTTTTTTTTTACTACACATGAAATTATGCAGTATGGTGACTTTTAGTTTATTTCGTATACTTTTTATTGGCATACATCACACATCTGTTTCGAAGAGCAGAATATAAATATAAACATTTAAAAAATTAGTAGCACTAAAGAATTATAAACTATACTTTTATACCGGAAAGTCATATTAAAAGTCATGAAAAAATCCCTTTTCCTTGCCTTAAAACTCTTTAAATGTCATGAAATTTCACTTCTGGTCAAAATCAGACATCCTGTTTACAGTCCATATGAATCCTATACTGTCGTTATTTGTCCATTCACTGGTCAGTTGAGTCCTACGCGACTGCACGAAACCTTTCTGACTGTACTTCTTGGCTTCCACCACAGTACTCACCCTTCGTCTAATCGTTAAAAAAAAATGTTCACGATGATGTTTTTTCTCTCGCGCAGGTTGCCTTCGTACAAATACTGGGTGTGACGTCGGAGGAGCTCCAAGCGGCTCAGCACTGGACGGGCCTGGGTGTCGTGAACCTCTTGAAGACGACGCGCGGCTGCGGACCCTGGCTCGTCACCGACACGAATCGGCAACATTCGGTGATGGAAGAGGATCCATCGGTCGCGGAAAAAATACAGTCCGGTATCGAGAGGGAAGGCTCGAATCTCAGCGGGGTGTCCGCAAAGTGTTGGTACGTCAAATTCCTTCTTTCTTTCGTTTTTTTTTTTTTTTCGTCTTGCCGCGAGTTAACGAGGACATTTTTCTCATCGTAGGTGGGTACAAATGGCGAGCGAAACGAGCACGGAAAAGTACCGAGAGAGACGAGACACGGTGTCCGGTGACGAGGACGACGAGGAAGACGAGCGAGGAGAAAAGGACGACGATATGGAGGATGAGTTGCGAAAACCTCAAATAAAATCGGAACGGCTATCGCCGTGCGAAAGCGAGGCGAATTTTCACGCTGAAACTTCGGTCAAGAGTCTTCCGGGTCTGCATCTGACCTTCAATCTCGAGGCAGGAACTCTGCTGCCGTTGGCAATCAAGTTTGTACTTTGAGCTTCTTAGTCGCGAGCCAGCGCGCGACCTAGTGGTTATCAATTCATGTACTGGCCGCTGCCGCGCACAGATCTCGAACGAATAGCGATTTGATGACGAGATTATTCTCTCCTCCCGGGCGCGCGTCGAAAAAACTAATTTCCTATTGATTTTCGCGTTTCAAAGGGGACGCGTGATGCACGGACGACACTTCACGTTCAAGTCGATTCTTTCGCACTCGGCGATAACGCTAGTAGCTCCGACGGTGACCGGAACCCTTGTAACGAGAGAAAAGCCCTACGTTGTGCAAGGACCCTGGCTCCAGGTTCTGTTGCCCGAAGATCTGACGGAAAAAATGGCGTACGAGTTTCAAGCACTGAATTCCCTCGATCACGTGAGTTTCCACTGTACATGTGCATTGTTTTTTTTTTTTTTTTACTGCGAGATCAAAAGTTGATACAGATTGATAAACGTTCGCGCGATTTCTTTCAAGCTCGCTCTTCCAAAGACGTTCTCGTGGCCCGAGCACAAACTCGCCATCACCATTGTCAACGACTGACCCCCGCGACAGAGGGAACTAAGCCTTACAATTATTTCATCCGACGTCGCCGAGTTGCCTGTACAGTGCCTCGTTCTGTCCGCGTCATAGTATTATCCGAATTAACGTACGAACGAATTTTGTATAGAATATTTTTTTTTTTTATTATTTCTTTTTTACTACACCGTCTAGAAATTGTTTGAGTTATTTATTGCCGAAGGGTTTGAGCGTCGAGTGTTTGCCTCGTAAATGCATTGTGCTTGGAGTGTTTTTGAGCCATTTGGAGCGTACACGCATCGGTCGATGGCGTTTTCTTTCTCTTTGCGAATATTTCGTATCACCATTCGTGGGCCATTTCACACGTTCGGTCAAATTCCGTACGTGCGCTTCATACCCGAAGACTGTTGATCCTTCGCGTCTACACTGGGTCTTTGAAGGACCTGTTGAAATTCGAATTTCGATATTTTTTTTTTTATCACATTTTCGTATACAGTAGAGCATCGATTATCCGAAACAATTGGGAATGGGCGCCTTTCGGATAATCGAAAATTCGGTTAACCGAATAGCAATATTCCGTGGGCGAAAAGAAAACGTGGATTCTTTTAATATGAGAAAATATGTATATTTAAAAATACAATGGACATTAATATGTTAATAATACAAGTATATTTTTGGTGAATTGCAAATAACCATTGTATCATTTAATGATATAGAACGAAGTTAAATATGTATTTAAAAATCATCAACATTCGTACATCTTTGAGTTCTTATCTATTAATTTTTTTTTAAGTCGACGATTTTCTTCTGCTTTACAACGGAAGTTTGTTTCTTTGCTGCCAAATCTCGCAATCGTTTTAGAAAGAAGAATGTTGCATTGAACAACACTCGAGCTGCGTTTCGTACCACTCCATTGCCGTAATATATAGGGCGTAATCGTTTTAATAACTGAGCATTCGGATGAACAAAATTATTGTTTAGATAATTTATATTTTGAATAACCCATATCGCCATTCACATAATTGACGTTTCGGATAAAGCAAATTGCCATTCGGATAACTGACGTTCGGATAATCGACGCTCTGCTATAATTTTCAATTACTACTTTGGAAAGATTGGGATCACTGATTTGTTTCTAACGCTTCGTATATCTTGAAGGCATTTACCATCCTCCTCGCTTTCATCCGCCACTTCGCTACTTCCGGTTAGGTTATATTTTTTATATATTTTTCAAATTTATTTTTGAGTACTGTACACCTTCTGCCAAGTAACCCTGGTTTTTTAAAGTCAGGTGTGTTCGTCCTTCAATAACCCAGTGCCAACACTGGAAGTCTGAAAAAAACAAGTGTACACACGAAGGCTCAAAATAGGGGGAAAATGTACAGTCGAAACCGCTTGTAACGACATTGCTTACAACGACGAATCGGCTATAACGTCGGTACTGTATAGTCCCTTCAAAATGTCATTATAACCTGTCCATTTATCGCTTATAACGATTATCGGTTATAACGTCGTTGCTGCAGCGCCCCTTCAATGTCATTATAACCGATTTTGACTGTATCTTCAAGTTTGCGACCCAGTGACAACAGTCCACGACCATTATTGTGCAATTTTAGTCTTTCGAGCAAACATCGAGCCGAATTTTCTAACGAGTTGCGGACGCACGAGCTATTTTTTTTTCTTGCGCTTCGAGTATACGAGTCTGCTGTTTATGGGAATTAAAGTACGACGATGCGCCAAGTTCGAGGATTGGCGAATTTACATGTAAATAATACAAATCGTACCGCAAGAGCGAACGAGACGTCTCGTGGTGTTAAAATATTTTATATCGGATGTATTTGATTACACGTTGTTGTACGATTAATAAAACTTTGTACATAGATATACGATTTTATATATATATATATATATATATTTCTTAAGAGTGATATCTCCGCAGGAAGATCGTTCTTTTTTCGCGTGCTCGCTCGCCTTATCGTTCCAAGGTATGTTTTCCTGCGAACAGTTCCGAGGAAAGTCAGCTCAATCGCCGACGTCGTACGAAGCCGAGGACGACGACGAGATCGAGGATCTGGTTGGACGTCTACCACCTACTCCTTTTCTCGACTGAATCGTCACGCGTTTCCTTAGCGGAGCTTTTACACCCGGTGGTGGAATTTTCTCGAGAGGAGTTGACGGACAGTCGTTCGCCGGTTTGAATAGTCTGAAGGGATTTGGAAACGGCTCCGTTCTCTGTCGAGTCGAATTAATAGTGGAGTAAAAAGAATGAAGGGAGTTTAGAAGGAAGTAGCTGCGTTGAGAATTGCCGTAGGAAGTTGCGAACATTACAGACATTTTCAATGGTAATTTGAGTATTTATGAAAAGGAGTTTTTTAAATATATTTTTAGCGTTTGGTAGTAATTGGTAACTCTGATAATGTCGTAATATTCGGTTGCTACAACAGTGGACTGATAATAATATTGCATTAATAAAATGGGGTCTCTAGAGACCCCACGCGCTTAGTCGTATTACGAATGGTTAATAACGAAGGCCCAATTAATACTTTTGGATTTGACGACGTTGAGACAAACTGAAGGAAAAAGTTTGCCGAAATTGTGATGAAAAAAATTCTAAGCTATTTGTATTTTATCGATTCGTGTTATTTTCGTTTTGTCTTTTCGCACCTTTTCGAGGATGCCAAGAGTGAGTTTGACCGCACCGATGCAGAGGCCAACGACCATGCAAGCGGAAGCGAAGTCCTCGACGTCCTCGCACTTGATCGAGCTGACAAGATTCACGAAGGCACGAAAGACATTGACAAATGTTTGCATCGCATCGATGCACATATCCCGCAGGAAACATATGACCTGAAAGCTCAGCTGCAACAGCGCTATGACGAGCTCGATAGCGCGTGTCAAAAATTCGAGAAATATGTCGAAAAGGAGCTCGCACGTGTCCCACGACCAGTTGGCGATTCTCACGATAAAATCGACCAACCGATCGAACACACTGTCCATACGGTTTCGCATGCTGTCTCACGCTCTCTCGCAGCGCGTTTTTTTTCTCCTCTTCTCTTTTCTCTTCTTCTTCTCGTCCGAGGCTTACTCTTATCATTTATCCATTCGCGCGAATGTAAAATTTGACATCGCGAACCTTCTCCCCTTTTTTGTGCTCAATCGTCATTGGCAGGTGATAAACACTAATGCTTCACGCCAATCACTAAGTAATTTATTGTTACATTTCAGAGACGTCATCCGGTTCTCGTCGGAGCAGCGAAGACGACGCGAACTTGTCGCTGCTGAACCTTGGAAAAAGCAGAAAAAAAAACGCCAAAATCGAATCGGTGGGGTTTGGACACGGCTCGTTTTTGTTTCGGTAAATTTTGCCCGCCGATTTTCGAGCAATTTCCAACGTTGCGACAAATTTGCGGATTTTATTCGAAAGAAATTCCAGAGTCCGTTCGATTTAGTTTTCTAAAACGGAAAAGAGAGATTTTTTTACAAGCTTTTATTTAACTTCACTTGTTGTGAGATGCAAAACGGAAGATCGATATTTCACTCACTTCCCGACTACTTATGGCTCTGAAATTTTGCAAACATGCATCTAAGAGGTGACAATGTATGATTCGACTATAATAAATAAGTAAATTAATTAAAAATAACGACTTTCTGTGAGAGGCAAAATGAAAAATCGATATTTCACAAACTTTTCGACTACTTAGAGCCCAGAAATTATGCAAACATGCATCTAAGAGGTGCATGCAACAAGGGTTCAATAGATAAAATAGGTTAAAAGGTAAGGTACGATAGGTGGTTAGCCAACATCTATGATAGATGCTACCTATCACAGTTCTCCAGGATTTCTACTGACAATCAACGAATAATAACACCGGTTCGTTTGGAAGAATTAATGCCTCTTTGCAAAGACTTCAGATCTCTAGTAAAATGAATTAAAGACTAAAACGTAGAAAATTATTTATATCTAAAAAAAAATTGTTTTAAAACAAGCTTTTATTTAATGTTCT
Organism: Ophion ventricosus; assembly: GCA_963932345.1. Classification (NCBI taxonomy): domain Eukaryota; kingdom Metazoa; phylum Arthropoda; class Insecta; order Hymenoptera; family Ichneumonidae; genus Ophion; species Ophion ventricosus. Next base: position 6,957,001 of record OZ010713.1, read on the forward strand.
AAAAAGTAGAAAATAATTTTTTTTTACAAGTCACCTTTATGTGACTATAAATAAAAGCTTGGGGCAATAAAAAATTAGACATATAATCTTTAATTTACATAAATCAGTTAACATATCAACTGTATTCAATTTACTGTAAAACAACCTTAGATTTCTTAAATAAAAATCGGGAAACTGAGTATAAACGTGTAATAATAATTTCTCTAATTACTATTGTGCCAAATTCAATTTCAAAATTCAAATCAAATTTATTAAACATTTAAAAATTAGTCACATATAGGTGACTTGTAAAAAAAATAATGTTCTACTTTTTAGAATATTAAATGAAGGCTTGTTTTGAAAAAAAAACAATTTTTAGAAATAATTTATTTTCAACTAGGAATAGAATTATGGAATTTTTTATTGTGTTTTTCCAAAATAAAAACATCTCCAGAATTTGTTTCTAGTTATAAAAAATAGAAGAATTTATAAAGTTACGATTTACTTTTGTAACGGAAGAAAAATAAAAAAATTCTCGTTCGAGTTCTATGAAGTTGAAAAAACGATCTAGAATGAAAAGATCTAGAATTTCCGAATTTGAAAAGTTCCTCGATTCTTTGTTTTAATTTTCTAAAACGCCAACATTTCGAGATTTTTCCTTTCGAATTTTTAGAAACAGGAAAGTATCCTAGAATGTTTTGATTAAAGTTCCCTAAACTAGAAAATAATTATAGAATTTTTTGTTGTACTTTGGCAAAATGAAGAAATTATAAAACTAGTTTAGATTTTAGTTTTGCAAACTCGCGAAATTTCTAGGAAATGCATTTTTTTTTCGACAAAAGAAAGATTTTGATGTAACTTCATGATCTCATGATCTTCTTGTGTCTAATTATCTCACCTGACATTGAAAAAAAAGGGTTTTCACTAGTCTTTTTTTGTTTGGCATCTCCGATACGATTTCAATGATGATAAAAACTTTAAAAGGGACATGGAAGCCGAGCCCAGAGGATTTTTAGTACAAACGGAGCCAAAATTTTCTTTGCCGACACCGATATTACCCAATTTCCCCATGCCTTCGTACAATACAGGACTAGGGACGTCTCATGTCCCTAGAAATTGGAAGATGAAAAACATAGAAAAAGAAACTACAGAATTGTGTGCACGAGGTTAGAAAAAGAAAATCGCATGAATCAAAGGAATAAACGAGGGACAAAAGTATAAAAAATTCAGCAAAATAATTCGGCCCGAGTGGTTTCGAACGATTTCTTTATTCGATCTTATATGGGCGATGCATAATAACATTGTTATTGATGCAAACCGCGTAGTTTCAGGCATGTTGAAATTTTATTAAACATCTTGCCACATCAGGTAAGGTAGCTGAAGATTATGGAAGTCCATCCTGCAATTATTATCGAGGCGGTTGTGGCGAAGGTGAGCTGTGTCGCGGTAGTCGCTCGATTACAAGCGTCCGCGTCACTGCACGATTGTACGCAGCCTCGCACGTACCTGAAGATATATAAATTCAGATATATACGGTAGAACCGTGAATGGGCCAAAAAGCGTCGCAACTGTAATTGAGGTATCACTGGATGGATATTAAAAAATCGCCAAAATTCTTGAAAATTTGAGAAATGATAGTTCTTGATAGAATAATAATACATGAATTATTTTAGAATTTTTCACTAAATAATTTAGTAGTTATAAACATATGAATTTAACATGGTTGCTTATGGGAAAGCAGCTCCTGCAGACGTTAATGGTTGCAAAACGAATGGAACTAAATCGCCGTGAATTTTGAAAATATTATATCATCAAGATTTAGGATCAAGCGATTGATTATGCTAAGTTTCAAATAAATCGACTGAGTAATTGTCGAGAAATTAATTAAAGTAATGAGGAATATTGCCTTTTTCAACGATGAATTAATAGCAATCATTGGAAAACTCAATATATATTGAGTTTTTGGGTAATTATTGATAATATAACCAGGTGTACAAGTATGGAATGTGGATTTCAGACAACAGATGGTACACCAATGCAGTTTGTGCTATAAAGATTTGACACTGCGCCATTTTGTTGTGTCATCAACAAGTGTCAGACGCGCACGAGTGATAAATTGGAAAATTGTGTGCATAGTGTTGTGTTGTTGTGTTCAATATGTCGAAATTTATACCGAACAAAGAGCATTCGCGGACAGCATTAATTTTTTGTTTTCATTTGAAGAAATCTGCTGCTGAATCATACCGATTACTTCGGGAAGCTTATGGTCAACATGCTCCATCGCAAGATACGTGTGAACGATGGTTTCGGCGTTTCAAAAGTGGTGACTTCGATGTTGCAGACAAGGAACATGGAAAACCGCCAAGAAAATACGAAGATGGGGAATTGCAAGCATTGTTGGACGAAGATGATTCGCAAACACAAAAAAAACTCGCCGAGCAATTGGGCGTTAGTCAACAAGCTGTTTCCAATCGGCTACGAGAGATGGGAAAGATTCAGAAGACCGGTAGATGGGTACCACATGAGTTGAACGACAGGCAAATGGAAAACCGCAAAAACACATGTGACATTTTGCTCACTCGGTACAAAAGGAAGTCGTTTTTGCATCGTATAGTTACAGGGTATGAAAAGTGGATTTATTTTGAGAATCCCAAGCGCAAAAAATTATGGGTAGACCCAGGCGCACCATCCACATCGACCGCAAGACTGAATCGCTTTGGCAGAAAGACGATGCTCTGTGTTTGGTGGGACCAGAGGGGCGTGGTCTATTATGAGCTGTTAAAACCTGGGGAAACGGTTAATACTAAACGTTACCAACAACAATTGACAAATTTGAACCGTTCGCTGCTTGAAAAAAGGCCAGAATACCGAAAGAGGTAACACAAAGTCATTTTTCTTCATGACAATGCTCCATCGCATACGGCAAAACCGGTTCGCGACACGTTGGAAGCACTCAGCTGGGAAGTTCTACCCCATGCGGCTTACTCACCAGACTTGGCTCCTTCCGATTACCACTTGTTTGCATCGATCGGTCACGCACTTGCTGAGCACGCTTGGGTTCGTACGAAGATTGAAAAAAATGGCTCGATGAATGGTTCGCAGCAAAAGGGGAAGATTTTTACTGGCGTGGTCACAAATTGACCGAAAGATGGGAAAAATGTATAACAAGCGATGGAGCATACTTTGAATAAAGCACTTTTTATCATTCTTCCGAATTTAACGTGTTTTTTTAGAAAAGAAATGCATTTCATACTTGTACACCTGATATATAACACAACAAAATGTACGCACTTGTCCTCGTAATAGAAACCCCCGCAATGCGACATCCTTATCAATTCCGAGTCCGTCGTGAGAGTTCCGCTGTCCAGGGCGCAACTTCGCACAGTCAACGTTATCCCCGTTTCATCTGCATTTACATTATACATAGAAAATTATATAAAGCAATTAAATCGCGATTCAATATTACGAATTTGGCAGAAAACAAGAATTTTTTCAAGTATTATAGATGCGTGTCTGCATTTGGGTTTATATATTATGGTTAAAACCCATTTTCAGTTCAACCTTCATTCATCCGCCATTAAAATGAATTAGAAGATGTACCACGTGACACATGAGTGCAAGAGAGATAGCTCAAATTTTTTAACAGCGATTAATTAAGGATGAATAATATTTAGAGCAATAGAAAATCGTCAAACTTTGTGTCAGAGAATCCTCCAGAGCCTGATGCTTTGTTTTTCCTTTAAGGGGTTACGTGGGTTTGAAAATTTCAAAAAATCCATTTTTTATATTTTATTATCTAATAGTACAATATATCTAGAATATTCTCCCAAAGTTTTAAGTCAATCGGAGTAAATGTCTAGGAGAGAGAGAGCCTTTGGGAATTCCCCCCCGTTGGGAAAGACCGGCCGGGAGCGACGCAGGTACACGCATTTTTACTTTGTTTTGATGGATATAAAAATCAAGAATTATAGGCGGATATGAAAAATTGAAAAAACTTCTAGAGTCAAAGATTTTTTGTAGTTATATACGTTTCCATATATAATAATAATTAAATTAAAATCATGGAGGCTTATACCAGTGGAGAGATCGATGGAGAAATAATGAAAAGGACAAACCATAAACGCCGGCAAGCTTGATGCAAGCGGTGGCTGGAAAAAGGCCGTCTCGTCCTTTTCTTCCTCCCTGACAAGGGGATTCGAAAAACTCGAGACTTCCGTTGTTGTGGAAAGGATCGTCGCAGGCCTTGTTGTTACCGCCGATAGACACGCACTTGAAGCAATCCAGGGCCTCCCCTAATTATTGGCACATTCACCAATCACAGAATATACGTATTTATAAATAATATGCGTAAATCAAATACATAATCGATTCGCAGTATAAATCAGTGGAATTAATTCTGGACATTTTTAATAGAAATTCGCCTTTTTCGATATTTACGCAGAAAATGTATGTTCTGCTATGCCGAAATGATACTGTAACGTTTTTATTTTAATCTATAATGTTTTTACTTAATATTTGCACATGAATATTTTTGTAAATGTTCAAAAAAAAAATAAAAATTGCGAATAAAAAATTTAAGGGTCCACAATTAATTCTTCTAGTCTGTGTCAAGTTGGCTCGGAAATATTTTGTTAAGGTTTTCCTTTCGCGAACCCCAATACTTAACAATTAACTGATTTTCGTTTACAATTAAGTAAAAATATATCTCAGTATACTGATGAAATTTAAGGGATTACGTGGGTTTGGAAATTTCAAAAAAATCCATTTTTTAATTTTATTATCTAATAGTACAATATGTTTAGAATATTCTCCCAAAGTTTTAAGTTCAATCGGAGTAAAAGTCTGGAAGAGAGAGCCTTTGGGAATTCTCCCCCTTGGGAAAAGACCGGCCGGGAGCGACGCAGGTATACGCATTTTTCTCAAAACACAAAACAGTCGGTGGACACGATTTCTCAAAAACTAATGCACGGATCTCATTGAAATTTTTCACACTTCTTTAAAATAGCATTGACTAGTGACTGAACGAAGGTTTTTTTTCGATTACAACTAATTTTACAAGGCTATACGTAGTGTAAATTGTACCAAAAATTGAACTATTTTGCATACAACTCTGCCAAAAAATCAAATTTCCTTTTTTGTTAAAGATCCTTCGTTCAATCATGGGCTGTACTTATCTACTAACAGAAAAAATTTGGTTTTTTATTTTCAGATAAAGCTATCATGAGTTATCCTGACCACCACGAGGACACTTTTTTTTTAGGGGTCTCCGGAAACCAGGTCCCACCGGCTGAATTTCCCAAATTTTAGGATGAATTTTTTTTTTTAATATTGTTGAAATGTTGGTTTTTACATAAAAAACCAACCAGCTTAACATTTTGAATAAAATAATTTATATATTATATTTAAAAAAAATAGAGAAAATATGCTTTTCTTTGGCTTCGAAACCCACGTAACCCCTTAAAGCCAAGTTACCGAACTTTTAACAGAAAATTACAACTTTAAAAATCGTCTAATTTCTGTAGCTCTTCACCGAGACGACATGAAGGCCACATTTCTATCTGATAATTTATATACTAAATAATACTAGATGTTTGATATAAACTGCTATAAGTATGTAAACATTCTGAAGATTCCACGATAACAATAAAAACACGGGGTGACCGAATGTTTGAAAGAAATATTAAGGGCTCATCACAGTGTAAAAATTTTAACAAATAGATTTTTTTTTTGCATTCTCCGATAGTATAGACGGTTATAAACATGCTGTTCAATTTTAGGGTTAAAATTCGAATAATTTCAATCGCTACAGCCTTTCTTAGAGAAAGTGATTCGAGCAGTGGCGTGAGACCTGGCGAAACTTTAAACGCGTTTTTCTCGAAATGTCGTTTTTCAAAACGGTATACACTCTCAAAGGACAAGTTTTCAAGCTATTCGTCTCAAATTTTGACACAACATTCTTCACGCCATTCTTTATCTTGCTATGGAAGCGTTTTTTTTTTATCTTCATTTTTTTTTAACGAAAAACTGTCGAAAAAATCGGCTAAATTCGATACTTTATTTTTCAAAAGCAGTCATTTTGTCAATTTTGATTAAAAAAAACCTCCATAGCAAGATAACGGCTTTCATACTGATTAATAATCTTTATACAAATTTTGTTTCCGATAATATTTATGGCCACAACCGTGTACACCGTGAGGACTCCTTTTTTCGAAGACATTTTCAACCGTTACAAAAAATGTAAAAAAAATAAAAGTGAACGTTTAACAATTTATTTTCTGTTCTTCGTGAGTGCTTTGATTTAACATAAGAATATCAGACTGATTAGCGTATTTCAACCATCGAAAAAAAAAATCGTGAAAATCCGCTATTTTTCGACCCTTTACTCTGTGATGATCCCTTAATGATAAAACTTAGAAAAAATTTCGTAACCGCGACTTCTCAGAGAACATGGAAAAATGTATAAATCTACAAAATGTATGCGAAACTTTTAATTGCAATTCATTGTTGGGTATAATAATTATAATTTATTTTTATCTAGCGCCACTGTAATCTACTAATGATTCAAAATGACCCTGTCTTGCGTGCCCACCAAATACTTTCCCCCGCGAAAGGAATACTTTAAGGAAATTTACAAAGGAGTTACTGTCACCACTGTTCTTACCTTGTTCGATGATTTCGAGGAGAACGAGCACTAACGAGACAAAAGTCTGCGTGACGTCGTTGAATCGATGTTTACTCATTTTCGACAATCTATAATAATTAAAAAATTCAAGTAAAATTAATGACGCAAAGGCAGCGAGAGCGAGAGAGAGAGAGAGAGAGAGAGAGCGAGAGAGAGAGAGAGAGAGAGAGATGAGGACAAAATTTATGGCAATAAACGTTTATAATAATTATTGACCCGCAATTAATACAGCCCGATCGAAGAAGATAATCACCATCCCAAATGCTTGCTTCTTGTTTTGCTTCTTCTCAGTCCGCGCTTTTTACTCCCTCTTATTAAATTTATCAATAAGAAAAAAAAAAGAAAATGAATGGAATTATTTTTCGGAGCACTACTACGTGTATATCGTACTTCGATGACCGGTTGTTCGATTGTTACGGGTACGTTACCCTTTGTGTGTGCGAGTATGGTACCCTGACCGTACGAAGGGTGAGCTGCCCCGTAAACGATGTTGTGATTGTCGTAGCCAGGGAAACAGCGGAGCCAACACTCTCCGAGCTATATTCGAACTTTTCCCAAAGATTTTTCACTCTCAATTAATTGTACGCATATTATTCTGTTTTATCGCTGATATATCGGGGCAACGTATTAAAGATCGTATGGGGTTGTGTATTCGACAAGTTTAAACTACCGAATGGTGATGTGTCGTCCGGGGTAGTTCTTGGGTTTGCTATACGCTATATACTATGATTCAATTATATTATACAAGTATTTTTATCCAGAGGTGGCTCGTGCCGCACGCAACGTCGTGTACGGCACGATCCCGATTCGGTCCGCGGCGCTGTGACTGGCGTGGTATCGTCTTGAAGCGATAGTGCGCACTGCTAGGCGCAGACGACCTTGGAGCTCGTGGCAATGCGATTGGTGTGGCGCTTTCCCCACCGTGCGGCGAAGCGTACGGGGGAAGGAACATATTGCGTGGTGGGGATAACGCATTTTAACGGATCTGCACAATTTGCGGCCCAATAAACCAATTGATTTTCAATTTTTTTTTTCTGGTGAGAATATCGGGTTTACGAGGTTGAGATTTTTTATACAAATAATACGTAGTCTTGGCGATTCAAAAAGATTGCGAAGGTGTAGATAGGTCCACTTTCAGTAAATAATGAATGCGTTTCGATACGCTGCCATTATAGAGTAGAGAGGGGCATGTTGAGCAGTAGGGTAAGTTGGGCAATCGAAATATCTGGAAAACTAAGCACCGCATGCGAGTGCATCAAATGGCGAAAAGAGAAGTATGGGGGAGGGGAGCACATCGTGCCATTGCCCGTTGCTATGCGGCGCACGAGACGGTAACACGGGACGTTTTGATTATTTTTGCACCCAAATGTAAAAAAGAAACGTGATTGAAAGATTTTCTTGTACCATGAGAAAAAATATTTCAAAGTTCATTGCAATTAATGTTAATGTTTCAAAACCTAACTAATTAACAAACAACTGTTGGTTTATTATTGCATTGATACCAACTCATGTTGCATACGTCTGATTTTTTAATGCCATTCTTACTTTGCCCAACTTACCTCATACTCATGCTCAACTTGCCCGAGTATCGGGGCAGGTTGAGCAAATATGGTCTTAGTCATTTGAGAGCGATTATCTGTGAAACAATAAGGATAACAGGAATTTCGTCTACAGACTTTTTTTTCCCAGATAAATTTCCTATTGACCAAAGTTGGTTTTATTTTTGGACGGCAGGAATTACAGGGAGATAATTCCAAACTTGCTCAACATGCCCCTCCCTACCCTACTTATTAGTGGTGGCAGTACCTGCTGATGCGTTCCCTTATAGGTTTCCAGTCCTCTGTTGCAGTGCCCTAGGGACATTAATGACGTCATTGATAGGTGCCATTTTTGTAGTGCGGACGCCGGTCTTCGGGAAGGTAAGGGGACGTCCATTAATTACGTAAGCTCCAAATGGGGGGAGGAGTCTGGCAAAATCTCACCAAATCTCATTTAAAGGGAGGGAAGGTTAATCAAAATCTCACGTCAACTTTGTAATTCAGAAAATATACATTTCCTAAGTTACAGGGTGCAAACATGGACACCTTAAGGCTTAAATCATTCTAGAAGGAAAAATATTTTAAGAAAACAAGAATAATAACACTATTGTAATTGCTTTATTATATTTGGTAAAAATCAGACTTATTAAGTTTATATATATATATATATATATATATATATATATATATACAGGGTGGATCAATAACTATTAGCACCTTGGATATCTTCGAAACTATAAGGTTCACAGAAATATTTGCTGAAATGAAATTGCACAGTACGAAAGGGGCCATCCGATAGCGATAATAGTTTTTTTGCAGGTGGAGGTACTTCGAACATTTGAAGGTCAACTCCATTTTTTAAAATGGATCGGTATGTTTTTTTTCTGTATCATGAAAGAGGAGCTTAAAACGAGTTCAACGACCTATAAGGTCATTGAAGGTCATAGAAAGTACAGAAAGGTAATCCTTGAAACAGTGTTTATTTTCAGTGAAGTAAACCGTAAGTATTATCGCCTTTCTGTACTTTCTGTACCTGTCTAAGAAATGTGTAAACGTACATAATAACGTACGCATTGATATTGATGGCCGTCATTTCGAACACTTACTATAAACGTAGTAATTTTATTTACTACCGAAACTGTAAGTATTATCGCCTTTCTGTACTTTCTATGACCTTCAATGACCTTATGTTATAGGTCGTTGAACTCGTTCTAAGCTCCTCTATCATGATACAGAAAAAAAAACATACTGATCCATTTAAAAAAATGGAGTTGACCTTCAAATGTCCGAAGTACCTTCACCTGCAAAAAAACTATTATCGCTATCGGATGGCCCCTTTCGTACTGTGCAATTTCATTTCAGCAAATATTTCTGTGAACCTTATAGTTTCGAAGATATTCAAGGTGCTAATAGTTATTGATCCACCCTGTACACACATATATAAATGTCCTTTGTAATCAAAATTTTTTGAAAACCCGTGAAATGTTGTTATTTCCAGACTGGTCTGAAAATATGGACAGGCACGTGTCCATATTAGCAGTATGAAATAAAAATAATCAAATGTTCTTATTAATCTTTTCATTATATTCTTAGGTATTAATCAAGTTATTGCTTCATTCTCTTCTTCATTAATTTTAGTCAAATATTTTTCTGTTCATCTTAAGATATTCTTTGGAAAATATGGACAGGCACGTGTCCATAGTAACAGTATGAAATAAAAATAATTAAATGTTCTTATTAATCTTTCTTAGTCTATTCTTAGGCATTAAGTAAGTCATTGCTTCATTATCTTCTTAATTAATTTTAATCAAATATTTTTCTGTTTATCTTAATATATTCTTTGCAATCAAGTTGCCCATGGCTCGAGGAGGGATGGTGGTGTCGAAGCACTACCCTACCCTATTTTTTTTTAAACTAAATAACACTCAATTAAACCCTTTATTGTGCACCTTAAACGTAGTATAATTTTTCTTCTCTCCTTCTTTCACAGAAAAAAATGTATTGGCCAGAACACTGTATCAGTAAGTCTTTATCAGTGGTATGAAGCAAAATACATTAACATATCGAACAAATGTAATCATTTAAAAAATTATGGGGAAAATCTCACGTGCGGGGGAGGGGGCGGGGGGTGGTTCCACATCTCGCCAAATCTCACCAGGGGGGGGGGTCGAAATTAAAGAAAAAAATACCTCACTTAATGGACGTCCCCGTATGAAGCTCTGCAAAAAAAAAATCGTATTCCTAAAATTTTCAAGCTTATGCAGACCCTTTGCAGACACGCGGCGCGCGTCGCGCAGTGGGGGAAGAATGCGCGGTGGAGGGGATGTGCCGTCTGGCGCGTAGTGGGGAGGAGTGTTCAGTTCGAAATTCTCTCAATCGGCGTTCGACTGTACGCGGCTCGCTACCATGTTTATTACTAGCATATAACATCCGCTAAAAAAGACGCGTATAGGTGCGCGATTACTTAAAATAAGGAGATTGGACGTCACCGACAAACCCATCGAGAGCTTACTGGGGCAGACAGTTGTATACTCAATATGTTCAGTCCCATTCGACGCGATACGAAAGTTTTGCATCCCTTCCCAGTGGATCTGGAGAAGTCAGTACGAATTAGGATCAAGCCTGATGCTTAAGGGGTCCGAGTTTTTCTCACGTCGGCACGAGAGTGCGTCCTAGACTTTTTTTCGTTTCGGAGAACTTTTTTTTTTCGGAATCTAAACTACGAGGGTTCAGATTTTTTTTCACGATTATTCAACTCTGCATACGCTGCTCTTTTTTTTTCTAGAGCATCGTTGCTATGAAATTTGTCGACAAGAGCGTGCGAAACGTGACACACTGGGGAGAGACACAATAGGCGCGCAGCGCGCCAATACTCGTCTCTCACACGCAACATTTGGGATCGTGTATCCGCGTCCATATACGCGCGCGATAAAAACGTGTGACTCTGGCACACTTATTGTTTCTTATTGACGACGCCACCAACGGTTCGTGAGATTAGTATGGATGCCGATTCATACGGAGTACGAATATGCCTTCGTGGATTTAAAACGTCTATTTACGAATTTATCTTTGGGTCGTATTATTGCAAGCATTGTAAAATTGTTTAAAAAAAAAATGGTTTGCAAACGGCAAGATTTTGTCCGTTGGATTTTCGATCGTTCGAAAAAAATGCGACAAGTCGAATATTGAAAAGCATCGGTGTTTGTGAAACACTGTTGCTTCATAAACGACAGATTGATTCGCAAACTTGTTGAAGGTAATTGAGTTTCGATTCAACGTGACGTGTGGGCATACAAACTTTTTTTTTTACTATAGGGGAAAGGTGTACGAGATGATCCCCCTAACGGAGGATGCTCGTGATTTCAAAGATATTCAACATAATTTTGATCTGGAAGCGTTTACTACTGGTATATTTATCTATCTTACAATTGGCATATGCGAAACATTCAATTTATTAGGGTTTCAATAAAAAGATTTCTTTTTCTTAAAACCTTACATAAGGATCATCTTGGACACTCCGGTGTTCAAGATGATTCCTAGGGTATGGACAAGATGATCACCCGGATCATCTTGCCCCTATTTTGGGATTTTTTTTGTTATTTTGGAGAAATTAAGTAAATATAAAAAAAATTTGCATAAATAAATATAAGTTTTAACTCACTCAACTAGAATTACACTAAATCAGTCTTCTACAGCCAGTCGTAAATTACTTAGATATATCAATTATTATGTGTTTTATCAATTATACATTCCTAATGTAGTTTGAACATACATAGACAATCTTTTTATATAATTAAGACAACAAACTTTAATAACCAACATCGTATGTTGAAAAAAAAGTCTTCATCGTACAATCTGAAAAAAAAAATAAGCCAACTCACATTTATTTCAATTTATTATTTATTTTATTTAAATTTAATTTAATTAATTTACTTATTATTCATTTATTTCAATTTAATTTAAATTTAATTTATTCATCTTATTTATTTAAAAATAAATCAACAAAATCGACTTTTGTAATTACGCTGCATCACCTTTAACAAAAATAAAGTAGGTACGTTATTTGCTTATGATGATTCCCTTTTAGGTGTACAAGATGATCTCTAGGGATCATCTTGTACATCTAGAAGGAAATCATCTTGCCCCAAACTCAACTTTTTCATTTATTTCTCGGTAATATAACTTATGAGTATTCCACTGTTACCACGCCAATAATGAAAAATGATTCATTTTCGGGCGTCTAAAGGATTTTCCAATGGCGGGCAACCACTTTAGGAGACTGAAAGTTAGATGATTTTTTGGATATTTTTTATTGTGAAAAAAAAACGGAAATTTCCGAAACTCGGACAATAATTTATTCATATTTTCATACATCTCTGGTCATTTTTTCAAGTTATTTCATGCATTAATTAAGGTGTAATCCGCTGTGTCCCTTGGCGTGTCCTCATGGTCGTTGTCGATTTGCGGGAATTGTGCAGCTCGCAATTCGCATCTGAAATAGTCCGACAAATTTTTATACATTCAAGAGATGTTTTTTAAGAACATGAACCTAAATTTTGAAAAAAAAATCGAGAATTGAATGTTGGAACGTGTTTGAAAAAAAATGATCGATTTTTAGCATTTTTTTCCCCGGCATTTTGCAATAATAAATATGTTTTAAACAATCTAATCTTTCCAACTTTAGGTTCATGTTTTAATAAATTATACTATGAAAACGTGTTCCAAATTTGAAGATGATCCATCAATTAGTTTTTGAGTTATGATTCCCGCAAATTGAAAAAATGTCGTTGCGAGAAAAACACGTTTAAAGTTTCACAAACGAAAAACTCAAAGTCAAATGTGTTTAATCAAATGATAAAGTGTCTTACCGATTAATCAGCGATTCCAGCACCATACAGCAGTCCTTCCTCTTCCTCATGCAACTCATTCGAAGCTTGCATTTCCTCTTTACGAGCTTTTCGAGCTTCTTTTGTCCCTAATAAACTTTTTCTATTTTGCCGAGTCACGCGCATCTGATCTATTTGCTCGGCATATCCGTAGCTGTACCTGCCAACTACGATTTGTAGTTCATTCATAACCATGAGTAGGACTGAATTTCCTTCATTGAATAAAATAGCAGCAAGAAATGCCGCTACCTCGATTATTTTGTACCCAGAATGGAGATGTTTTGGAGCTAATCGCCAAACGGTCAAACAAACCCAAACAAATAAACAAATCCAAACAAACTACCTAACTGAGCGCTCGTGGATGCCCGAGCGCGCTTGGGAGTCGAGCGAAAAGTCTTTATCATTTATATATAATACATACCGTTAGAAGGAATCCGAATATCGTTTTGAAATTTTCAGGGTGTATTCTTAAGATATTTTGCTAACGATTTATGAAATAAAAGAAAAATTGATTTTTTGAAGCATATAAAGTGGTTGCCCGCCTTAAGGCCATGTGTCACACGTTCAGTCGGTAAAAATCCTACTGCCAAGTTTTCTCCTAGACGAATCATATTTCGGGCAAAAGAAGAGAAAGCGGTTGTTCGTCGTTCAACAGAGCGGAACGTGTTTCTTTTCTTTTTTCCCAAAAATCAACTGTTTCAGAGATCATTGGGAATTTGAAAATCAGCTATCTCTCTCGCACTCATGGCCGCTCGGTCGGTGTGACACTTGGCCTTAAATTAGCTATTTGTAAGGCTAAATACGTACGACATGATCTAGCCTTGTAAATCCACGATTCGCTCATTTTGGACTAATTTTTCGCCCGACATACCTTCATAAATGTTTCCAACAAAGTAAAACGATTTGACTTTATTTCTCGAATAAACTAAATTTAACAAACATTTCCAATAAAGTAAAAAACATACTACTAAATTTCGCGGAAATTAAAGATCACTAGAACGAAACGCAATAGCAAAGATTCGTATTGCACGTACGCGTGTCGCGCGCGTCGTAGCGTAGCGCCACTTTGCCGTGAACGGTGGCGAGCGTAAGCTCCGCGGTTCTTACCCGTTGCAAGCGCAAGCGCGCAACTTGGTTCGTTATACCGTCGGATGGCGGCACTCGCGCGTCCCCACACGCATCGGACACGCAGTCTCCGTGTCTGTCCCGTATCGCACGACCCCCGCAGCGCGGTTGGTACGTGCGCCAGCGATTTAGTTTGTGCGATGATGTGATAATTAATACGCTTGTTTCGTACTTTTTGTTTGTCCGTTATATTTTTCGAAATATGCATCGGTCGTTTGTGGATCAATGCAGCTGGGCTTTTTTCACGTGAGGTGCCGGTCATTATCCGCATCACCGATAACGACGACAATCAACGTATTTACATCGTCGAGAGTGGCGAACGACGAGGACGATGGGCCAGTCGTCGAGCAACACCGGTCACAGCGGTGAGTCAAAGTAACAGATCCTCTCTACAATAATAATAATAATAATAATAATAATAATAATAATAATCATCACGGTTTTATAGTAATAATAATGAGAATAATGATAATGCCGACAAACGCTGGGAGGAGCATTCTAACGTTTGAAAGTAAAATACTTCGAGATCGTTGATAATCCGGCCGGCCGTTTACCTCGTACGATGCCCTTTGACGTGTGTCAACTTTGCCGCCACTCGGCAATTATCGTCACAATTCGCTCGTTCCTCGTCGCAATTCTTAGCAATCTTTTTTTTTTCTTTTTTTTTTTCTTTTCGAGTTTGATTAATCCTGCGAGTTCTCTGCTCTCACGACTTTCCATACGCATTGTCCAGCGCTCTTTTGAGGTTAGGTTTCATTTCCGAACGTGTCACATACTTCGTTGCTTTTTACGAACGTTTTTTTTTTTCGCTGCTCCGAATAATATTGTTTCGGAGTTGAATTTCCGGCGATTTTTCACACTATACGAGGAGCATTGCCAATAGTCGCGTTTACCTGTGCAACTTTTGCCGCACCAATTTTTCGTGTTTCGTGACAGAGACACTTGTTTTCTCGAGTTGGACAAATTTTCGGAGTTTTGTGATCATTTCGATGAGCGAAGGCGCGTTTTTGGAGTCTGGCTCAACGTGTGGACCATATGGAATTAAACTTAATTATTTTAAACTATTCAAAGAAAAAATTTTTTTGGTTTTTTTTTTTTAATGGTTCGTTTAGGAATGTTTCCGTGTGACGTTGAGGAAAAATTTTAAATCGTCACAATCGGCAGTGGAGTTTTGTGTCTGAAAGAATTGTACACGAAAGCTCGTCTAGGAGGCAATCGATCAGCTGATTGCTCCCTCTCACGAGTGTCGCAGTACGCGTGACATTTCCGAGTATTCCCTTCGATACCTTGACAGCTCGCCGCATATTTTCATTTCGGAGGATACAATTTTCTTTTCAGCATCGAGAATTAATTACAAATTGTGTAAATCTATAATTCTTTGTTTACACAATCCCGAAGACTTTTGAGGCCAGTTTGGGTGTGATGATTTGTACTAGGCGTGATATCCAAAACGAAATTGTTCTCGAGGGATTGGCAACCTTGAAAAAAAAAACCGGCGAACGGGCGTGCTCTCATTTTTATTTTTTTTTTATGTGGAAGAAATTGTGTTTTTTTTTTTAATACACGTACGTTTAATACGGTCTCTGAAGAGTACGCGTTAAATCGGAATTCCTTACCAACGATGTTTGAAAAGCATTTCATTAGAAAAAGTGACGAAAGAAAAATGCAATGAGAAAACGATGGAAGGACGTGATGAATTAGTAATAAAATTTTTTTAATGAATATTGTAAAGAAAGTTGACGTTTTCGAAAATTCTAATATTCATTTGTCAAACTAGTTTAGAATCGAATTGCGGTAAAAAAATACAAAGTTGAATTTATATTCGAGACACTTTATACGTTCTTAAGGAATTTTGGGGCACTTAATGTAATGCTACCATTCGATTAAAATTTATACAGTAAATTCTTTGTCATATACTGAATGTACCCTCTAAATTTTCAATCGATCGTCTACACCGTTTTTATAAAATTTACAATAGAAGAAACACTTTTTAACATAGAGCATTAAACATTGTGTCATAATGTATTGAATAATTTGACAGTTTTTCATAACATTTTAAAGATTTATTCACACTATTTCGTGCGCAAAACTGCCATTCAGCGATGCGCGTAGGCAGTTAAAATATCTCCGTATGTTAAAAAAGGGGTTTTTTTAATTGTAAATTTTATAGGGACGGTGTAGACGATCGATTCAAAATTTGGAAGGTGCATTCAGTATATGAGAAAGAATTTACTGTATAAATTTAAATGAAATGGCAACACTACCAATTGTCCCGAAGCTCCCTAAGGAGTTTCGGGACACTTAACGAAATGGTACCATTTGATTCAAATTTATAGAGTAAATTCTTTGTCGTATACTGAATGTACCCTCCAAATTTTCAATCGATCGTCTTCACCGTTTTTATAAAATTTACAATAGAAGAAACTGATGGTGAATTTGTCATAATGTATTGAGTAATTTGACAGTTTTTCATAACATTTTAAAGATTTATTCACACTATTTCGTGCGCAAAACTGCCATTCCACGATGAGCGTAGGCAGCTAAAATATCTCTGTATGTTAAAAAAGGGGTTTTTTTAATTGTAAATTTTATAGGAACAGTGTAGACGATCGATTTAAAATTTGGAAGGTGCATTAAGTATATGAGAAAGAATTTACTGTATAAATTTAAATGAAATGGCAACACTTCACCAATTGTCCCGAAGCTCCCTAAGGAGTTTCGGGACACTCAACGAAATGCTACTATTTGATTCAAATTTATACAGTAAATTCTTTGTCATATACTGAATGTACCTTCCAAATTTTCAATCGATCGTCTACACCGTTTTTATCAAATTTACAATAGAAGAAACTGATGACGAATTTGTCATAATGTATTGAGTAATTTGACAGTTTTTCATAACATTTTAAAGATTTATTCATACTATTTCGTGCGTAAAACTATTATTCAGCGATGCGCGTAGGCAGTTAAAATATCTCCGTATGTTAAAAAAGGGGTTTTTTAAATTGTATATTTTATAGGAACGGTGTAGACGATCGATTTAAAATTTGGAAGGTGCATTAAGTATATGAGAAAGAATTTACTGTATAAATTTGAATCAAATGGTAACACTTCACTAC
Source organism: Ophion ventricosus (assembly GCA_963932345.1). Classification (NCBI taxonomy): domain Eukaryota; kingdom Metazoa; phylum Arthropoda; class Insecta; order Hymenoptera; family Ichneumonidae; genus Ophion; species Ophion ventricosus. Next base: position 6,974,330 of record OZ010713.1, read on the forward strand.
TTGTCCCGAAGCTCCTTAAGAATTATAGTCGTGCTCCTTCAAACAATCTTAAAAAATATTAATTTTTCAATTTTCGGAATATTATTTTTTCGTAGTGTACAAATTTAATACAGATTTTATATATTTTTTTTTATTCTACTTAGATTTATTTCGCAAATAGTGGCCGCTACGAATTGTTCCGCCACATGCCGTGTACAACTTAAATTACAAATATTCGTAATTTGCACTTGCACACACATCCTAACTAATATTATAAATCTGACTTTCCGTTTGTCTGTTTGTTACTCAATCACGCCAAAACGGCTTGATCGATTTCAATGAAATTTAACATGTAGATAGCTTATGGCCTCGGTTAAGACATAGGATATTTTTCATTCTAATATCTAATATTTTTCTAATTATAATATTATATTCTCAAATCTAATCTAATTATGAAATAAAAATTATTATATAATCAATGAAATTTTAAATGCAGATAGCTTATGACACATACGATACTTTTCATTCTAATTCTAATATCTAATATTTTTCTAATCTGTATGCCTGATGTTTGTTCCGCTATCACGTCTAAACGGCTGAACCGATTTTAATGAAATTTGGCACACATGTAGAGAGTTACTTCGAATAACACATAGGCTATGAAAAATACATCGAATATTTTTCTAAATCTAATATTCGACTCGAATTTAATTCAATTGCGCAATTATCAGTCTTATATAATTCTTATTATAGGATGCAAACAAATCAAATCTAATTAAAATAGGTAATATAATATCAAATCTAATATAAATATATCTAATATTTTTCTAATTATCACATTTGTGTCAAATCTAATGTAATAATCAAATGTAAATTCTTATAGAATACAACGAATCAAATATAATTTAAATTTGACAAAATTTAACGTCTAATATTTTTCTAATTATAATATTTTAAAAAATCTAATGATGAAATTTTAATTCTCATAGAATACGAGGGACTAAAATATAATAAAAATCCAATAGAATCTAATATAATATCACATATTTTACTAAATTCTGAATGACGCATGCCTTTGAAAAAATTATCCATTAAGGGGTATTTTCACACAAATTGCGAGATCCACGCAGCCGAAGTCGCGGGTAGAAGCTAGTGTATATATATATATATATATCTATATATATTTACCGATAGTTGGTAACTTGAACAGCTGTTTCCCGGGCAATAAGAAGCGCATTGCGACATACGATTCGAAGCTGCAGCAGCGTTGCACTCGGTCCTCGCTCGATAATAAATAAGAAAAAAAAAAGAATAAAAAGTTCATCGACTCGTATTACGTAGCTCCAAGTATATGCATAGCTCCGTCGGTAATTCAGTAACAACAATAATGACCCTAATTATCCTACTTATACGACTAATTACAATGCACCAACCGCCTGAACGTTTTCATTCCAGTCAAGGATAAAAGAACACAATCGTCCCATTTGTTACCTTCGGTTGGTATTGCAGATAACTTTACGTGCTTCTCGCTGGATATGTCGACGTTTGGAACGACCGCTGGATGGCGTTAATGAAAAGTTCTGCCTCCTAGTATACGAGTACGAATGTTTTTTTTTTCCTTCTCGCACTATAACAGCGTGAGAAAGTGAGAAAAAGCGAGAAAAAAAAACAGAAAATAAGCGAGAAAAACGAACTTATCGTAAATTCAATGAGCAATATACCAAAACTTCTCCAAAGTAATGTTAAAAATTGTAATCAATATTTTAGACTTTCGGCGTTTTGTTTTGATATATATTATTTTTCATATATATTAGGTGTATGGCTTAATTTTTATAGATTTTTCAGCAAATTTATTTAATATAAAAAAAATTGAGAACAACGAACTTAATCTTGAAAATATTGTCCATCGTTTTCTATGACCTTGCGCCATCTCTCAGGTAACATACGAATGCCGTCGCGAAAGAAACTTGCAGGCTTCGAGGCGATAAAGTCATCGTCGAATTTACGCACATCGTCCAGCGTTTTGAACTGTTTATCCACTAAGGCGTGCTGCATTGACCGGAACAAATGGTAGTCGGATGGGACCAAGTCTGGTGAATATGCCGCGTGCGGGAGAACTTCCCATCCCAAGTTCAAGAGGGTCTTCTGAATCGCGCGAGCAACGTGAGGTCGAGCGCTGTCATGCAGCAGTATGACTTGCCTGCTTCCTTGCCCAGTAAATAGCCTTTTCTGATCAAGTTCTTCGCTCAGTTGGTTCAATTGTCGGCTGTAGCGTTCCGCAGTCACCGTCCGACCAGTTTCCAGGAGTTCGTAATAAAGCACACCCTTCATATCCTGCCCAGGGCGCGGCTGGTCACTAAGGATCGAAAACACCACTTCTAAAACGTTTGTACCAATAATTACACGTTTCATAAGACACAACGTCGGCACCAACAACACTACAAATTGATTCCCGTGCTTTAGAAGCATTTTTTCCTTGTTGGAATTCGTATAAAATGCAGTGCCGAATGTGCTGTTCATCAGTTGCCATCGTAAACTCTGCTATTCTGAGAGGTTATGTAATACACGTAGACTCGTCGTTCGGTGTTCTGAAAACCTTGCGTCCGATCCTTTCAAAACCACAAAAGACCGCGAAAATATTTCTATTTTAAATATAATTTTAAGCTCGAAGAAAAAATCTGTAAAAATTAAGTCATACACCTAATATTTTGAGTATGTTAATTGCTAAGTTATTTTTAATAGAATGGCGATCCAGCAATCATATTTAGTATTTATCATATACTAGCTGTGCCCACAACTTCGTATGTGCAGATTTTCGAAAACTTTAATTTAGCATATCTTTCGATTGAGTGAACCTAGTGCGATGAAATAGACAAGTAAATGTTATTTCAAGTTATGCCCTACATTATTCTGAAAACTTCATCCAGATTGGATCAGTAGTTTTTACGTGATGCATGCACAAACAAACAGACACGCAAAGTTTAGAGTTTTATTTTAAGGCATCAACGTTTGTGTTCAGTTGGTAATTTATTTATCACTTGACAGTGCACTTCACAACAATATCACAAGTACGAAGATTCGCGAGGAGAATTAATCCTCGAAAGAGAAAGATAAAAAATGCTTTTTTTTCTTGAAAAGTAAAAAAACATCGTAGAACATACATGGGAGTGATTCGAATAGGTATTGATACGAGGCATCTAGATTTTCCTTTTGAACGTCACATTTCAGGCTATATAAATGGTGTCCCAAAATTCACGCAAGACTTGAATTTTGCGCCATTTGTGCGGTAAAGTGTTGCCAACGAAAAAAAAAGACAGCGTGACAGCTGACAGTTCAAATATGGTCGGAATAGCGATTAAACTTCGTCAACTGTGAAGAGATTAATTTAAAAATTCAGGACGACTGGATCAATCAGTGATCTTAGACACTCTGGCCGTCCTTCAACAAGTCGTTCAACACAAAACATCGAAGCAGTTCGTGAGAGTGTTGCTGAGAGTCCAGGAACGTAAATTCGTCACCGTGGTCAAGTATTCGACATTTCGAGAAGCTCTCTACAGCGTATACTCACGAAAGATTTGCATCTTCGTGCTTACGAAGTTCAATTGACTCAAGAACTGAAGCCTACTGACCACGCACAGCGAAGAGAGTTCGTTGAATGGATTATGGAACAAGAACAAGTGGATGCTGATTTTTCGAACAAAATTATCTTCAGCGATGAGGCTCGTTTTCATCTTGATGGCTTCGTTAATCGACAAAATTGTCGCATTTGGGGTTCAGAAAATCCACGAGTGATTGTTGAGGAACAAATGCATATGCTGTTCCATACATAACTCTATACACGGAGAGAATTAAATGTTAAAAATTACCGTGCAGTAACGGTAACCGGATGACAACCCTGAAACTTCGCTTATTATTACTGAGTTAAACACAGATTTTCACGAAAATAAAATAAAATTTCTTCTTCAGATAGAAAATTTTACCAGATTTTCTAGTAAATTTTGATGTGTAACAAAATACGCAAAACTTAAATTTAAAAAATATATAATATCAGCGAAATTTTACTGTGCATTTTATTATTTTATGCCTTTCAAAAATGTCTATAAAAAAGTATCGTCTTTATAACAGTTATTTTAAGATTTATTATAAAATTTAATGAGTGTTATAGGACAATGTATTGTGCTCTCGGTAAAAATTATCGTGCGCGCTACCCTTTTTGTATAGTAAAATTTTAGCTACGTATTTGAAATTTTCTGTAACGTGAGTTAAAAAAAACTTGTCGCGTACGAATTATTATGCTTTTCTCACTTGTCACCACATTGAAATATATCACGGTAATTTTTACCGTGAAATTCACGACAAAAATTACTTTTTAATTCTCTCCGTGTACTGTATACTTTATGAATCAACAAAAAATTTACAATTTTTAATTAAAAACCTGTGTTTTCTATCAAAATTCTTGCGTGAATTTTGGGATACCCTTTACTAATACGTCACGCTCGCACATTGGATTCTTATCGGGATTCCCAATTGGAATCCAATGTACGAATCCGATTCGAATCCAAAAGGATTCGATGTCCGATTCGAATCCAAAAGAATTAAATAAAAAAACATTTATTTCACGAAAATTTGAGTTAGTTTAAAAAAAAAAAAGATATAAATATATATCTATAAGTTAAGGAACGATATCTATTTTACGAAATGAATAATAGTAAGCAACAATGTTCATTAAAAAATAATATATATTAAAATAAAATTTCGACACGCCCAAAAGTTCATCGATACATATACAAATAATTTTACTCTCGTGAAACGCCATCAGGTGGACCAGAATAGAGAATAGGAATCGTTCGACCTATATTTTCTCGTTGTAAAACTTATTCTTGTTAATTCCTCATCTCGTATAATCGCTCGGTAAGTTTACTCAGTGAGCCACATATGTTGTGGCTTATTGCTCTTCGCGTTGCATACGCATAACGATGTTAAGTCAGACGCGGAACGGTCGTCATTACGCGGAGTTTATCCATCAAATAATTTATTTTTAGTTCGGAAACGTGGCGAGCCGAGGCTCGCGGATCTCCTTTAAGATCTAAGTAGAGCCGCTGACGGAGAAAGTCCGCTTGCGTGAAATTCCATCGTTCTGGACATTGTTTTCACTGTCGAAATATAGGTACTAAACATGTGGAGTGTCCTATGGGAGTTCATACACGGCTTGTGTCAGACTTGTTGGCAATTCCGCATTACGAATTTGTCCGGGATTGCGGTTTTCCCGTTTTTTTTTTTCGGCCTCGTTTTCGAGTTCGCCCTGGGACAGGAACGGGCAAATAAACATGGCTAAAAGTACACTTGTACTCGTAATCGGTAAATAAATGAAAAAAAACTCCACGGTGATCGACTCAGTGACGAAAAAAAAGTTGAAAATTCGGCTTCTTGTTTAAATGGGAAGAATACTTCGTCGCTGGGTAAAATGTCCATTATAAAAATAAAGAAATTTAAAAAAAATCGCAAAATAAAAAAAAACAAATTTTTAAAGCCGTCGGATAACGATTTTTATCATATACCGAAGCTTTTTTTTTGTTTGAAAATTGAGTTCGTAAATCTCCAATTAGAATACGTAAAAACGTTTGAATCATTTTTAAAGCCCAAAAAGCATAAAGAAAATTAGTGTGTTAAAAAAAAATTTCTTCCAATTCAACGATTGATTTTATTTTATTTTTTACTTCTTTTTTATCATTATCCGAAGCCTTTTTGGCAAATTGAGTTTGTGAATTTCTAACAAGTATAGGTAAAAACGTTTGAGTTATTTGCATAGCCTAAATCGGCCAAAAAATAATTAAGCCGTGCAAAAGTATTCATTTCCGTTGCATTTCAACGATGCGATCTCCAACGTCGTGAAAATAAATTACGTCGAAGTGCGTATCGTTGGAATGGAACGGAATTGTTGTTACGTTTTGTTTTGTGAAGTTACGGTACAAAGCTAGCTCAAAGGTTTTTGTAATGTTGAAGTTCGAATTGTAAGAATGTAACGAAATTGATTTTCCGTTTTTTAATCTTTTTTTTGCTACTATCCTAGTAACTATCCTAGTGACTATCCTAGTAACTATCCCATTGACTATCCTAGTAACTATTCTAGTGACTATCCCAGTAACTATCATAGTAATTATCATAGTAACTATTCCAGTGACTGGCCTAGTAACTATCTTAGTGACTGTCCTCGTAACTATCCTAGTAATCTAGTAATGGTCCTATTTACTATCCTATTAACTATCCTAGAAATTGTCCTAGTATTTATCCTAGTAATCTAGTAACGATTCTTTTGACTATCCTAGTGACTGATCTAGTAACTGTTGTGGTGACTGACCTAGTAACTATCCTAGTGACTATCCTAATAACTATCCTAATGACTATCCTAGTGGCTATCCTATTAACTATCCTAGTAATTATCCTCGTAACTATTCTAGTGACTGTCCTAGTAACTATTTTAGTGACTGCCCTGGTAACTATTGTAGTGACTGACCCACTAACTATCCTAGTGACTGTTCTAGTAACTATCCTAGTAATCTAGTAACGATCCTATTGAGTATCCTAGTAATTGTCGTAGTAATTATCTCTAATTACTACTAGGATTACTAGGATAGTTACTAGACCAGTCACTAGGATAGTTACTAGGTCAGTCACTACAATAGTTACCAGGGCAGTCACTAGAATAGTTACTAGGACAGTCACTAGAATAGGTACGATGATAATTACTAGGATAGTGACTAGGATAGTTACTAGGTCAGTCACCACAATAGTAACTAGATCATTCACTACAATAGTCAGTCGGTCAGTCACTAGGATAGTCAAAAGAATCGTTACTAGATTACTAGGATAATTACCAGGACAATTTCTAGGATACTTAATAGGATCGTTACTAGATTACTAGGATAGTTACTAGGACAATTTCTAGGATAGTAAATAGGATTGTTACTAGATTACTAGGATAGTCAAAAGAATCGTTACTAGATTACTAGAACAGTTACTAAGAAGTAACTGTTTAAGTAACTATCATAGTATTTGACCTAGTAACTATCCTAGCAATCGTTCTAGTAATTATCCTAGTAATCTAGTAACTATTCTTTTAATCCAGTTATTTTTGCCGGTGTCATTTGGTCCGAATCAGCCTGAATTTATTTTAGAAATTCAGATTGATTCCCCCAAAACGAACTCTCATTGCATTCCAACGATGCAAACTTCACGATCGTAAGTTTTTTTCGTATACCCATCAGGGATCTACGACTTCGATCTAAGAATTTGTTTTTCAATCTTCTTAGATGCTTAAAAATTTTAATCTCCTCAAATACTTCTTTCAAATGGTTAAAATCATCTTAAATTCTTATTGAAATTCTTAAAATCTTAAAATTTTCAAAGCCATCGATCTATGAAAAAATATAAATACAAAAAAAAAAAACAACGTATTTTCGTAATATTGAAGTTTGCATCGTTTGAACGCAACGAAAGTTTATGTGCGCGAATTTGGGCTACGAAAATCGATCAAGTGTTTTATTGGGTTTTTTTTTTATCGGAAATGTACAGTCCAAATTTGCAGGACGAAATTTTTGGATGATAAAGAAAACGAAGACACAAGAAAGGAAAAAAGAAATATCGTTGCGTTCCAACGATGCAAACTTCAACATCGTGAATTGTCGGTTGTGTTTCGACGATGCGAACTTGAACGCCGTATGAATATAATATCCGACATAGGAGGAAAAACAAAAATCCCCCAAAGTCGTAATGCTTGTTTGAAGTGGCGCGGAAGTTGACGATTGCGATGATACGGTAGCTCCCATTTGGTGAAAATACGAGGCGCGAGAGACAGGACGAAATTAAGGCCGTTGCTGGCTTCCTTGCTCGCATCGTGAACGCGTGTACGAATACGATGAAGACGACGACGGGGGCAGCTGCAACACTCTTGGCCGATGCTATTTTCGGTCCCGTCGCAGACTCCTTCGTTTTGGCTTCGAATATATCCGCCACACGGACTCTACACCCCGTCCCCTTCCTTCCCCCTCGTGTCCACACACTCTGTGTTTGGCCATATTGGTTTAGACCAACGTAAACGTATTACGGCGTCTATAGGACAAATATATCCAAACGAGCACGAAGATATCGTTTATCCCCATTCTCCTCGATTCACATCGATTATAGGTCGGAGTTTTTTTTTTTTTTTTTTTTCCATCCGACCCGACCTCCCACCATGGTAAAGTTGCCCAAAATTGAGGCTGGTAATCTCGTTACCAATTTTCCGACCCTGCCAAAGGTTGCTCGGTACTGAACGGTTTCTCTTGACTTCCCGTGTTTAACCGGAAGTGTGGCTAAATGCACGATCTCCTCGTAAGGCGGATGTAGAACGAATTCATGATTTTTTTCGTTGCGGGAATAATCGTTTTTTTTTTGCGTAGGGCTTTTCAGTAATTACTAGAATTGTTTTGAGGAAAATCGGCAACCGTCGGCTATTTTTTTTTTAAGGGCAAATCGTCAAAAGCGCGGAGTTAAATCCATCGCACATTATTCATTGGTACTTTCATTATATGTATTTTTTTTTATTATATAACTTAATAATAAATTATTCAAGTGATAACAAACGTAAAAAGAGAGAATTTTCGGTGCGTTTAAACGATGCAAACTTCGAGATCACTCTTTTTTTTTCACGCATCGTCTCGATGCAACAAAAATTCTAACGACGTTGAGAAGTTTTTCTTCAATCGCTTCAATTTCCGTTGGCTCATTTTTCCTACAAAAATGCGCCGAGTATTTTCTAACTCGATCATTCCGAGCCCTACAATGTGAATTTGCAACAAAAAATGTTTAATTACTGAAGTAAGAAAATGAAAATATAAAAAAAGAACTTTCGTTGCATTCCAATAATGCGAATTTCAGCATAATAAATTCTATTTCATTTCCTTACTCCTTTATATCATGCTGAAGTTTGGATTTGAATGCAACGTTGTGTTGGAACGCAACGAAAGTTCTTTTTTTCTATTTCCTTATTTTGATTATTATACCGAATGATTTTGTGCAGTTTTCGAATGCAGATCTCCAAAGAAGCATGTTACACTAACAAAAAAAAAGATTTAATGTAAACAGGATCTACTTAAATCAAATAGATTTTTTTCCTTGTCTCACGGCCTACTACGACCCTATTTGTTTCAAATATATTTTTTTTATTTGCTCAAGCTATTCTTTTTAAATATTAAATATATTCAAATTAAATAAATAAAGATTGGATTTAAATTAGATAAATAAAGATAAAACACGATATATCGCATGAATACGAGAAAGGTTTCGAAAAGTTTATGAGATAAAAGTTCGGTGAAAAAAAGGTTAAATCATTTTTCTTTTTTTCATTAACAAGGGTGTTATTTGGTAAAACGAAAGGTATCGTCGCGTCTATTATTAATAGGCGTGAGCATTTATCCATAGAAAGACTCAACTGCAGAATGTTACAACAGTCTTCTAATGGAAACAAAGCCATGAGACTTTTGAGAGACTGAATCGTGTACCATTTTTCCATCCGTCTCTTTTCTCTTATACGCCCAGATAAAACTAAATCACAGATTTATTAGGAATAAATAAAATATTTAGTTATTAGACTATATTAAATAGATCTTTGTTTGAAAAAATAAATATATTGGGTGAAGTAAAAAATTCTGAGCGTTTTCCGCGCGAGATGTCTTTAGTGAGCCATATCTCACGATGTATACATCGCATCGGGTCATACTATACGGCGATTTAAAGGTGACATTACGCTTAAAAAAAAGTTCTTCGACAGTTTTGTGTTTGGTGAAGTCAGTTGTGTGTTACAGCGTTCCAAAATGGAGGTAAAAACAGAGAAAATTCGATACATTCTTCAGTACCACTACGACCAAGGTGAAAAGGCGGAGCAGGTGGCCAAAAAAAATTGTGCTGTTTATGGATCCAATTCAGTATCGAATGCAACAGCAAAGCGGTGGTTCCAACGATTCCGTTCTGGTAATATGGACGTCGAAGATGAGGCACGCTCTGGTAGGCCAATCGTCGAAAATGTCGATAAAATCATGGAAATCGTCGAGTCGAACCGGCATGTCAGCACTTATTCCATTGCCCAGAAACTGAAGATTAGCCAGAAAACCGTTTGGAACCATTCGCATAAGGCTGGTCTCAATAAGAAGCTCGATGTATGGGTGCCACACGAAATGACGCAAAAGAACCTTTCGGACCGATGCCTGCGATTCGTTGCTGAAACGTAACGAAATCGACCCATTTTTTAAGCGGATGGTGACTAGCGATGAAAAATGGGTCACATACGAGAACAACAGCCGAAAAAGATCGTGGTCCAATCGCGGTGAGCTGGCCCAAACGATCGTCAAGCCCGGATTAACGGCCAAGAAGGTTTTGCTGTGTGTTTGGTGGTATTGGAAGGGAATCATCCACTATGAGCTGCTCCCATCGGGCCAAACACTCAATTCGGACCTCTACTGTCAACAACTGGCCAGATTGAAGCAGGCGATCGACCAGAAGCAGCCAGAATTGGCCAATAGGAAGGGCGTTGTGTTCCATTAAGACAACGCCAGGCCGCAGACATCTTTAACGATGCGCCAGAAGCTCCGAGAGCTTGGATGGGAGGTTCTATCGCACCCGCCGTATAGTCCAGACCTGGCACCAAGCGATTATCACCTTTTCAAGCATTTGCAAAATTTTCTTAATGGTACAAAACTGGCCTCAAGAGAGGCTTGTGAAAATGAGCTGGTTTTCTACCAATAGGGACGAGGACTTCTTCAGTGGCGGAATTATGAAATTGCCTTCAAAATGGACAAAAGTTGTCGAACAAAACGGCGCATATTTGATCTAAATCGGATAATCCTATGTTAATTTCATCGTCGAAATAAAGCGAAAAAACACTCAGAACTTTTTACTTCATCTAATATTTAAAATAAATCATTTTAATAATGGAATACAATAAGAAAAATTTGATTTCACGAAAAATCTAGTTAATTAAAATAAAGAAAAACAAATAGACGCATCTAGTTAATATCAAAAGATTTTTTCTGTCAGTGTAAAAAATGTTTCAATGATTTTTGTAGCTAAAATCTACTAAAAAAATTTCGAGGAAGAAAAAAAAATTCATTTCCATTGCACTGCAGTGTTGCAAACTTCGATCTCGTTGCTTTATTATTGTTGTGAAAGCTCTTCTTTCGTAGATTTACATCATCGATCTCCAATAACGATCTTAAAAGCCATTTCAGTTTTTTCACACTGTCTAAAATCGCAAAAAAAAAAAAAAATTCAGAAATTTATAAAACTTGATTTTCATTAGCCTGCAACGATGCAATCTTGGCTGACACGAGCACAGCCCAAGACGCAAACGTGAAGAGTGAAAAAAGTGAGAATTAAAAATGGCCCTTTATATTATCGAAGCCCCGGCGCGTGCATTGATAATTATTAATGACAAAGAAAAAAAACGAATAAATGAATGAGGTGAGAGTTCGTGCGTGTCTCGCGAAGCCGCGTCGACAGAGAATCCCCGTCCGAATTATCTAAAGTCCAAGAGATCTCGATCGTACCTATTAACGTCACGTCGGGGGGCTATTCCGGTTCGTGTCTCTCGTGTTTTGCCGTGGCTCCTCTATCTCGGTGCAAAGCCTAGAACGCACGTTGCAACATCGTCCCGTCGTATTCTTAACCCGACTCGCCGGGGAAAGAGGGATGTAAAAAAAAAAAAAAAAAAAAAAAACTAAAGAAAGACGAAGAATAAGGAACGTGTATGAGAGTGTTCGGTACTGACGTCAATTGGAAAAGGTTTTGGGATCCGGTGCCATGACCGCGGCGTGCCACAGGGAACTGTCGACGACGTTTCTCTCATACACTCGTACAAATATCTAAACCCACACAGGCACAAATATACGCGCACATATACATAGGGTGTCCGTATTTTTCATTTGTTTATTTTTATCGTTATCAAACGCCGTCTTTCTTTTGACAATTAAGCTCGTTAAATTTCTAATACAATTACGTAAAAACGTTTGAGCTATTTTCTCAGCCTAAAGTGGCCAGATAAAATTTGCGCAATGAAAAAAAACAATTTCTGTTGCGTTCATTCTCGTTCTATTCTTAAGGGGCTATTCTACGGTGAAGGCTCAAAAAAATAAGCTATTTTTTAATAATTTTTTTTCTTAACACTGTTGCATGTGCCGGTATAAACTTTGTTTCTGCACGGAGAGAATTAAAAAGTAATTTTTGTCGTGAATTTCACGGTAAAAATTACCGTGATATATTTCAATGTGGTGACAAGTGAGAAAAGCATAATAATTCGTACGCGACAAGTTTTTTTTAACTCACGTTACAGAAAATTTCAAATACGTAGCTAAAATTTTACTATACAAGAAGGGTAGCGCGCACGATAATTTTTACCGAGAGCACAATACATTTTCCTATAACACTCATTAAATTTTATAATAAATCTTAAAATAACTGTTATAAAGACGATACTTTTTTATAGACATTTTTGAAAGGCATAAAATAATAAAATGCACAGTAAAATTTCGCTGATATTATATATTTTTTAAATTTAAGTTTTGCGTATTTTGTTACACATGAAAATTTACTAGAAAATCTGGTAAAATTTTCTATCTGAAGAAGAAATTTTATTTTATTTTCGTGAAAATCTGTGTTTTACTCAGTAATAATAAGCGAAGTTTCAGGGTTGTCATCTGGTTACCGTTACTGCACGGCAATTTTTAACATTTAATTCTGTCCGTGTGGAGAACGCAAATTATCAACGCCCGCAACATACCTTTTTTTTATGCCTTTACACGATTATCAATTGTTAAACAAATATACATTTATATGCAACAACAAAAAAATAGTTTTCTATTCTGAATGAGTGTACCTTTAAGCGAAAAAAAAGTTTGTACCGATACATGCAACAGTTTTCGAAAAAAAAAAATTATTAAAAATAGCTTATTTTTTTTAGCCATCACAGTAGAATAGCCCCTGAAATTATTTCTCACTCACAAGATATTTTTTTCGATGGAAAAAAAATCGCGGTTTCATTTTGTTTTGCTATTTTGTTGTTTCCCACCTTGGAACTTTGGAGAACGAAAAAAAAATTAGCAAAGAAGTGAAGCGTTTATGTTTGAAAAATTCGAACGATAAGTATACGTTCAGAAGATTCTTTTTTTTTTGTTGAAACGGGGCTTGGATTCGACTGTCGAAGTTGACGCACTTACTTTTCGGACACCGCGTATATATCGAAAGAGACGAGTGGGGTCGAATGGCCTAGTGGAACTCCTTGTAGATAAACGCATCGCGCTTCAATAGGGCCAAGAAAAACTTGTCGTAAAGACGTGTAGTGATTTGCATGAATTCAACGCGAAGCACCGTATAAAGTGACGAAAATGCGTGTCAAACGATACCGCGCGTGGACCATCTTTTTTTTTTTTTTTCGTCGAAAGATTAAAGGTGAAAACAAGCTCGCAACGTTCCGTGGACAATTTTATGGTAATCGTTACTGACTTTTAGGGAAGCGCAAGGTTTCCCGGACTTCTTGTTAAAATTTATTGCCGTGAAGTAAAAACCTGCTGTTCGTATTTTTTTTTATCGTACGTACGAATAATGTTGCGACACCGTGAACATTGACGTAATTTGTAAAGTAATCGGATTATCGCTCTGTGATTGGTCAATTTGGTCTTTATGATGCGTGAAATTATTTTTCGATTAATGAAAAAGATGCTGTGGTATTTGATCGAACGAAATTGATAAATAAATATTCCGTTAGCATAATTAAATGGTCGTTTAGTATGATTTTTGATGATCTTGCATTTATTGGATTTATTGATCGAGGCTCAATTGATCCTGGACGATAAATAACTCTTTACCAATATTTAACTGTAAAGCACTTTGACTTTTTTTCGATGCAAGAAGGGTGGAAATTTCTGATTAATTTTTGTCGATCAGTGTCTTGTCATTAAATAGGATCTATTTAAATCAAACAGGTTTTTTCCTTGTCTCACGGTCTACTATGAATCTATTTGTTTCAAAATGATTTTTTTATTTGTTCAAGCTATTACTTTAAAAATATGAAATATATTCAAATTAAATGACTAAAGACAAAACACGATCGCATGAATACGAGAAAGGAATATAGGTTCATGACATAAAAGTGCGATGAAAAAAAAGTTAAATTATTTTTCTTATTTTTCACTAACAAGGCTTCTATTTGGAAAAAAAGAAAGGTGTTGTCGTACATTTTATTAAGGGGTTACGTGGGTTTCAAAGCCAAAAAAGCATATTTTCTCTATTTTTTTAAATATAAGAATAAATTATTTTATTCAAAATGTTAAGCACATAAAAGAGCAACATTTCAACAATATCTAAAAAAAATTTCATCCAAAAATTTGGGAAATTCAGCCGGTGGGACGTAGTTTCCGGAGATCCCTAAAAAAAAAGTGTCCTCGCGGTGGTCAGGATAACTCATTATAGCTTTATCTGAAATTAAAAAACCAATTTTTTTCTGTTAGTAGATAAGTATAGCTCGTGATTGAAAGAAGGATTTTTTTTAAAAAGTGAAATTTGAATTTTTGGCAGAGTTGTATGCAAAATAGTTCAATTTTTGGGACAATTTACACTATGTATAGCCTTGTAAAATTAGTTGTAATCGAAAAAAAAACCTTCGTTCAATCACTAGTCAATGCTACTTTGAAGAAGTGTGCAAAATGTTAATAAAATCGGTGTTTAGCTAATTCAAATTAAAAAAAAAATTAAACGGACGCATCTAGTTAATATCGAAAGAATTTTTCTGTCAGTGTAGGAGCTCGGTAAAAAAAAAAACTTCAAAAAATCGATACCTCGAAAATTATGACGCGTCGCCAAAAATCCTCTTCAGGGAAGTCTTATAGCATTAAAATGAAGGTGTACGCCAAATTTCCGATCAAATTTCGGTTTCCGCATTTCGAAAGTACACCCAAAATAATTTTGAAAACTTATAAAATAATAAAAAGTTTTATAAATACTTCTAATTGATGTTCTTCAAAGAACGAAGGATCTAAAATACTCTCGTTTCGCGTTTGTATCTCGCGTATGAAAAAAAATGTGACAAAAGACTGAGGACACCTGACGAAGTTCTCGCAGCGCGCTGCGGTTGAAGTCTTCGCCCGAGACTTCGTGGACCCTAAATGAAATAGGGTAGGTCAGAGAGAGGCTTGATGGAAAAAAGGGGTTCGAGGAGCGCGCAGGACTGAGGGAAAAAAAAATATATCGTAACCCTTTGGGGCACCCTCCTCGTGCGCGGTTACTCTGCGTCATCCCAATAAATCCCTAGCCTCGTTATTCGCGCTCGTTCGACTTGTCAACTATTCTGAAGAAGCTCCACGGCGCAAGTAACGAGCCCCGCGACTCCGTGGCATCTTTAGCACTTGCCACACACTCTATTGGCCAAGCTGTTTTTTTTTTATTTGCCCACTTTTTTTTTCCTCGTCCGATTTCTCACCCCCGCATTAGGGACATTTATGATTATAGGGGGACACGACGGGCGTCTTTGACGTTTACTCGATTTACACGTGCGAACGAACAAACTTTGGCGAACCCTTCGTGGGCTCGTTCGCCAATGTTCCGTAAGCTCTTCCGGACTTTTAGGACCTCATCCCTTTCGCTTTTTACCCCACACTTGTTTCATTGTTCCTGAAAGCCAAGCCCCCTTCCCGAAAAATACGCTTCTTTATGTAATTTTTTTTCTTAAGGGATAACACCACTCTAGCGGCAGAAAATAAGGCCTAACTTTGACAATTTATTTTGAGAGTATGAAAAAAGGAATAGGATTTCTTTTTCAGAGACTTTATTTAATACATATTAAAGTGTAAAAAAAAATTTTATTATAATTTTCATACAAAATGGCGGCGACAGAGCCCATTTTGAAAAACGTGTTTTTTTTACAAATAGCTTCACGGGAGGAAGGTTTTCTCGTGAAGTAAACTTGGAACAAAAACCAAAAAAAAGTATAATCTATATATTATTAGCTATGGGACTACGTACCGTTCATTTTTATTAAATTTTGAAAAAATGACGCACTTTGGAAGAAATAAATCGATTTTTTGCCCAAATAATAAGCAGTAAATTGTTTATAAAAAAAAAGTTTACATTTAATTTAAAAAAAAAATCGATCCATGCAAAGGTGTTCGAGTAATCCGTCCTACCAGTTTGAAAAAAGTGGTTTCGAGAAAAACGCGTTTAAAGTTGTACGAACACTCAGCGCGCGCTCCGAGGCGTTGCGGCAAAATCGATAATTGAACCTTTAAAAAAAAAAAAATTCGCTACAGGACCAATTGCATATTGTTTTTATGACCCCAAAGTATTTTTTAAGCCCCAAAAAAAAACGATTTTTCCAAAATCCTAGAGTGGTGTTATCCCTTAAGTGAGAAAAAAAAATAATTTCTTTTAAACTTTAGGGACGTTTTGCTGTATATTTCAACAATGCGAGATAATTTTTTTTTAAGGAGATACGACTACTCCCTCTGGAACAACAAAGAGACCAAATTTATGTTTACCCACGGGTGTTCTGATTTATGTTAACTTATGTTGAATATTCGTATTGCCGATCCCAAAGTGCCAAATTTGTGGTAAATATTTTATTTATTGCATATTTATCAATAAAAACTGAAAAATTAGATCCTCAACGACTCTGGAGTCTTCACGACGATTTCCAAGCAGTAGCGAGATTCTGTAACTCGGTAGCGACCGTTTTCGTTATCGTTAGCTAGCGACAGCCAATAAGAGGCTCCCTTTCTTCTGATCGTGCATGCGATTGGCTGTCGCTAGCCAGCGACAACGAAAACTGTCGCAACCGAATTACAGAATCTCGCTACAGAGCTAGGTTATGCTCGCCAAACGAATCAGCTGTTACGCCCGATGTTGGCGCAAGTCCATGGGTACTATTTCGTCATTATGATAATATTTAACCGGAAGTTGACACTGTTTTATAATGTAGTGCTTGAACTGCACGGTGAAGTTCGAATTTTCGATTTTGTTACAATATCTATTATGTCTAACTAATCAAATTTCAGTTTTCCAACGACCTTGGTTGGATACGCGAGGAGCAAAACCATGATCCCCGCACTTCCGGTTGACTGTCTCCATAAGACGACGTGCTTCACTAGCTCAAAGTGCTCGACTTTGCAATTTTACAACGAAAAAACTGATCCGTCAATATAGCTCAAATTTTTCCAAAGGATGCATAACGCATTCGTCAACATCATATAAAAATTTCAGGCTCGAAAGTTGGATTCGTCCCCATGATCGTACCTCCTTAATTGAAAAGTAAACATTTTTTTTATAGAAAAAAGAGATTTCAAAGAATTTTTGATTAATATTGTTATTATTTTTATATAGAATGCACGTGTTTGTGGCTTTTTTTTTTCATAGAATTCTGTGTACACCTTCTAACGATGTTCATTTTAATATAAAGCTTAAAAAATTTTATAAAACGTTATCTTCGTGTTGCAACTTGCTACGTGAACTTAATAGTTAAAAAAAAAGTTTGGCTCGAACAATTTTTTTTGCAAGAAGACCGTGAACTTTTTTTTTCAAAGTTTACGATCCTTTTTCATTCTTCTTGTTTTATGGGTTCACATAACATGAAATATTATAAAATAAAGTTGTTTGTCGATATTGAATAGAAATTACAACCACCAGAATGCACACAATTGAACAATTTTTATCCAGAATTATTATTTTCCAACGAATTATTTCGCATCGAAAAACTGAAAATAAAAAAAAATCCCTTTAAATAAAATGAAGATTGCTTTTGCTTCATCCGATCAAAAAATTACGAAAAACAGTGCTTTTTTCAGGATCCTAAACTAGCCCCCCCCCCCCCCCCCCCCCCCCCCCTGTTAAAATGGTGGCCAAACCTATCCTGAAATTTCTGCGTAAAAGTCCAGCAAAAAACTTATTTTCCACATGGTTGGAAAAATGCATCGCGAAAGCGTTTGAGATCGAAGAAAAATGAGTAATTCCATCTGGAACGCAATGGTGCTCGAGCGAGCGCTCATTAATGGATAAACGTCATATTCCATACGTTCGCAAATTAATACCCGCTCGAGTGTCGAATTAAAAGTAGGATTGTTATTTGGGGGCACGAGCGGGCTATTCCGAATTCTCAACCTCTTTAATTTCTGGTGCTGCCGCTGCTGTTGTCTGAGAGCGAGAGGGAGAGAGAGAGAGAGAGGGAGAGAAAGAGGATGGGAAAGAGTGAGAGAGAGCGGAAAGGGACGAAAAGACCGACAGATAAGAGGAAGAGATCGTTTTCGCATCCCCACCAGGGTGGCAGGAACGACACGCGCCTGGCGCGCTGTCGCGTGGCTCTTTTCTTACCGCAAGAGGGGAGAGAAAGCTTCGGCATACAGTGAAAGAGAGAAAGAAAGACCCCAATGAAAGAGCGAATGGGCGTAAGATATATACAGGGTGGCCCAAAAAGTGACGTCCAAAAGTGACGTTCTACGATCTTTTTTCATTTTCGAGAAAAAAAGCATTTTTTTCTCGAAATTTCCAGTAGCATAGATTTTTATTTATTTTTTCTTTATTGTGTGTGCACCTCTCAGAAGTTTTCAAAAGCAATTTGGACTCATTAAGACTAGTAAAAGTATTTTTTTATCATCTAAATTTTAGAGAATGATCCTTTCAAGCCTATTTTTTTTTACCTTTGATCAGAATCTAAGGTATAAACGTTAGTGTTCAGTTGGTAATTTATTTATTGCTCAACCGTATTCATAATTCACTTCATAACGATAACACAAGTAAAAGAAGAATCGCGAGAAAAGTATACGGACAATAAATTAAAAATAATGCTTTTTTCTCGCGAAGTCAAAAAGATCGTAAAACATAGATGGGGGTGATGAGATTGACGTTTGCCTCGTTGGAACGCAACGAAAATATTTTTTTGCATTGCCGAAATACTTTTTGCGCGAATTTGGGCTAGAAAAATCACTCGAACGTTTTTTAGGACTCTTATTAAAAATCTACAATATAAATTGGCAAGAAAATATATTCGATATTAATGAAAATAAAGTAATGAAGGAAGAAAAAAGAATTTTCGTTGCATTGCAACGATTCAAACTTCAACATCGTTAATTTCTTTTGGCAGATTTTGCCCACAAAAATCCTTCAACCATTTTTCGAGATACTTATTTAGGGATCTACAATATAAATTTATAGAAAAAAGTCTTTAGGGCCTTAGGCTACTCTAGGATTTTCCAAAAATCGATTTTTTTTTGTTAACAATGTACCCTAGTACCTATAAAATTATATTCCAAAAGATTATGGGTGTGAAAAATCTCTAAGTACTCGATTTTCGAATTCTAGCGCATCCCCTCTTGATTCATGTCGTGACTATCTACTAACTTTAAATGCATTTATCTCAAAGCTACATTTTTCAAGTCGGTCGAACTCATAACTCAAACAAATTTCAACCGATTCACTTGAAATTTTAACTGTATATTTTGAATTACATTTTCTGAGGCACCACGTAGGATTTTTTAAATTATATTGCATAGTTCCTTTTTTATAAACAATTTTCTGTCTACTTTCTCATGGCATTTTATACTTTTTGTTTTAGAAATGCGTCATTTTGACAAAAAACAATATATCAAAAAAATCCTACGTACTTCTATAGCTATTCTTATATATAATCGAAAAAACTTTAGTGTCTCATCATAACTGAAAAATTGTAGGAGCTGTTGCCCCGGCCGTTGACCTTCCAGAAATAAAGGCGTCATCGGAAAAAAATGCTGCACAGTCGACATTTTGACATGTATCGCTGTGAAAAAATAATTTTGTATAGTCAATTACGTGTATAATAAAACCCCTATTTCGTAATTCCGATTTATTTAATGGTTCCGCTGGAAAAAAAAATCATAAAATATGCCCTTTTTTTCGCTTCTAGAGTGGCCTAAGGCCTTAATAATAAAAATAAGGAAAATAAAATGTAAAAAAATAACTCTTTTGTTGCGTTCCTTTTGTACGTGACTCTTTGGGCCACCCTGTATACGTATCCTCCAGTTTAAGAGGAGAAAACCGTATGCGTAAAGACCGATGGAGCCGCAACGAAACCGCGAGAGCGAGAGTGAGACCGGATAAAAAAAAAGGAGAGGGAGGAGGGAATGCCGACACTGGCCACCTGCCTTCTTGCCACGAATCGGCAGATGTGCAGTTTAGCGCTCGACTATATATGCCATGGGTACACACATCGTCTCTCGTTGGGCGCGCGCCCGGAGTGACAGAGACGGAAGGGGATATGAAGTGAGAGGGCGAACAGGGACCATCTTGGGGGAAGAGGACCTCGAATATCGTCGCCTCTCTTGTAATCCTTGTGTGCTGCATTCGAGTAATGCGTGTTACCACAGGAACATTATGCACAAGGACATCTCGACGGTTGACGATTAAGAGGCCGACGCGATCGAGAGGTGAAGGGGTGAAAGAAAAACCACGCGACTGAATCGTGTCGAATTGACGTCTGCACTGTTGGAATGCAATGAAAATGAAATGTTGTTTTTTTTTCGGTCGACCAATTTTGATCCGGCAGATGTATAGGCCGCGAGAAACACTGGAATTTTTTTTTTTCGGATCCTTATTGGAGATCCACAACAGGATGGGGCGAAAAGGACTTTGGATAATGATAAAAATGAAGAAATCATGAAATATGAATACATTTTTATTCAGTTTCACGTAGTTTTATTGGTAAATTAATAAACTTGTATCCTTATTAGAGATCTTTAATAATGATAATAAATTAGCGAACAAAAACATATTTGATGATGAAGAAACTCTTCCGACAATAAAGAAAAAGGATTTTCCTGACCTTCCAACACTGTAAATGTGAATCGTTTTATTTTAAAATCACTCGTTCGAAATAAAATGAGTCTTTTTTTACTTTTGTTTATTTCTTTATAATAGAAAATCGTTTTTTCTAATTTTTTAATTATTAAAGATCTCAATTAAGGTATTACTGGATGGATATTAAAAAATCGCCAAAATTCTTGCAAATTTGAGGAATAATATTTCTTGATGGAATAATAATATATGAATTATTTTAGAATTTTTCATTAAATAACATAGTAGTTATAAACATATGAATTTAACACGGTCGCTTAAGGGGAAACAGATTCTGCAGACGTTAATGGTTGCAAAACGAATGAAACTAAATCGCCGTAAATTCTGAAAATATTATATCATCAAGATTTAGGATCGAGCGATTGATCATGGTAATTTTCAAATAAATTGACTGAGTAATTGTCGAGAAATTAAAGCAATGAGGAGTGTCGCCTATAAAAAAGCATATTATCTCTATTTTAAAAAAATATAATATATAAATTATTTTATTCAAAACGTTAAGCACATAAAAGAGCAACATTTCAACAATATTTTCAAAAAAATTCATCCAAAAATTTGGAAAATTCAGCCGGTGGGACTAGTTTCCGGAGATCCCTAAAAAAAAAGTGTCCTCGCGGTGGTCAGGATAACTCATTATAGCTTTATCTGAAATTAAAAAACCAATTTTTTTCTGTTAGTAGATAAGTACAGCCCATGATTGAACGAAGGGTCTTTAACAAAAAAGGAAATTTGATTTTTTGGCAGAGTTGTATGCAAAATAGTTCAATTTTTTGTACAATTTACACTACGTATAAAATTGTAAAATTAGTTATAATCGAAAAAAAAACCTTCGTTCAATCACTAGTCAATGCTATTTTGACGAAGTGTGCAAAATTTCAATAAGATCGGTGCATTAGTTTTTGAGAAATCGTGTTCACCGACTTCAAAAATAGTGTTTTGAGAAAAATGCGTATACCTGCGTCGCTCCCGGCTGGTCTTACCCAACGGGGGAAATTCCCAAAGGCTCTCTCTCTCCTAGACTTTTACTTCGATTGACTTTGAACTTTGTGAGAATATTCTAGACATATTGTACTATTAGATAATAAAATTTAAAAAATGGATTTTTTGACATTTTCAAATCTACGTAGCCCCTTAATAGCAATCATTAAAAAACTCAATATATATTGAGTTTTTGGGTAATTATTGATGGTAATAAGATTATCTGAACGTATTAATTAAATTTAAAAATTGAGACATTTTTTTGTTAGACAGTTCGAAAAGATGTGTACAGTTACTGACAAAATCTCAATCAAGCACTCGTCAATATCTTAGAATGTGACTTCAATTATTATTAAAAGTGGAAAATTAACATTTCTAAGTGTTCATTTATTATTAAATTCGCTATTTGTAAGGCTAAACATGTACCACATGATCTGGAGTTGTAAATTCACGATTCGCCCATTTTCGATGAACTTTTTGCCCGACGGTCTATCCTTAAGGATCGAAGAAAGAACCTCTGAGTGATTTCCGTAGCCTTAAGCTGGCATAAAACTGGGCTAAAAAAGAACAGTGAATTTTCATTATATTTTAACGATGCAAACTTCAGAATCATTCATTCGTGCAAATCTATTCGTAGCTCCCAATTAATCTATCGATTTATTTTAATTTAATTATATTAATCATTTTCCTTTTTATTGGTCATTCATATTTTACTTTTCACATGCATTCGCCTAATAATTATTACTGAGCTATGGCATTGACAGAAAATTTTCAGTGATTGCTGATAAGCCCTGCGAGAAAAGTGTTTTTAGGGTCTTTATTTTCGAACTCTGCAACCTTTATCAGCGAACAAAATATTTTCTGCATTAGTAATAATGGAGCAACGAGTAAATCAAGAACACAAACAAACTCAACCAATGAAGGAGTATAAAAGAATTCGCGTTGCATTGCATCGATGCAAACTGCACCAGCATTCCATATGATCATTGAATCAAAGGAATCTCGTCTAGATGCTTTGTCTCGTTGATATGGCTCGATATCCTGTGCCCATTGAACGAGACACATGACACCACGAACGAAAAGGGTCAAGGGACCCCAGGTTCGAGGCAAAACTACCCCAGTTTCAGTAATCCAGTCTTTTCTATCTTCTGTTTGACACATCTTCGGATCTGATGCGAGGAGGCTTCAGCTAATGGAATTAGCTTTAGGATCAGCCCTTGCGGAGCCTCTCCCAATTTTTTTTTTATTTTAAAAGTACCCGCGCAGAGGGTGTCAACCTCAAATGGCTGGAGATTGCTACATTTGGGGGACTTGAAAGAGAGCGTGACTCGAACCTGGCTCTGAACTTCCTGTACCCTAAATTTGGAGACTGGAGGCGAGCGGATACTTAAGGGATCATCACACTGTAACGGGTCGAAAAATAGCTGATTTTCGCGATTTTTTTTTTTGCGACGGTTAAAATACGCTAATCAGTGTGATTTTTTATGTCAAATCAAAGCACTCATGAAGAACAAAAATTCGTCATTTTCTCGAAATAAAGTTATTTTTTAAAAACGTCATTTCAAGAAAAACGCGTTTAAAGTTTCGCCAGATCTCACGCCGTTGCTCGAATCACTTTCTCTAAGGAAGGCTGCAGCGACCGAAATTATTCGAATTTCGCCCCAAAAATTGAACAGCATGTTTATAACCGTCTATCGGATAAGTAAAAAAAAATATCGATTTTCTGAAAGTTTTACACTGTGATGATCCCTTAAGAGGTCTCCAGTTTCCGGCGTTCCCACACGGAGAGAATTAAATGTTAAAAATTACCGTGCAGTAACGGTAACCAGATGACAACCCTGAAACTTCGCTTATTATTACTGAGTAAAACGCAGATTTTCACGAAAATAAAATAAAATTTCTTCTTCAGATAGAACATTTTACCAGATTTTCTAGTAAATTTTCATGTGTAACAAAATATGCAAAACTTAAATTTAAAAAATATATAATATCAGCGAAATTTTACTGTGCACTTTATTATTTTATGCCTTTCAAAAATGTCTATAAAAAAGTATCGTCTTTACGACAGTTGTTTTAAGATTTATTATAAAATTTAATGAGTGTTATAGGAAAATGTATTGTGCTCTCGGTAAAAATTATCGTGCGCGCTACCCTTCTTGTATAGTAAAATTTTACCTACGTATTTGAAACTTTCTGTAACGTGAGTTAAAAAAAAACTTGTCGCATACGAATTATTATGCTTTTCTCACTTGTCACCACATTGAAATATATCACGGTAATTTTTACCGTGGAATTCACGACAAAAATTACTTTTTAATTATCTCCGTGCACAATTTGAGGAAAGAGTGCACCCGAATGAGTTGTAAATGTGATGGTAATCGAAGCTTAGGCACCTTCGAAAGAACAATCGACCGAACCTTCTTTGTGGCAGTCCTAAGAGCCAGCAAAAAAGGTCTTGAGGAAATATGCACCTAATGAAGAAATCATAGGGCCCGGAGAGACGATCTGCAGAGTGAAAGAGTGAAAGAATGAGAAAGAGAGAGAGAGAGAGAGAGGGGGGAAGGGCGTGGAGAAAAATGAAGTAAAACACCCACGCGAATACACATAAACGTATTTGTATGTGTGTGCCCATAGATGTATCTGCATAAGGACTGCGCGCGCGATTTGGGGATGGCGCAGCTGCGGAAGCTGGGAGACAGGGTTCGTTGTTCCCTCGGGCGAGAGAGAAAGTGTGGGAGTGCCTAACCCCTCGATATCCGCGGCACATACGCGTTGGTCAAAGTCCACACACACGTATAAACGTGTACTGTGGACTTGACCCTTGTGTCATATCGATCCTATGGCGCACTCCGGGTACTAACCGTTTGTACAAAACTGAGATTTTGTCTTGCCAGAGCTGACGTTTCCAGGTTTTCCATTGTTTCAAATCCTCATCGCAGATTTCTCGATAGTGCGAGATGCCTGGATGATATTGAAGTACCATGTTGAAGTTTGCATCGTTGGAATGCAACGAAAGTTCTTTTTTTTATTTTTTTCGTCCTTTTCATCATCATTCACCTTTTATCTTCCATGTTTAAGCTGAAGATCTCTAATAAGGAGCCTGAAAAACGTGTGAGTGATTTTGGTCGGCTGAATGTGCGAAACAAAAAAATTGAGCTTCGAAACTTTCGTTGCGTTTCAACGAAAAAAGAAAAATAATTATTTTCACATTTTCTTCATCATTCAAAATCTCATCCACTAAATTTGGGCTTCAGATTTCTTACAACGATCCTGAAAAAAAACATTTGATGGGCCTGAAGTTTGCATCGTTGCTATGCGACGGTTTTTCTTTTTTCCAACTTTTTTATTTCTTACAATTTCTTGCACAATTTATCTTCAGTTGCGTCGAAAACATCGTAAAGGGTAAAAAAAATTTGGACCTCCGGAACAAACCCCTATTAGGGGGTGAAAATTTAAAAAATTCTATCTCTCGCGGGTTTGATATAACCCTTTTTTTTTTATTGGTATAGTTCCCTGACTCAAAAGAGATTTCACAAAAGAATTGCAACTCATTTGAATCTTCGGAACACACCCCTATCGGGGGTTAAACTTGAAAAAAATTCTATCTTCTGCGGGTTTGATATAACCATTTTTTGATATAAGAAAAGGGTCAAGGAACATTAAAAAACTGGTTATATCAAATCCGCTGAAGATAGCATTTTTTTTAATTTTCTCCCCCTAATAGGGGTGTGTTCCGATGGTCCAAAAAATTTGTTTTCCCTTTACGATGTTTTCTAAGCAACTGAAGGTGAATTTCGGAAGAAATTTCAGAAAATAAAAAGGTCGAAAAAAAGTAAAACCGTTGCTTAGCTTGCCGTGTTTTGCGTAATTCAAATTTGCCAAAAAAAAAACAAAGATTAGGCTACTGAAGTTTCTAACGATGCAAACTTCAATATGATATTGAAGTTGGTGTTGTTGGAACGTCATGACAGTATACCGAACTTTTTTACCAAATTTAGTCTACAAAGTTCATTCAATCGTTTGTTTAGGATCCTTATAAAAAAAGTCCACAGCCTAAGTTTACATGACGAAGAATCGGATGATAAAAAAACTGAAGAAATAGAAAAATAAAAAAGAATTTTCGTTCCATTCCAACGCTGCAAACTTCAGCACCATATGTCTGGCTTGATAAGGTCTGATTTTGGATGTAATGTGGAACGAAACAGCGTTTCGCTGGGGGCCGAGAGTTGAGCCCTCGACCATGGTATGGACTTGATTTGGATCTGGGAGTTGAATGTTAACATTGTTAGATGACTGAAGTTAATGTAACAGAAATGTAGTTTCTGTAGATCCTTGACAGCGTGGAGTTAGGCTGGTAGGAATTTGAATACGATGTTCGGAAGATATCATTTTGGAAATTTAGTCTGAGCGTATTTGGGTCGAAAATGGGTTAAGGCCTTAGGCCACTCTAGAAGCCAAACAATAGGGCATATTTTGTGATTTTCTTTCCAGCAAAACCATAAAATAAATCGGAATTACAAAATAGGCGTTTTATTATACACGTAATTGACTGGACAAAATTATTTTTTTACAGCGATACATGTCAAAATGGCGACTGTGCAGCATTTTTCCGATGACGCCTTTATTTCTGGAAGGTCAACGGTTGGTGCAACAGCTCCGATAATTTTTCAGTTATGATGAGACACTAAAGTTTTTTCGATTATATATTAGAATAGCTATAGAAGTACGTAGGATTTTTTTGATATATTGTACTTTGTCAAAATGGCGCATTTCTAAAACAAAAAGTATAAAATGCCATGAGAAAATCGTCAGAAAATTGTTTATAAAAAAGGAACTATGCAATATAATTTAAAAAATCCTACGTAGTGCCTCAGAAAATGTAATTCTAAATATACAGTTAAAATTTCAAGTAAATCGGTTGAAATTAGTTTGAGTTATGAGTCCGGCCGACTTGAAAAATGTAGTTTTGAGAGAAACGCGTTTAAAGTTAGTAGAAAGTCACGACATGAATCAAGAGCGGTTGCGCTAGAATTCGAAAATCGAGTACTTAGAGATTTGTCACACCCATAATCTTTTGGAATATAATTTTATAGGTATTAAGGTACATTTTTAACAAAAATAAATTGACTTTTGGAAAATCCTATTCTGGCCTAAGGCCTTAAGCTTTGTTTGTGAGATTGAAGTTTGTATCGTTGGAATGCAACAAAAATGATTCTTTTTTTTAAATTACTCACATTTCTTTTCGCATATTTTAGCTATGAAAACCGCACATCAATTTTGTTCATTGCTTATTTAGTAATCTGTGATCTGAATCTGCAAAAGAAGATTTTGTAAAATAAGAAAATAAGGAAATAAAAGTATAAAGAAGAACTTTTGTTGCATTCCAACGGTGCAAACGTCAATAGCACGCTTTTTTTCCTGAACCTTTGATTCGTTTGGATGCGTCAAGTGGAACCTGAGACAATGCGATTTTCCATTCGAAGGGTCAGTGGCGCGCGATATCCTTCAGCATTTGTCGGGGAGTGTTTCAGTAAATGTTCAACGTAAGATAGTTTAGAAATGAAAAAAAAATAACTTGGGCTGACTATATCCGCCATTGGGGGGGGGGGGGGGATGTCACCGAATTATTAATTCCACCGAACTAACGAATACTCGTAGTAATAAAACATTTTACTGTTCCATCCCAATATTCCATTGGATACCTGTCAATCAACAATTTCCTTGATACAAGCGATTTTTTTTTTCGTGTTAGACGACAATTTTGTCATTTCCAAGATACATCAGCTTGTCATCAGCTTGTCATCAGAACGAAATTGGAATACTGACATATTTTTGGTATCGCGAAATTGAGACAATGTCAAAACTATTAGGTGTAGTAAAAAGAAATCCATTATTTTTGCCTTCAATTTAATGCAAAAATAATGGATTTCTTTTTACTACACCTAATATATGAAATTCAGAAGAACGAAACCCTTGTCACGAAGACCAAGATTGGATCCGTTGGATGAGATAAGCATTCCGTTGTCGACTCGGGGGTGCACACGAGATCGATGTATCGAAAAACGGACGGCTGTCTGAGGCACGACTATATTCCCGGAGGTACTCTGTCTCTGCGAGATACAGCTCAGAGCGGTGTCTGGACGCCGATGGTAATGAAAAATAATAAAAAAAAAGAAGAGAAAAAAATTCTTAATGAATGCGCCCATATAGAAACGCGAGGAGGCTGACTATGTGTGTATATGTGTGTGGAGGAGCATCGGGAGGAGGCTGTTACCAAGTGAACGTATCGAGGGTGGAAGGAGGTCTGACAGATGCGTGTAGAGAATTTTTGGTGCGGGTCAAAAAGGGCCAGGAGGAGGGGGCGAGATGGAGAACGGGAGAAAGAGAGAGAGAGAGAGAGAGAGAGAGAGAGAGAGAGAGAGAGAGAGAGAGAGAGAGAGAGAAAGGGCGAAAGAAGAAGAGAGAGAAAGAAAAAAGAGAGAAAAGGACTAAGAGAGAAAGAGAGATGAAGGGGCAAACAGTGTAAAAGGGAGAGAAAAGGTCCAAAAGAGAGACCAAGAAAGAGGGAAAGTCTCTGGCGCGTGGCTACCTCTCCCAACTTCTCTCCCTCTCTTTTTTGCCCAAGCACCCTCATCTCCTGTTTCATCCCTCGCGGCCGAAGTCCTACCTTCTCATACTGCAAGATCATCGCGATAGATCCCTGACCCACGTTTCGCATATGCGTGTATATCCCGTCGAATCGTTAGGCATCGACCCCGAGGATCTTGCAATTATCGGAAGGCCAGCAGTAGAGCGAGTCAAGGTTCTCCAAGCTTGCAAGTTCGTACACATACACACACACACACACACACCTAAGTATCTTGCTCCTTGGACATCGAGACTGCGAACCTTGAAGACCTCCTCCATATTCGGGGTCAAAGAATCCTTTCCTTCCTTCTTGGTTCAGCAAGCGTACATTTACATAGGTCATGATCAATAATCAGCTGCCACTAATGAGCGATACTTGTGCACTTCAGATGAGGGCGTTTCGCGAGCAGGCATAAGGAGACGGAGGTGAAAGGGCGACAAGGGAGTGCGGAGGAAGGATTATAATAATGTTATGTGTGTATAGGTATGCTTCGAGAGGTTCGGTTCGCGTATTGTTGATCAAACAATGGCGAGCCTGGCTTGCTCGTCGAGTCGGGGCCAGCAGTTCGCATTATAACGCACACCCGGGTGTGCGTTTGATTATATTTTACTTATATATGAACACATGTATAGAGGAGTACTATATCAACGGGTATGCATGAGCTTGACGAGCCAACAGCTCGCGCGAGGTTGCTAGTTGCGAGCAGATCCGACAAGCAGCAGCAGCAGCAGCAGGCAGCTGACATTCGGTGCGACTTTGATGATGAAGCAGCAGCAGCAGCAGCACCAGCGAGAGAAGAACCTCCGGCTGGCAACAACGGTGGAGACCCTCGCGCACATCCTGGCCCCCATCGATCACCACCACCTTCGAATCGTACATATGTACGCGTATATTTTCCTAGCCCGGCTAGCAAACAGCAATCCTAATACGGAATCTTCAAATCAGCTTGGTCGATTCGGACATTAGGATGATGCGACGATTGGCGTTGTAGACTTTATCGCCGACGGGAACACGAAGAAGTGGTGGCGATTCTTTTTTTCGACAGAGGACATTCGAAATACAGTGATACCGCGTTTATACGTTTTGTCCGTTTTTATCATTCATGGGGCTATTCTACTGTGATGGCTAAAAAAATAAGCTATTTTTAATCATTTTTTTTTGTTGTTGCATATAAATGTATATTTATTTGACAATTGATAATCGCGTAAAGGCATGAAATAAAAAAGGATGTCACTGGCGTTGATGATTTGCGCTGTCCAGGTAATCTGAAGAAAAAAAACATTCAAAAAGATTCTTAATCTGTATGAGTGTCGCTATCGCCGGAACTTTTTTTTGTTTGTGTCGCATATTCCGAGTGCCTGAGGAATGCCACAAAAAAATTGGCAACGAATTTCACCTTCCGAAAGAGCCACCCTTCTCGGGGTGTGAAAGTCAAATGAAAACCTTATTTCCGGCGGCATAGACATTCTCATATTTACTGTATCACTTGAAAAACGTATAATTGAAGTTTCACTGTACTTGAAATTTGGTTACGTGTCCTCTGGTGTGACGCCGAAATAATTCGGGAACTTAGGGCTCAAAGGTTTCAAGGAAAGTCATTGCGGATTCTGGAGGTCCATTAATTACCATGTTGAAGTTTTGTTGGAAGGCAATCTATTTTTTTTTAAACGAAATTTATCGAACGTTTTTGGGAGCCTCGTTAGAGATTTACAGCCTGAGAATGAGACTTTTGGATAATTATAAAGATGAAGAAGTACAAAAATAAAATGGAGCTTTCGTAGTATACTGGGAAAAATGACTCGGGCTGACTAAGTCCGTCATTAGGGGATGCCAAAGAATTGTTTACTGGAAAAATGGATTACTAGGTCAATTAAAGAAGCATTTATTTTATCAAACTAACGAGAACTCGGAACAATAGAACATTTTAATGGTCCATATCAATATTTCGTTGGCCACCTCGGAATGAACAATTTTGTTGATACAAAATCAATTGATTTTTTCCCACTGTACATTCAAATAATGCAAACTCCAACAGCACGATCCGTTTTTGAATGGAAAACGAGATGAACGGTTTTCGAAGCACGCGGCACCTGGTAGACAATGAGTTTATTTGGGAAAATGTTGAAATACCTTTATGTCGATATCGCACAAATTTTATCGCGATTAAGTATTATTTTACGACCTTAAAGTTTGCATCGTTGAAATGCGACGATTTTTTTTTCATCGTTTTTCATTATTTTTTAAAATCATTATCCGAATCCTTTTTTTTGCAAATTGAGGTCGTAAATCTTTAAAAAGAATACTTAAAAACGTTTGAGTGTTTTTCACAGCCTCAATCGGCCCAACAAAATTTGTGCAATCGAAAAAAAAAATCGTTGCGTTTCAACGAATTCCGAATCAATGGATTCTATGCTGAAAAGTCGAAGCTATATCACAAAATCGGCGCACAAATACTAATGCTGCACTGAGAGCAAAGTACATGGTATTTGTGAAAGACGTCCACGGCAAAAGAGGGGATAGTAAAGTCCCGTATAGTTTATTGGCACTGTAATCATAATATGGTTAAGACAACTATAAGCAAAAAGTATATCTAAACATGCAACTTTGGTGGCGTGCTCGACTATCTATTATCCCCAAAATAATTACTAACTATTGTAAAAATATTCACTGAATTAACTATATCGATATTGTAAAGCCTTTCACAGTAGTTAATAGTTATTTCGGGTATACTAGATAATCAAACACACTACCAAAACGGCATGATTAGATAGACGCTTATAGTTGTGTTAACTATATTATGATTGCGGTGTCAATAAACTATAGGGAATTTAACTATGCCCACTTTTACCATGGGCGTTTTTTTAGAAAATACTACGGACATTTTTCTCAGTGAAAGTTTGTACTATTTATATGGTTAACATTAACACTTGTTGAGTATAAATTTTTACAAGATCTTACGAAAAGTGACTATACGAACACAATTATGGTAATCTTATAGTGAAGATGTAAATCATTTGTGGAACGTGTCAATAAAGTAGAGACAGCGGTAGCACGCTGTGATCGATATACATATATTAGCGCATTAATTTATCAGTTTTTAAAATTCGATATTTCGAAAACTATTGCGATGCGCCAAAAATCCATTTAAGCAGTGACGTATATTATCAAAAAGACGATCTGTGCAAAATTCTACCTATATCGGAGGTAACAGGTATTCGGAATTGCAGCTGAAATTACTTTTATCTCTTATGCCAAATCTACGATCAAAATAACATAAGTACCCGGTAGCATAGTGGCAGCGTGCGTAGTATAGATAGGTAGGTCGTAGGTTCGAATCCATGCTCAGGCGAAATATTTTCTCCGATAGGAATCATTTCAGGAGGTCAGGGAATGACAAATTATGATAAACAATCATACAGGTAGTACTCTAAATTGAGAATTTTTGAATTTATGAATATTTTCTACATTTAGTATACATACCATTCAATATGGTAAAAATTACTATTTTTTGATAGTGTAAGGTAATATCTATTTTATGAAAATCTACTATATTATATAGCATTGAACAATCAACGTATGCTTGTAAGATTGTTGATTGCGGTTAACATATGAGCATAGTTAACACAACTGCTAAAATGTCATAAGCAGTAGTATATTTTAGGCAGTAACCATGAATATAAAATATTATTGTCCCCTCAGGGAAATATAAAATATGGTTGAAATATGGTTGAAGTTACCATACATTTCTCTCAGTGCAGTTTTGCTGTGTGTGTAATGGTGCATTATCATGAAGCAAAATCACTTTGTGCTACCTGTTTTGATATTCTGGTCGTTTTTCACGCAAAGCTTGTTTCAAATCGATCATTTGTTGTCGCTAGCGTTCAGTATTAACAGTTTCATTGTCATCCTCATCCAACAATGTTTGCAATTCGCTGTCTTCAAACATTTTTGGCGGTCTCCCACGTTCTTCGTTTCTCACGTCAAAATCGCCACTTTTGAATTGTTTTAAACCACTCAAAGCACTGTGATTTACCAAGAGCATGCTCACCGTAAGCTTCGACAAGCATTCGATGCGATTCTGCAGCAGTTTTCTTCAAATGATAACAGAAAATTAATGCTGTCCGCAAATCGTAATTTCCAGGCACAAAATTCGACATGTTCAACGCTATAACAAACTATGTTGGGGTATGAAACTTGTACTGTTGTGAGTTAAAAATCTTTGTCAGATGTCAACAAAGCAAATGGCGCGAATGACGCGACTTAACGGTAACTACATTGACAGCTGGGGCCATCTATGAGCAAATTCCGGTTTCATATTTGCAGACCTGGTACACGTATGGACGACGCGAAGCGCGAATCAAGCAATAACAGACGACACGTAGTGAGTGGTTCTATGAAATATATTTCTATTGGCCATCAATCCCTTATGGCCAACTTCCCCGGAATTGCTCTAATTGGATAAGATCCTGATCCGCCATATTTTGGACATTGGACAAAACTGACCGTCCCAAGTATCGTTAATTTTCCATATTTGGAAAATGCCATTGGGCTCAAGAAACGACAGATGTGTTCGCAAATTCTTCGAAAGTTATTAAGAGTCAATTCGATATTTTGCAATTATACGCGGGCGCCTAATGAGCAACGAAATTTCATTTTAATACGTGTGGTCGCCCATGACTTCTTTTTTAACGACACATCGTCGAGATCGATGTCTCAATTGATAAGTGAAGCGGGAGCTTTCGTTTCACCGCACCAGCCGCACACGAATTGACGCGAATGTCCCTCTTTTTATCTCGAGATCTCGATCACTTTTCAAAATTTTAATCGAGACTTATTACGCGACGTACCAGTTTTTCGCATTCGTAAATTCGCCATTTTCATCGTCGTACCGGAAGTAGGCGCGGCGATGATCGTCACGTGCGACGACCAAGCGGCGTTGACACCCAGTCACGCTTCGAATATATGGCATGTCAAATTCATATGGCGAACATGAAATATTGCGAATTCGGGTGTTACGGGTACGTATACATAAATAAGCGTAATTTACAAGTCCGTAACACGTGCGTGTACAGGGTGGACCACGCAACGTGTGCACCTCTTTTACGACCAAAATATGCGTTGCACAAAAAAATGTTTTATACAAAAGTTACATGGTTTATAAGGCTACACTATGTGGTGCATTTATTTTTTTTATAGGTGGAGGCACTTCGAAGATTTGAAGGTCAACTTTATTTTTTTCAAATGGAATGCTATATTTTTTATAGCGTAATATGATAGAGTATCGAGTTCTGAGTAAAAAAAGTATAGACCTTTATTAGCCCTAGAGTTAATAGCTAACGAGTAATTTCACTTTATTACTTTAAAATTTTCTTCACGTAATATCAAGTTGGAGATTCAAATCTACTACAAATTTCTGAATGGCAGGGTTTCACTTTTATCTTTCTGATAATAATCACGCACAATCACCGAAGGATACTTTAATACTGGATTACAATCATTGAGAAGATTGTGAATCATGATAAGTGTGTGTGATGTGGTAAGTGTGTTCATATTGATAAACACTGTGATGTAAACACTGCCATTCAGAAATTTGTATACATAGCCATCAATTCGAACATTTTTTACAATAAATCTTCTGCACAAAAAATTCAATTACATTATTCGGATATTCTTATTGTCAATACCATCACGATTTCCCGTTTTCACACGTGTATTTTGGTGAAAAATCATTTCAAGTCTGAATATCAGCTACGTCTTAATAAAAAAAAAAAAAAAAACATGTTCCCATTTGAAAAACCATTGATGACTTAGAGAACGCAAAAACTATGACCTTGATAAAAATGAATTTTTCACCACCGTATCAGTCCTTCGAAATCAATCAAATTACCTCCTGACATTTTTTTCGTCACTCCAAAGGCAACGGAGATATTTGGGGTGGTCACGTTAAATGATCCACCCTGTATATGCAGAAAGGAGATTTTGAAAACGTTCGTCTTCGAGGACCCTCGTATCGCCAAGATTGACGATTCGTCAAAAAAAAAAAAAAGTTCATTATCCAGCGGCCAGATGTTCCAATAGCCAGCATTGCGTAGACATAACGGGTTCAAAGTGTCCGTTCCCCATACGAATACATACACATATATATATATATATATATATTGCCAAAAATACGAGAGGGCAGAGGAACTTGTGGCGCGCATCTGCGTCTCTGAAAATCAATGAATTTAAAACCAAGCGAGGCCTGTACACATATAGATAGACAAGAGGGAGAGTAGAGAGAAAGAGAGAGAAAGAGGAGGAAGGAAGGGCGAGAGTGAGAGAGAGAGAGCAGCCGGAAGAGAAAGGAAGAGGGAGAGAGAAGAGAAGAGGAAGAAAACGGAAAAAGGGACACTCATTGAGGAGTCAACGCGCGCAGGGCCAAGCGGGCGAAACGTTACATGCGAAGGGAATTTTGGAGGGTTGTTATATGACGGTCATCGTCGCGAGGGTGGACCTACGGAAATTCTTACGCAGCTGGAATTTATGATTTCGGCTGTGTGTGTATGTGTGTGT
The DNA here is from genome assembly GCA_963932345.1 of Ophion ventricosus. Lineage (NCBI taxonomy): Eukaryota > Metazoa > Arthropoda > Insecta > Hymenoptera > Ichneumonidae > Ophion > Ophion ventricosus. The sequence goes on from OZ010713.1 coordinate 7,009,362, forward strand.
GTGTGGGATGATCAAACGAAGAAAATGTGCTCGCGAAGCGGAGCGGGCATGCAGATGAGTGGTTTTGCGGACTGAGAGAGAGAGAGAGAGAGAGAGAGAGAGAGAGAGAGAGAGAGAGAGGTGCAACTACCTCATCGACACCTGGGTACCACATGCGTCCCCAAATATGTCCAGGGACCAAAAGGTTTGGACATTTCTGCTTCTCTCTCTCTCTCTCTCTCTCTCTCTCTCTCTGTCTGTCTTTTCGATTCGCTCTTTCTCCGATTGGCACATCACCGCGATCTTTTCACCCTCTTTCCAAGACCGATATATGTGCGGCTGCGTACGCACGCCCCACGTCACGCGGAAACGTTCAATCCTTTCTCGTATACATTCACGAATTTCGGGAGAAACTCGAGTCCCCTAAGCGAGAGGCAGAGAAAGAAAGAGAGAGAGAGAGAGAGAGAGAGAGAGAGAGAGAGAGAGAGAGAGAAATGAAAGAAAAGAACATGCGACGCGCAGATGTTTCGGTGCATCGTGGCAGACGAAATGTATATTCGCTATTCGTCGCTTCTCGCATTCGAGGCCAAATTACAACGAGCATCTATATGTACAGGCGGCAAAAGAGTGTATGAAAAATGCTTATATCGCGCATCGTCTTGCGCGAATGATTTTACACGCGTGGGATTGCTCTGGCCGAACTACTTTTTTGTATAATAATCAAACTTTCGTACGATCGGATGCCTTTTTTAAAAATATTTTGTGAATTACAAAAATGGCAAGCTGTAGAAAAAAAAAATGGATTTTCGACTGGAACAACTCTTGCGATCGTTTGTTATTAACGAATGGATGAACGGATCGAAAAATCATCGGTTAATACGATAGAAAGTGTTATAAACTATGCTCTGTCCGCATTTGAAATGAATCGGACGAATAGATTTTCAGATACGACTTACATCGTTTTATAAAATATAGTTTCGAAAAAAAAAAAACGGCAAAAGAAAGATGAATTTTGTAATCCTTCACAAAAATCTTCATAATTCGGTTAATTGTTTGAATTTTCACGAAATCTTTGTTGCAAATTAATGTTGGAATCCTAGGCTATAAGATTACGCAATCAAGAAATCGTGTCTTTGGAATGTCAAGCTTATGCAAACCGCTTAAGCGTATGACGTCGAAGTTTGCATAGTTGGAATGCAACGAAAAGTAATTTTTTTAAATTGTACACATTTTATTGGGCTGATTTAGGCTGTGACGTGTTATACGCTGTGTTTTTACGTATTCTGATTACAAAATTATCATTTTAATTTAAAAAAAAAATCTTTGGATGATGATAAAAATAAAGACAAATAAAAAAAAAAAGTCGTTGCATCCCACCGATGCAAACTTCAACGTCGTTAAAGCGGAACGGTACGATTGCGGAACGACCCAACACGGAGAGAATTAAATGTTGAAAATTACCGTGCAGTAACGGTAACCAGATGACAACCCTGAAACTTCGCTTATTATTACTGAGTGAAACACAGATTTTCACGAAAATAAAATAAAATTTCTCCTTCAGATAGAAAATTTTACCAGATTTTCTAGTAAATTTTGATGTGTAACAAAATACGCAAAACTTAAATGTAAAAAATATAAAATATAAGCGAAATTTTACTGTGCATTTTATTATTTTATGCCTTTCAAAAATGTCTATAAAAAAGTATCGTCTTTATAACAGTTATTTTAAGATTTATTATAAAATTTAATGAGTGTTATAGGAAAATGTATTGTGCTCTCGGTAAAAATTATCGTGCGCGCTACCCCTTCTTGTATAGTAAAATTTTAGCTACGCATTTGAAATTTTCTGTAACGTGAGTTAAAAAAAAACTTGTCGCATACGAATTATTATGCTTTTCTCACTTGTCACCGCATTGAAATATATCACGGTAATTTTTACCGTGAAATTCACGACAAAAATTACTTTTTAATTCTCTCCGTGTACTGGTGTATAGTTCCAGAGCATTTCTTCTCTAAACGCATCGAATGTTTTTTTTTTAATTGCACCAATTTTACTTGGCCGATTTAGGCTGTGAACATCAGTCAAACATTTTTACGGATTCTCATTACAGATTTACGACCTCAATTTAAAAAAAAGTCTTTGAATAATTATAAAAATAAAGAAAAAAAAATCATTGCATTCCAACGCTGCAAACTTAAACTTCGTCTAAAGTGGTTGGCCAGTACTTTCATTGACGTCCATCAGTGTTGACGTGGGATGGGCGATTCGCGAACTACGACCGCGGTACAACATGATGTTGAAGTTTGCATCGTTGGAATGCAACAAAATATTTTTTTTTTCTTATTTTGTCAAATTTTCTTTGACAGATTTAAGTTATGAACGTCCCACGATCATTTCAAACTCCTTATTTAGCGATCTACAACCCAAGTCTATAAATATTACATTATGACACGAGGAAGAAAAAATAATTTTCTATCGAGTTTAGAAAAAGTTTTTTTGTCGAGTGTTGTACGAAATTTTGATTTACGAGGTGTGAAAATGGGGCTTTTACGCACGCGAAGCATTCATAAAACGTCCATTAACGTACCGAGTGGAATAAATATAATTTTCGACACTGATAAAAATGAGGAACAAAACAAAAATCGTTCCATTCAAACAATGCAAACTTCAAGCCGGTGGTACAATTTGGCCAAGTCTAATCTTCGCCTAATCGGATACAAACGCATTCGCGTTATTCGAGTGCAAATTCGTTTACGCGAATGCTTGGCTATTGGTTTGAAAAAACATAAGCACTTCTTGTTTTTCACCGCACGCACTGACTCGACGACGTTGAATTTTGCTCCGTTGGAATGCAAGGATTTTTTCTTTTATTATTTGGTTTTCCATTTTATTTTTATAAATATCCAACGCCTTTGGTTGCATTTTAAGATCGTACATTTGTAAATAAGAATACGTAAAAACGTTTGAGTGATTTTCACAGCCTAAAGCAGGCAAATAGAATTCTTGCAATGAACAAAAAAAAAACAAATTCGTTGTATTCCAATGTTGCAAAGTTC